>SMDT01002568.1:0-427716 GCA_005392925.1 Aquilaria sinensis | reverse complement strand
TTTAATACCCGGTGTTGCCTCGAGAGTAAAAGCACAAACCAATACACTTGTAATTAAAAAATAAAACATTATAAAAGAATACCAAGTAGAACAATACATAGTTTAACAAAAAATGTTATTATTGTATGACATATTTGATGGGGCAAACATTTATTAGTGTAACATATTGTTTATTATATTTTTTTATGATTAGATTGCGTACTCAAGTTGATTCGAAATAGTTAGCACTGGGCACATCCCCATTTTGTAAATTATACCAAATTAAGAATATACGTATACACACATATACCAAGGCAGACGCAATAGTAAGTGAAACAGAAATATTTTTAGTCGTATGACATATTTCAAGGAACAAATATCCATCAATCCAACGCATCCATCACTCCAGTGTGTTGTTGTTTATGTCTTTGTTATTATCGATGGTTGCATTATTGAGTGGCTTGTTTTGGAAAAAGAAAACATAACTAAAAACTATATGCATTCGGCAATTATCAAAAAATTATAAGCAAAATAATAATCAAATGAGTATTACCTATTACCACGATCGGCATTTGCAGTGTATCCATCATCATCTTTGGTTATTTGATATATATGATGATTTTGAAACCCGACCCTATTATATAGAAAATGAGTTATAATTCGAACCTAAAATTTAAATTTAACAAAATCATTCATCACTTGTTCAATCTACTTACAATATTTCTGCCACATTAATAATCTCTGCTATTTCTGCATCTTGAGAATCATCATATGCGAATGAGCTATTGAGTTGTCTAATTGCTGGTGCTTCTCGGCACATTGACTTACTGAAATGACATGATGTTATTTATCTATTTATAAGTAAAAAGTTATATTAAGTATATAATATTTTGAGAATGAAATATTTAATACCTAGTACATATATCAGACCTTTTTGATGCATTGCCATTAATATTTATGTTAATAGGTGTTTTCATTGATCCACTACTTAAAAAGAAACTAAATGATTTTAGGTAAGGGGGAATAGTAATCTTGTCACCATATAAACTATAATAGTACATATCACTTAACCTTATATGATGATAGCGTTTTATATTAAATGAATTCAATGATGAGGGAGCAGCATCAATGCGTTAGGTGATAGAGTGTTGTTCTGATACTAACTAAAATCATATTGTTGTATATAAGAGAAAAAGTATGGTACTATCAACCTGTTGCAAATAAAAAAAATCATATTGATACTTGTGATATAAGATTCAACAATCTGCGACTCTCTTTTGCATAGTCCACATTATGAATTTTCTTTACAATGAATCCAGAAGAATGTTTTGAAAGTTGAACTTAGTTAATTCAACTTCCCACAATAACTGCACACCTTTAATCCCTTCAAGTGTCTCATATATTTTACTTTGACCTTCAGGCTATAAGTAAGTTATTATAAGTAGAGACAGTGGACATCGAGCACAAATAACATTATAATGTAATGAGAGAAAAAACTTTTTCAAATAAAAGCAGAATAAAGAAATGTATATCTTCAATAAGCATACGGTTTTATTAAGGGCGTATAATGATTCAGCTGGAGATTGCAGCAACCCAGAAGCTACTTTATCAAACATCACAAAACGGGTTTCACAAGTAGTGTCTGCAACGTATAACTCAACTTTGTACCTGTAAATATACGAAAGAAAAAAGAAGTAATGTTAAAAAAAATACTTATAAATAAATTGTTACATATTTTTTAAGAGTGAATGAAAATATTTGTACCGTATCGTTGCTGTATGGGTCGTTCTCTTACAATGTTCGCAATAAAATTGTTCACCATGAGTCACTACCTTTTTCAAGCATATTTTGCATCCAATGTACCACCAAGGAAACCTTTCATCGACACCCATAATAGTTGCAAGACAATTGAAAGTTTTAAACTGGAAAAAAATAAAGAATACATTTTTAGCTTCTTATGATATTTAATGTAATAGTGACTCAAATTTTAAGATTGTTACCAATGATTGACCACTTCTACGAATTCTCTCAAGTCCATGCAATGTGATACGTTGGTGCATTTCAGGTGACACATTTGATCTTGCATGTTCCTGATCAATCTTGCCCAATTGTATATCAACATTGCCAATATTTGGTCTGTATTTTTAAATAACGTTGGCATTAAAGAATGAGAATGGAATGGATATGCACATCTAAATTATAAGTCTTTAACAGAAAATGTAATTAAATTGAAATACATACGATTGCAATAAAAGAAGAGCCTCTGGGATCTGAAGATTAAAGTAAACCTTCGTACCACATGTTGAATACAGATAATAACGACCTGTAATTTACAACAATAGCTTAACATTAGTATATGTGTCTTAAATATTTTTGAAATATAATTAATCGAGCATATATGACATATGTGCAAAAAGACGGACATAAGTTCTAGTTATAACAACTATCAACTGTTGAGTGGAATTTTCTTGTATTCCATTTTGCCTAAGGTCAACATTGTCCCCAAGCAATACAATTTCAATGTCTGCCCCACTGAAAAAATAGAAGTGTTATAGTTTATTATTGTTGAGTTTATGAAATAAATACCACTCTAAGTAAAAATTACTGAAACCTGAGATTTCGTAGCCACACAGATAGTTTTTTTGACATTCCCCTACCATCATTGTTATTATCACAGAATGGTTCAACCTTAAATACTTTTCCAATAATATCTGCAAATAAATGTAAATAAAACACATAGTATATAATAGGAAATACAAAATATTAATTGATAAAACTCATATATGTAAGAAATTATGTATAACAATTACAAATAGTAACAATTACCTGTGCAATTAGAGTTCTGAGGGTATCGAGATGAAACATCTGCGTACTCCACAAACTCAAATTTTTGCCGAGCAATACTATCAGAATCATCTTCAATGGGTTTAATTGATGTATACTTCGTTAAGAATATTTTTTGAAGGCATGAAACTGGTCGCCAATAAGGGGATGCTTTTGAAACATTGAAGTTCTTAATGAAATAGACGCATCCTTCCTTTAAAAGAGAACGGTACTTCATGACATGTTCTCTCGGTATACGAGCACAAATGTGATCATTCTACAAATATATCATAAATATAACCATTAATATGTATACATTGTTAAAGATTAGACTCTAACAAAAATAAATTTAAATTATTTAAAAATGACTGAAAATTCAAAATACTTACATTTGAGTCCAATAAAATCATCTCAATACCTAAGAATGAACCATCCTTTATGTTTATTGCATCCCATAATCGGGTAACTCGAACCTTTAAACACCAATTGTATCCAATCGGTGAAAGGTGTTGAATAAGATGGTATTGTTGCTGCATGAGTAACCTGAAATAACATGATTGTTAGATCTTTAATAAGAATGAATATATAAAGAAAACATCAATACGTAGACATGACATATAATCATATATAATGTATAAAAACTACCAAAAGCTTCAAGACAGGGAATTACTTGACCATGATCAGATTTGATGTTGGTACAACCGGTCAAATACTTCGGAGTAAACAATATTTTTTGTCAGTGAACAACCAATTGAAGGAGTATTATTTATTAATACATGGAAACCATCTGGTGATGTAACTCGAGACGCAGCAACATATAATTGCCCATGACAGAAAACTGGTTCTGGAAGATAGAGACCAACATGTCTGAAAGTTTGTCCTTGGCTCTTATTTATTGTCATCACGAAGCACACCTTTATAGGAAATTGTCTGCGTGACAGCTTAAATGGCAATTTTGTATCTGATGGTACCATTTCTATCCGTGGTATAAAACAATGATGTCCAACATGACTACCAGTAAGGATTTCACCTTCAATAACCCTTGAAGCCAATTTTGTAACAATCAATCTAGTCCCATTGCACAATCCATTTGCTTGATTTATATTCCACATCAAAATAACTGGCACACCAACTTTTAATACCAATATGTGATTTGGTAAACCAGAAAATTTTAGAGTGTTTAAGTACTCAACTGGATACAATTCAATCTGAGCCTCGGCATTCTCAGAGGTGGGAGAAATACGATCTGCACTGAGATAGGTCATAACATCTCCTGGCAATTGTGACATAAGACAATCATTCACATCATCAACAATTTCATTTTTTGTAGCAAGTACCGCCCTCTCTGTTAAGTAATCCCTATCATTAATTCTCATTAGTAAATTTGGATATGTTGACCCAATGATTGAATCAAGTGAATCTCCAATGATTGGGATTAAGTACTTTTCAGGTATCTTCAACCATGTTTCATCTTCTTCATCATCAGAAAGTTTTTTCAAGGGCAATGTGCCTTCTCCTAATTGCAACAGCCAATCACTGAATAAAATAACATCAGGAGAGGTAGAGTTCTGTAAGCACATGTTTTGAATGAGTGTATAGACACAACACTATGACCACAAATAAGAAGAGCACACTGAAGCTGCTATAATGTCACCTCTGCTTCCATGAGGGATTACAGGGAGTATCTGTTGAAAATCACCTCCCAAAATTATGGTCTTTCCACCAAATATATGTGATTCAGCAGAAGGATCATAGGAACACATGAGATCACAAAGTGAATGATCCAATGCTTCAAAAGCATGATGATGTGCCATTGGAGCTTTATACCAGATTATCAAACTCGCTCGACATAAGAGCTCGACAATTAGGGTTGAATGCTTAACATTTAAATATGAATTTTTGTCTAGATTGATTAGGATCTTCAAACGTGAGTGGGCAGTTTTACCCCCAGGAAGAAGCAAAGCTACAATACCGAATGATGCAACTACTAAAGCTATTTTCCCTTCAGATTGCAAGCGAGCCAAATTCGTCTGCCATAGATAAGTCTTCCCTGTTCCACTACTTCCATATACAAAAACAAACCACCACTAAAATTGTCAACAGATCTAAGTATTAAAGTATATATTTCACGTTGGCCTGTGTTAAGTTTCGCAAACAATTCAACATGTTCAGCTAACAATGATGGTCTGTTATAGCTTAGTTCCTCCATAATCAAAGAATTTGATTCCATTACGATCAAGCTTGTATCGGGGTATAGCATGCCTTCAAATTCCTTCAAAGTACGACACATTTCATTCATCAACTTCTCAATCTTGTATAAAGCATAATTATGCAATTGGCTTGTTGACAGCATAAGGTTTGCATCATTATGAATTCTACATTGTGCATGTAAAATCCTATCTGACAATGCTTCTGCATGTTGACTCCATAATGAATGTGGTTCAACCACCTGAAAAAATAATAGTAATGTAACAAACAAATCATGCAATTGATTTCCCATCGCCCACTCAGAAGCTGTTCAAAGTGCCTCATGCCACTCTCCATCACCCTCCAATAATCCTAGAGTGAAACATGCATCCCTAAATGTCGAATGCAAGACTCCATTAACAGTTCGTAAATCCTCATATGACTTTGGACCTCGAACAACATTTAGTAGCATCCTCAAATAGTATTTCTCCCCTGCTGTAGGGTGTACATAATACAGTCGCCCAACACTTCTGCCTTTTGATCTTGCCGTCCACTTTTTAAGTTGTCTATTCCACACATATTTTGTTGGGAACTCAACATATGTTAGCAACCTTGCAGCTTCATCAGTCTGATTACACAACATCCATGCTTGGAACTTTGTAACACTGTCTTTCTGTCTTTGTACTACACATTGGATATCATCATCTGCTCTATACAAGATATTTTGTTCATCAGGAAGGTGGAATGACAGACGTTCAACTGGTGGGTCATGTCGGTGGATGAAAAATCCAAAGATCCTCCAACATGCTTCTGATGCCGATATATACCGACAATCCATATACTGTTTGATCTCATCGACATGTGTAGTTAAGTGTCTATTGTCTGAAGCCTGTTGAATACCATTGCTTTCAATGACAACAGTGGAACGATCAGAACCTTTATGCATGTATTTACATAAATACTTGACGCACATATCCCTATTTGTCTTCTCCACGCAAACATGACAGTCATGTTTAACAACCAAATCAACATTATGAGGCACTACCCAGGCATTGTCAAGTTCAATTCCATTCTTAACAATAGGATGCCTTGTTGAACGACGGCGGTAAATTGGATAACCATCATCTCCTACAGAAGTCTCATGCTTTAATGGGCGTGGATATCGTTTCTTGCACTTTCCATTAACCATACAAGGGCACCTGGGATTAGCAGTCCCACATGGTCCATGAACCATATGCCTCGAAACAGCATCATATCCAATAGGGTCCTTTTCTTTGTCAGGTAATTCAGCTGATACAAAACGGTCAATAGTATAAGGGTCCCTAATTTTGTCTTCAGGATGTAGGAAAAGTGCAATATGCGCATGTGGTAAGCCACGTTTTTGAAACTCAATAGTGACAATCACTGCACAAATTGGTAGTTCAAGATTTAGAATTAAATTAAATTATGTAAATAACAAAATTATTGGGTTTTTGGTGTATTTAAACATTACCTCCAACGCATCTTCCAAAATGCGATTGCTTTGTTATATCCTGAAGTAGTGAATATAGTTTCATCTCGAACACACGAGCCACAATATCTGGTCTATCATCAGATGTTTGTCCTGGGATAAGCTCTAGGAATTTAGTTATCTCATTCCATTTTGGATTACAAGTCATTGTAATGAACAAATCTGGATGCCCAAGCCACCTGCATATAGCCATCGCATCTTGATAGTTTTGTACCATGTACCGTGGCCCACCAGTAAAAGACGATGGCAATATGCAAGGTTTGCCTGTACGAGATGCATTAGTGTCACCCCTGTTAATCGCATCCTGTAGCCCATATAAAACCTCACAGCGGAACTGATCTTGATGCCCCCTAATCCAGCAGAACCGTTCTTCCAAAATACAGCAATATGCATAAACAACGTACTGCTGGAAAATTCTGCCGCATTTGAGAATGATGGAATAAACAAAGTGACGTTGCTGCAACTGAAAGGCATAATACTCCCTCATAGTCACCTTATTTCGAGATGCCCCATTAGTTCTCGTATCTCGATGTGGAATTCCATTCCAATATCCATTAGCGCCGTTGGGTACAGCAATCGGAAAATGTAACGCCATAAGCTTTGGGTGCAAAACGTGGATAGTCTTTACACCATGTTCATGAGTGAATACCACGATGTCACGCTTATTGCCTTCATCCTCATCTAACCCAAATGTTAAAGCAGCAACCTCTCGTGACTCAGGCAAGTTATACCTACGGCCATCTTCGGATCTAGATGTCAATAATCTCAAACGAACAGGAAGGTAATTAGATTCTTGGTGCATATCACGTGCTCTTCTAAACTCCTTCACCAATTGATTGTTGTCATCAAACATCTGCGTTAATCCACCAATTATTTGCCTATCAAAAGCATTGCCTTCAGCATTTCCAAAGCTCCTTAATCGGTTATCTATTTCATGCTCAGTATCATATATGTATAGCCGTGCAAATCTTGGGCGATCCCCATTTGATGGCACCAATGAACCAATTTTATGATAATTCTCACCTTTAACTCGGAAAACATATGGACCGCCACCATCATTTATGCGTGTGTCAATCTGCCCACCAGTAGAAGTGAATGAAAATTGACAATTGAATTCCCGAATGTTTGCTCGAAAGTACTTTGACAGCTATCCACCATTGTAATCCAACATTTCACGTAAGAACTCAGGAGGCGGTTGCTCGAAAGGTAGTTCAACTTTACCATTTTGGCAGCAAATAGAATGTAGGGTTTCTTTGTTTACGAGAACGAACACTTCTCTCTAATGACCAAACAATAGCTTGACAATGGTCATAAAGGCAGACACTATCAGGTGGTCCAAAGTCTTCACGCTGTGTAAATCTTCCTACATAAGTGATAAGTGAGGTTGTAATTTTCCTTAACTGATATTAAGGACTAATAAAAGATTGATAGGTTGAGTATGTACATACTCTGGTGGTGGAAAATGAAGTTGCCTGCAGTATTGCAGCACATGTCATCTAGAATGCTAAGATTGTCTGCAAGACCATTTATTAAGTTGATCAAGGTAAAGACATTAATAAGAGGTTGAATATTGTATTTAGACATCTATACCTTCAAAGTTTTGTTCTTCATGAATGAGACCCATCATCGGAATTGGCTGCAATTCTGGTCTAGATGGTCTTGGCCTCTTATAGTGTATAGTTCTAGTATTTGATGGTTCTCCAACTTCAATTGTACGTCGCAATGATGGCGTTGATGAGTTTGGTTCAACACTTAAAAAATTCTGATTTCTATCCAATGTTCCTTCTTGCCGATTTATTGGATTTGCCGGTGAAAAATAGTGATTGGTTATGTCACTTAAAGGTGAATGGCGTGCAAATGGAATAGGGGGATTTTCACCCTGTAGCACTCGAACAGGCATTGAACACCCAGGGCCTGTTAACTTTTTTGCCAAGGAGGGATTATTAGATCCACACCATGCAACATTATGTCTTGGTGTCCAAGGCCGATGAGATCGTGAGGAAGTATTTTGGTCTTCATTCTCAACATGATAAACATGTGTCAGACCAGAAATTTGTGTGTTTTGAATCACCGTAGATGGGACATGAGGTGGAGGAAATGCTGTGGATGAAGGAACATCAACATCTGATCGAGATGCTACTGAAGTCAATTGCGAATGCAATTGTGAGGAATCAATTGTAGAGCGCCTCCTAGCCGTCCGAGAACGCAAAATATGGATACGTTCGGCTCGATTAATTCGAGCATCCATCACTATTTGGTCCATTATTCAAGTTTACTCAACCAACTGAAAATTGGATTGCAATGGTAATAAGTGTATAAATAAATTGTAACACAAGAACATGTAGTCACTATTTATGGAATTTTGGTTCCAAATGTTTTAATCATTTCATAATTGAAATGATTATATGATGTTATAGATTTAACAATATTCATATTATAATATATAACCTACTAAAAGAAATTATTGTCAAATCACTTACTATGATGTGCATAGTAATAGTTTTTTTCATTGCATTTTTTAAAATAGATTTTCTATCTAAAGTTTATTCATACATATTATTATTACCTTAACAATAATAACATTGAAAGTTCATTTTCAAAACAATTGATTTTTTTGCTAAAGTTAATTAATGTTGTTATTAATTTGTTGAATACTATATGTATTTGTGTTAATTTATAATTTATTCTAGATAAGTTTATTTAAAATTATCCCCATATAGATAAGTAAGCTTTCATATCATATATATTCATCCAAGTTGAGAAAAAATTAATTGACCAAAATTTTATATTGAAAGACTTTATAGTAGAACAAACTTAGTTCATACGTTTAAGTTTTATAAAAAATTTATTATATTTGAGATATTATTTAATAGGGGTAGCATGTTTTACGCAAAGATAAAAATAAAAATAAAAAAAAACTTTAGTGACAATCTAGAAGCTGTAGTCATTAAAGGTTAGATTAAAAAAAGAAGTATTGTCAAATCATTTACTCACGTGCATATTAATAGTTTTTTTTCATTGCATTTTTTTAAAATAGATTTTATTTCTGGAGTTCATTTAAACATAATATTATTACCTTAACAATAATCACATTAAAAGTTCAGTTTCAAAACAATTCAATTTTTTTTTCCTAAAATTAATTAATTTTGTTATTAATTTGTTCAATATTATATGTATTTGTGTTTCTTTAAATTTTTTTGATAGATAATTATCTTTAAAATTATGGCATCTAGATAAGTAAGCTTTCATATCATATATATTCATCCACGTTGGGAAAAAATGAATTGACCAAAATTTTAATATTCAAAGACTTTATAGTAAAAAAAACTTAGTTCATACTTTTAAGTTTCATAAAAAATTTATTGTATTTGGGATATTATTTAATAGGGGTAGCATGTTTTACGTAAAAAATAAAAAAATAATAAAAACTTTAGTAACAATCTAGAAGCTGTAGTCATTAAAGGCTAGATTAAAAAAAGAAATATTAAAGGCTAGATTAAAAAATTGTTTCTGAATTAATTAATTATATTTGTTATTAATTTGTTGAATATTATATGTATTTGTGTTTCTTTAAATTTTTTTTTTAGATAATTTTCTTTAAAATTATCCGCATCTAGATAAGTAAGCTTTCATATCATATATATTCATCCATATTGAAAAAATTTAATTGACCAAAATTTTATATTCAAAGACTTTATAGTAGAACAAACTTAGTTTGTACTTTTAAGTTAAAATTTTAAGTTGGATAAAATATTTATTGTATTTGAGATATTATTTAATAGGGGTAGTATGTTTTACACAAAAAACAGTTTTTAAGTCCCTTAATATAATCATTATACTAAATTTTCAAATTTATCACTATTTAATGTTTTATGACCATTATTGTTGAAGATTCCAGTTATAGTAATTATCTTTTTCAAAAGCAAATGTCCAAGTGTACGCAATCATTTTGTTTCCAAATCTCATATACTAATCTGTAAAAGCAAGAAATTAACTTGGCTTCGTGTTATTGTTGTTGAATTTAAGGACAAAAAAGTAGTTACTTGATGGCTTATATACACCCAAAAAATCTTTCCTACTTTCCCATTTCACTCTAGATTTTTCTTTCTCACGCTTCTTTCTAGCTTTTACGAGGCGTAGCGGCAGCCATTGCAAATCTGATTTTCTGCAGCCATTCTTGGCCGGATTCTTGAAATTTTTCCAGACGAACCAAAAAGTCAACGTGCCGAATGCTAAGACTCTCTCAGCTAATGATGTCTCTAGTTGTCCTGACAGGCCGTTGTCTAGATTTCTCCAGATCTTCAACGGCGACGCCTTGTTCAACAGTTCCATCGGTCTGTTTCTTAGGCTCCATTGGGCCAATAAGGTTTGTGGCCGCCATTTATGACATTTTTTTCCCTTTAAGTCTTAAAATCTTTCAGATCTAGGTTTCCTTTATAACGATCTGCAACTCTGTCATGATTTTTTTCTTGTTGCTCCTCTCTACCCTTACAATGGTACTATTATCTCGGTTGATCACTGAGAAGACAATTTCCTTCAACCATGCACTGCCCGGTATTTTCCTTATATTTTTCAATGCCACGGTGCCAGATGCTTAGGCTTCCCAGCCGATGATGTTTTCGTCCACCGTTCCCTATGTCTTTTTTTTTTTTAGAGGTTTCAAAATCTTTTAGATCTAGGTTTCTTTTTTCTTGATCCACAACCCTCTAATGTAAAATTGTTAATTTTTTTTTCCATAAAAGCGTTTCAAACCATAGAATCCTGATGTGATTTCTACGATCTTCTTATTTGTGTCATATTTCTTTTTCAACTTTTACATCATTTTCTCCGTGTTTGAACATTGAACTTTCCTCTGTGCATGCTATGATATCATCTTCCCTTCACCTTCAGAACTGATGAAAACGCTTTTTGGTTCTCAATTTTTAACAGGTTGGAAGAAATTTACATAGTCTGCCTCATTTGTTTGGCATGATTCGTGTTGCTAGAAGCCTTCTTCAGAATCCCCACATGCATATAGAACCCTATGTAAGTATTCCATACTAAGCCGAGTGCTTGTTTTTTTTCTCTTTAAAATGTTAACCGGTGATGTATTTGTAGTGATGGCTTTGAAGTAGAGACATATTACTAAGATTTTCTGAGAGTCAGATTGATTGTCCTACTTTTAAAACTTGACTAATTAAGTTGAAGGTTTCGGGCTTCTCTAAAGCTATTCTAACTTATGCTTGCTACCATGCAAACTGAATATTGTCAATAATGTCTATGTTACCTAATTAATTTGTCCTGATTTTCATCAGTTACACCAATTGATGCCTTTCATTCTTACCTACCTGGTTGGGAAAGGATTAAGGCATAGACACACTGAGAATCATTGGGAGCTCAGAAATTTTTTAGCAAAGCTATAATATATATTCACAAAAGGTAATAGTCTTATATCATTCCTTTAGTGAAGATTCTATCTTGTTAAATTTGATATCCTAGTTCATTATATTTTAAGGGAATTTGCCTCTGAAAAAAATTGCAAGTATAACATATGCTCCTTAACTTATTATTATTATTGTTGTTGTTGTTATTTCAAAACATATACTAAGATTTTCTGAGAGTCAGATTGATTGTCCTGCTTTTAAAACTTGACTAATTAAGTTGAAGGTTTAGGGCTTCTCTAAAGCTATTCTAACTTATGCTTGCTACCATGCAAAACTGAATATTGTCAATAATGTCTATGTTGCCTAATTAATTTGTCCTACTTTTCATCAATTACACCAATTGATGCCTTCCATTCTTACCTGCCTGGTTGGGAAAGGATTAAGGCATAGACACGCTGAGAATGATTAGGAGCTTCAGAATTTTTCAGCAAAGCTAGTATTGTCAATTTGCAAAAGGTAATAGTCATATATCTTTCCTTTAGTGAAGATTCTATCTTCTTAAATTTGATATCCTAGTTCATTATGTTTTAAGGGAATTTAACTCTGAAAAAAAATTGCAAGTACAACATCTGCTCCTTAACTTATAATAATAATTATTATTGTTATTCAAAGGATAAGTGTGTTTGCAACGTATAATATTTAAAGGATTGAATGTATATTGGGATTAATTTGTAATGTATAATGGCATATTCCACGAGTTAAATGTTAGCCCATTAAAGGATTGAAATATTTAATACAAATCGAGTATACTTACTAAGTAAATTATAATTTATCATGCTCGCATATGTAATGTATAATAGATTATTGTACATAATCAGCTTTCTTAATAAATAATAATATTGTAAAATAAGTATTAAAATTAGTATAACTAACAAAATAGTAAATATTGTGAAATAAAAATTAAAATAATTAATCCTTTAGCCTTATAATAGTAGTAATAATAATTAAAATAGAGAAGAAAAAATAATTTTCAACTTTTTATTAATGTTTTATATAATTGTACAAAATAATTATACAAAATAATTGTAAAATAAAGATGCACTTAATATAAGTTGTTTACTATACTTACTAAGAATAATACTAAAAGTATGCAAAAGACTAATGTTTTATTGCACGGATAGCATATATAAAGTACTGAAATCTAACACCTAAGGCTAGTATATGTTTTAATCAATAACTATCATATTATCTCCTCCTCCATGAGCCAGCTCTGAGATTTGATTCTGTAGGTTCCTTATCTGCTTCCTTAATTTTGCATTCTCATTCTCAAGTTGTCTTTTCTCCCACAATAACCTCATGTTCTGATTGTTAGATGAGTTTAAATCAACCACCAACCTTTCAAGGTCTTCATAGTTTGCATCAATTATATCTATCTCATAAATATCCATGATTTCCCTGACTGCAACCCGACCAGCACTTTCATTTGCCTCCTTTATGGTTATCTTTGGTTCAGTGCTCCTAAATTGTTGAATCTTTTTTCCCCCATCAACCTTGAATTCTACTTCGACACAGCCATTGTACAGGCCATCCATTGTGCGCTTAGGACGATATATAGGATTAGGCAGAGACTCTTGTTTAGTGATTGAGTGAAGTAGTTGGACAAATGAAATGTTTATGTCATCCATATTCTGCAATAATGAACACTTAGAATTAAAAAACCAAAAAAACTGTACTTCAGATTTATACTAATCAGCCCCAAAATGTCATCCATATTTATATGGGATTTTCATGTTGATTGCAGGAGGATGTTTATTGGGAACTGTTCATTAAGTTGTTTATTTCATGTTTATTTTGACAACAATATTGGATAGATTAATTTCATTTGTTTATTCTGAGCTTGTTTGATTATGGCGATGACATTGATAATCATATTATGAGAAAGAAAAAAGACATATAACTGACATGAATCTAATAGATTTAAACTTGAGTTAAAATATATATAAAGTATATACTAATGTAATATTATATATGGCAGAACTTTTGTTGGCTGTAGTTTAAGATTGAATTATTGACAACAATATTGGATAGATTTATTTCATTTGTTTATTCTGACCTTGTTTGATTATGGTGATGACATTGATGATGACATTGATAATCATATTATGAAAAAGAAAAAAGACATATAACTGACATGGATCTAATAGATTTAAACTTGAGTTAAACTTTATATAAAGTATAAAATAATGTAATGTTAGATATGTCAGGACAATTTTGGGTTTCTAAGCATTCATTTTGGATATGATCCTGATTTATAATCATATTGCGAAAGGCATAATAGACATATCACTAACATGGATATAGTAGATCAAACAACAAACTTGATGTACATGATGAGCAAAACACAGCCAAGTAGTATAATAAATATGGTACCTCAGAACTGGTTTGGTTGGTTTAGGGAAGAGTGGTAACACTGGAAATAAGTTGTGTAAGAATGCTGTAGTAGTTTCTGGGGAAAAGGAAACTGGATTAATATTGCATAACGTGACTAAAATTTTAATAAAATAAAAGGGAGAAGGCTCACCGAGTATTGGAAAGGGTATGTTCCAAGGGATATCCCAATGTGGGTAGCGCAAATCCAATAGATTGATAGAAATAGTAGAAGATGACATTAATAAGACATTAGTTAGAATTCCAGTAGATTGAAAGCAACAGTATTTGTGAATATTGTTAATGGAATAGGGTCACTGAATTGTTTACCTCACTCAAGTTTTTGTCTTCGCTGCCGAGTTGTAGTAGTATCACCCTGGGATTTTCGTTAAAAACATTAGTTTTTGCCTCTCACAAGAACACTATGATGGACAAACGTTATGACTGATATTGTTAGATACTTACACTGATCTTAGCTGCGAAAAAGCCCTAGATAGAATCAGTTGTTAAGCCTTTTTTATAGTGATAGGATGAATCCGTGAGTGAACATTATTTAGTTCTCAATTTGGTAAACCTATTGGAATAGGGCGGAAAGATTGTGCAATTACCCTAATCAATGGTGTTTTCCTTTTTTAAGTTAATTTTGGTTGGAAATTTAATTCAATACAATAGATTGCGTGTTTTCCTTGTAAAATGGTAATATCAATTTATTAATACATACCATTGATATCATATAACACACAAATCAGTAGATTATGCGACATAATAAGATTTTGTAATAAATAACAATATTATGGAATAATTATCAGAACAATTAATCCTGTAGCCTTATAATGGTAGTAATAATTAAAATTAATAAATAACAATTTTTAAAATAATAAAAAATTAAAATAATTGTTATTAAAAAGTACTAATAAATAACAATGTGGGTAAACAATTATTAAAATTAGTTTATAAAAAAATATACTTAATAAATAACAATTTTTAAAATAAGAAAATTAAAAATGATTAATAGTAGTAATAATAATTAAAAATTAAAATAATTATTAATAAAAATTATTCAACAATGAAGATATTGTAAAGTAATTATTAAAATTATTCTAATTTAATATTAATAATAACAATTATTAATACGTACCATTGGTGTCATATAACACACAAATCAGTAGATTATGCTACATAATAAGATTTCGTAATAAAAAACAATATTGTGGAATAATTATCAGAACAATTAATCCTGAAGCCTTATAATGGTAGTAATAATTAAAATTAATAAATAACAAATTTTAAAATAATTAAAAATTAAAATAATTGTTATTAAAAAGTACTAATAAATAAAAATGTAGGTAAACAATTATTAAAATTAGTTTATAAAAAAATATACTAATATCAAAATTATAGTACGATGACATTGATAAAACATTACTGATTGAAATATTATTAGTAATAAGTAATTGAAAAAATCTACTAATAATAAATAATTAAAATAATTAGTAATAAATAAAAATATTGTAAAAACAAATATAAGAGTTATTATAATTTAAAATTAATAAATAAAAAGTAATAAAATTAAAAATTATTTTAATAATAAATAATAATTATTTATTAATAACGATTATTGATAAAAATTATTAATAAAAAATTATTAATAATGAAATAGTAACTATTGTGAAATACAAATTAAAATAATTAATCTTTTAGCCTTATAATAGTAGTAATAATAATTAAAATTAACTATTGATGTTTTCTTAAAATTAATATGCCAAGGATTGAATGTATATTGGCATTAATCTGTAATGTATAATGGCATATCCCACGAGTTAAATGTTAGCCCATTAAAGGATTGAATTATTTAATACAAATCGACTATAGTTTTTATTAATGTTTTATATAATTGTGTGTGATTATTCTGAGCTTAATTGTAAAATAAAGATGCACTTATTGGTGACTAATTTTACCTTTTAATATAAGTTTTTGCTAAGAAAATTACCAATGATGTAATATATAATGATTTAATATATAAGGAAATGAGTATAACTGACAAAATAGAAAATATCGTGAAATAAAAATTAAATTAATGAATAGATTGAAAGATATGATGACATTGATGAAAAATATATGGTTACTTTCACATAAACATCTGACAATTTTTAATCTATTCATTATAAAAGCAATTACTCCGGCCTTTATTAGACAATGGGAAATAAAGCAACATAATAGAATATTGAAAAGAAATCTAGTAGTCATAATCCTTTAGTCGTCGATAAAACCATCAAGCCAGTCATCATCTTTCCTCATATCCTCCTCTACACTAAGCACCTAATTATTCATGCCTTCATCCTTGATCTGACCATCAGCCCCAACACCAGGAGGAAAGATTCTAGCACCATGAATAGCCCTTCTCTTTATTCCTCTACAGCCATTGTTATCACTTTCAGTAGGATAGTCATCACCATAATCAATGTCATCCATCTTCTCCTTACTTGAGTTATTCTGACCAATCTGAAAAAAAAAAAAATAAGCCATATAGTAAGTCGCATATCAATGTCCTCACATCAGATTGTAAATTAAATTACATATTAAATTGCATCTAAGTGTAGCTACCATCAAATTAAATTGTTTCTAACCATTTTCTGCAGCAAAGCAATGTTCTCAATGAGCATATCCTTCTCGCGCTCCAAACCTTCCACACGCTTCTTCAGGATCTCGTGTTCTCGGATCACAATTTCGCAGACATCCTTGGCATATTCAATTGCACTTTGGATAGCATCACGGGCATTAATGGGGGCCATGAATTGGGTGCTTCTGTGCATCTACTGGCTGCAACTTGGGTGCTTCTGTGCGTGGTGCATGATAGAATTGGTTGCTGTATTTATATTAGCATTTTGCTCAACGTAAATTATGTAAAAGGGATTGTAATTGAACGCTCCTTTCTATAAGCAAAGATGAAACGAATGCTGGAATTGAACTTATTTCCAAATTAATTGCTTGATTTATTAATTCCCGTAATTAATATTTTGTGATCACTTGCCATACCAATTAAAAGCAAGGGAGGGACAATATGGGATGTGAGAAATCTTTTACGCATTTGCACATAACAGAAGTGCCATGTGGCACATCCAGGTTAAATACACATAAGCAGAATTAAGGAAAAGACATGTCTATCCATGGATATGATCCTGCTTTATATATTAATAGTAGATGTACATCCGCCCCTGTAAAGAGGATGTTTCTAAAGTATCAATTTGTGCTCAATTGAAATGCACTTTGGTCCTATAGAGTTACAAAGTTCTGAAAAAAACTGTAATTTTAATTTTGAGTTAGCCTCTATTTATGTTTCATCTTTATCACTAGTTTGATTAGTTATGATTGAAACATAACACTGTGCATGCTTTAAAACAATGAATTTTTTTTGTCATTAAAAAATAATTCACAAAAAAGCTTATCTCCTATCAACTCTAATTCTAATTTCAATATGGATGAGAAATTTAATTATAAAAATTTACTTTCAATTTTAGTAATTATGGTCCAAATTATTTTGTTAACCCATAGAGCTTTTGAAGTAAATAACACATGCTATAAAACTCAATCATCAATAACGAAATGATATGACTAAAACATTGTATTTTGTTTAATTTATGTTAATCAATTAAACTTTTAACCATTAACTTAATAAAGGTAAAAAGAAAAAAAAATGGCCAAAATGTTTGGGGACCAAGAGAAAAAATAGAAAAACTTTAGGTATTAAGGGCATATAGTAATTGACTTAATAGGTAAAAAAAAAAAAAGCAACAATGGGTTAACTAAAAAATAAACATATCATGGTGACCAATGTTTTACTTTAGAAGGTAGTGAATAAAAAAACAATAAAAAACTTTGTGCACCATGAGAAAATATAAAGACATAAGTTAAGTAGTTATTAAGTTTGTGGACCAAAATGCCACACGGATCAAACTTAAGGACTAAAATGGGAAACAATAAAAATTCAAATACTGTAAAAGCATTTTAACCAAAACAAAATGCGAAACATACTAAATCTGGGAAAATAGAGACATATGCCGTAAAAAATTGATTACCTTATAAAAGGGGACCAAACTTTAGAAACGTTGATCACATCTAGGAAAAAGTAAAAAAAAAGTATTGTTCATCTACATTGATTTTCACTATAGATGAATAGTAAAAATCTTATCCTCTTTAGAATATAGTTATCATATGTATTATTTGATTTGTGACTTTTGGTATATAGGGTGATTTATCGAATTCAAATATTCATGACTCTCAAAGTGGAGAATCATTTTCTTTTTTGATCGTCAAAGCAAATAATTTTATTGCTTAAGCCAGTTAGAGGCCGGAGGAAAAGTTTCAAACAAGAATCTACTAACTTCCTTATTGAAAAGCCTATACACAAAGGGAAAGATTTGAACACCATTCTTTGAAAGAAACAACACATTCTCCTAGACAACCAAAAGTGAGAAAGCATTTGAGTCAAGGAAAAAGTGCCAAGAATATTGGATTTTTTGTTGTAAAAAAAATAAGCGTATTTCTTGCCTTACATTAAAACCATAGCGATGCCTTATAAGTCATATCTTAAGCTTTCATGCACTCTGATGATCCTACTATCAAAAGAAAACCAAACAACTGAAAAATAATGCCAATTCCTACATAATGGCCACCCTATCATATGTAGACCAAAGCCCACATTTGCATTAAGAAATGACAGTGAGGAGAAGGTTCTTTGAATCTTCATAAAGAAGAGAAATGTTGTAATCCTTTAGCTTGTATGTTGCTCTTGATGGAATCCTGTTCTGAAATGACTTCCATGCAAATAGGTTGACTTTAATTATGCACCACCTATTCCACTTAAAATTTTGAAATTTTAGAGATGAAACTGCATGCAAGGAATCTAGATAAGATGCAAGACTCTTGGCCATGAATTTTCCATCATTACTTAGGGTCCATTGTTGTGAGTCCATAGTGTTCCTGCTTGGTGTCATTAAACTTAACATTGCAAGCAAATTGTCAAATTTAGTAATTTCCCTAACCCTAATAGGCCTGTGCCAATCCCATAGCCATCTTCAAGATCCCTTCACCGAACTTAACATCTCAAAAATTTTATGTTTTTATCGAAGCCCAAAAAGCCTTGGAAACCTTGTAGACAACAAGTCATCCCCAGCCACTTATGTAACCAGAACCCTATGGATTTGCAACTCCCTACCTTTCACTTAAAGCAACCTTCTAAATCAACCTACTTTTTGTGCACACAACCACCCACACATATAATTCTACCCTAAGTGGTGTCGCTAAGTAACCCTATAAGCCTTCATCATCTCTATAAATGGACACCACCACTTGTCTTCAAAGAGCTCTAGGCTTAGTCTTAAACCTCCACCATGACTTGGTTAAGAGAGCTAGGTTTTTACTCTCTAATTTTGCCAACACCTAGACCCTACAACTCCTTATCTTGAATCACCCTTGCCCAAGGAACCTAATAAATTTTCCTGCCCTCCATAGAAACACCACCCCAAAAGAAATTTAATCTAAAAAATTCAAGATTTTTAATAGCACCTATAGAAGCTTGAAATAAGGAGAATAAGTAGAAGTGCAAGTTGGACAACCAAGATTTTAGGAGTGTAAGGCTATCCCTTATAGATATTTTTCTAACTTTTTATAAAGATAATCTGCAACTAATCTTTTCTTCCACCAGTTTCCAAGATGACAACTTTCCCATGATGCACCTATTGGCATGTCATGATAATGAAAAGGAATAGAACCCATTTTACATCCCACAAAAGTTGCAATCTGTTGGACCTCATCATCCACAACATTAACACCAGTTAGGCTCGATTTAGAAAGATTAACTTTGATTCCAAAAATGAGCTAAAAGTAGCTCATAACATGCTTGATATGATATATATCATGCTCACTCCAGTCTCCCATGAGGATAATGTCACCTGCAAATTGGCAATAAGAAAACTACACCGTGTTGTTGCCAATTTTGATACCTTTGAATTCTCATAAAGGAATTGCTTCATTCACCTTGAAATGAAAGTGCCTCAATTGCAATCAGGAATAAAAAACGAGAAAGTGGATCATCCTTCTATAATCATTTCTCCATTGGAAACGTAGAAGTAGGATAGCCATTTACTAAGATACAAACTGATGCAAATTTGACATTGCCTTAAGCCTAAGATATCTTTTGGCCCCTAAATTTCATTTGGCCTACCATTAAGTAGAAAAATTCCCAGTTAACATTTTCAAAAGTTTTTCAAAATCAATCTTAAAAAGGCTACCTTTTTATTTTTATTTTTCTTATTCTTCTTCGAATAACTGGCTACTTCATTAGCAATGAAGATTATGTCTAAAATCTACCTTCCCTAGATAAAGGCAATCTATGAATTACTAACTAAATGATGGATCTTTTCCCTAAGATTGTTAGCCAATATCTTTACAATCACCTTATACATAGAATCTTTTAAGTTAATAGGTCTAAAGCCATTTAACAATGAAGGATTTACTTTCTTTGGCATAAGTGTTATGAAGGAGGCATTGCATCCTTTGCCAATTTTACCTGAGACTTCAATGTCTTTCACAAATCTTTAAAGATGCTATTTAATAATAATCCAGCAATGCTGTAAGAATCTAAAGTTGAAACCATCTGGCCATGGTGATTTTGAACTTCCACAATCCTAAGCTACCTCCTTGATTTCATCTTCATGAATAGGTTCTTTAAGTTGTGCAACATCAAATGTACTTAGTTTTCTGATTTTGCTAAAAAGATAAGATGGCCTTAGTTTTCTGATTCTGCTAGAAGAATAAGATGGCATCCTCCTGATATGTTCCCTGAATTTCCAACCTTTTATAGTTAATGTTCTAAATTTTAGATCCATACACCTACAAAAAAAGGTAGTATTCTCATCACCCACTTTTAGCTAACGATCTCTAGTTTTTTGCTTCAAGAAAATCTGATTTACCTCAAGCTGCTTCCAATATTGACATTGGAGCTATTTTATCTTAATGATTTTAGCTTCTTACAGATTACATATTTATACCTTCTTGACAAAATCATCTAGTTTTGAACTAATCAAGTCTAGGTTCAAGTTAATGCTCCCAAGCACCTCTCAATTCCAAATCTTCAAAATCACTTTTAATTTTTTCTAGTTTTTATTTTAAAACAAAGCTCCCTTTCACCATGAATGCCCTAGCTCTTCCATTCCTGCACAAAATTCATAAAATTCTCATATCTAATCGATGCATTACAAAACTTAATAAGTGTTGGACCATAATCCACACAAACTTAAGAAGGATAGGACAAGGGTCAAAAATATATTTTTTTTAATCCAAATAGTGAGAGATGAGGCTAGTATGTCAAGAACTCAGCAAAAAGTAATGCTCTATCTATTATTCTTTTTTTTAGGGAAATTTGTATTATATTGAGTGAATTTGTAGCAGTAAATGGAATATCCTCAGCTTGAACATCTTGAATAAACTTGCTGAAGTCCTTAATATCAGCATCATCACTTTTATAACCTTTTTTTTCACAATGAGAAATTATAGAGTCAAAATTCCTGAGAAGTACCAAGCACCATTAAAATTGTGCACAATTAGGCTTAGATAATTCCATATTTTTGTTTCCTCACATGAGCCTTAGGGAGCACATGTGTTTGTGAGAAGTATTATATCTTTACACCCTTTCCAGTTGTGTACAACTTTTGAAAAGCTTTTCCTAGAAAAGTAGTTCTTCAAACAAAAAAATTTGGGTCCCATACATATAGGAAATGACTAGACTTGCTTTATGAAGGCTCAAACACAAAGTCAAGCTGTCTGCTCTTCCATAGTGCTCGAACTACTCTTTTAGTTATACTTGTTGCCTTTGTTTCTTAAAGCATAAGGAAGTCAACCTGCTTACCTTTAGATAGATTCCTTACTGCAATTTTTTCTCCCCTTCCTATGAAGTGATCTCATATTGTGGTTCAAGATCCTCATCATGACTTGCAATTATCTCCTTACTTGTCATTCAATTATGTGATCTTATTCACTGCTTTGATTATAGGTTTTCAGTTGCTATCCAATTTCCTGAGGTGAGTAATATATCATTTTCGATGCCTTTAGAAACTAGGTCCAATTTATTTCCTAAGCGCCATGTTGTTTCAGCTTTTACCTTGGAGATATCATGCTTGAGGTTTTGAACTAGACACCATTTGATAATCTCATTTCTATGATCGATGGGACTATTAGGGCCACCCAGGTGCACATAGGCACAATGTGAGCCCTAGGGTTCAAAAGGGCTCAGTAAGGGTTATATGGGAGCATGACATAGCTTTAGTGATTTCTTAAAACCCCATTAAGTGGAAGCCTTAGGGTGAAAGGTCATTAGGCAACCTTAGTTCCCTTAGAACCTTTGTATGTGCTATGAAACATAATGAGTTGCTTAAATCAAGTTTGATTCATAGTGCTAGCTGGTCTAATGAGTTGTAAAAAGTTCCTAGGCAAAGTATTGATCAAAGTTCACCGAAGGGTGGCGGTTTAGTAAAACTTAGTTGTATAGACAGGTCCTGGACCAAAAGGACTAAAGTGGGAGCCTAATATATCCAAGTGTGGAGGTTTAGTACACCTAGTTACTTAGCTAGTTCTCAGGCCTATGAAACTAAGTTAGGAACCTAGTATGCCCAAACTAGATTGAACATATGCTAGTTAGTGCTTACCATAGCAAAGGGTGAAGGGCTAGTAACACCTAGTAACCTAGTTATGTTTTGGCACCTAAGACATTAGTATGAGACCTTAGTGCACCCAACTTGATGAACGTAGGTAAACTTGCATTGCTCTACATATAGTATTCAAGGCAAGTAGGTAATTATTGAGGTGACAACTAATTATGTGACAAGCTGAGGCTTGCTAGGGCGAGTTAGAGGGTAGAACTTACTAGGATAAGATAATGCATAGTAAGGAGGACTAGGATGAGGGAATGTCCTAAGGGATCCAAGCTATGTGCATATATTTAGCCCTCAAGCTATACGAGCTCATGGTAGACATGATATATTTATATATGTTTATTGTTTTCCACTGCTTTTGGTTTCTGGTACCCCAAACAAACTTTATGAAAAGTTTATGATTGTTTCCCTTTAGTTTATGTGTGTAGGTTTAAGTAGTTCAGCCAATAACCTTGGAGGGTTGTTGAGCTAGTTGAGCAAGTACATATTACTTATGATTTTATTTGTTCTAGTTTACTATTGGTCATGTTTATGTACTAGCTATATGAATTGACCTTGAGTAGTCATTGATTTAAAAATGGATTAGGCTATGGACCCTTAAGGTATGGAGCTCAAGTGGATAACCTAGTTTGTAATCTTAGTTGTTGCTTATGCTTAAAGAACTTTAATGTACTGGATTCCTCTACCAAAGTTGGTTACTTTAATGTTTTGGGTTGTAATTTCATGTTCTTATGTGCATAAGGTTATTGTCTGCAAAAAATGTTTACAGCTTTGTCTAGTTTATAAATGGTTTTAAGTATTGATTTTATGTTTAAATTCCATATCAAGGCTACTCATACATTGTATATTACTAGTTACTAGGTTAGTAAGATTATGTCACGTGCTTGCTTTTTGCCAGAAGAAAATGTCCAACAATTGCAAACCAAAACATGGAAGTCCTATAACTTCCTAGGGGGTTTCGGGATGACCTATTAAAAGGGATAGGTAGGATGCAGCCATTATAGTTGGGTCAAGGCCTGTATAACCATAATTGATCACCAAGCCCACATACCAAGAAAAAAAAAACTACCTCATCATCTATCTAGTTTAGCTCTAAAACAGCCTTAGATATTCTCTCTACCACTTTTTATCCATCAATGTGAATTATACTAAATTCCTTCTTTTGCTCAACCTAGCTCTTTATTCACATCAATGCTTTCATCCTAACCTACCACGTGGCATGGATCATTTCAATCCTCAAGCCCTTTCTTTATTTTTGCACCCTTACCATCACTTCTGGATCCAAAACTCAAGGTGAAAAGATGTACCACAAGCTGCTGACATGGATGGAAGTGGTTTTGATGGATGAGCATTTTGAGAAGCTTTTCCTATTCCCCTATAGTGGTTTTGATGAAGCAATGTTTCAGTTTTTGGGCTTGAGAACTAATTTTTATTCTTAGCATCAACTACATATATATGTCCTGTAAACTAAACTTTCAAGTCCTTTTTGTAGATATGGACCACAAAACTATTCTCCTAAATAAGAAGAAGGGCCTTGGAAAGGTGCCACAAAGGTGAGGAAGGTGCAATAAAGACCGCCCACTGTGGCTTATATTTCATTCTCTTCGATGGGGAAACCATGGCTTTTTTTGCTCCTTTGGCCCATCTCGCCTTAGAAGAGTCGCCCTTTTCCCCTATTGACTTTGATGAAAAGCCAAAGATGGTGCATAGGTAAAACACGCCCTAGGGCTCATCCACCAAGGTCTGGTTAGGGGCTCAAATATATCCACAATAGAACTCCACCTTGAATGGAAACAAAAACTTGAAACTATGAGATAAGCTTTGGCATTCATTTCTTAAAATGAATTCCTCAGAGCTCCTTCTAACTATATAAACCCCTTAATTTACCAATGCCAAGGTATGATGCATTGGCTGTTTCTTTCTCTCTCTCTCTCTTTCTGCTATTCTTTTCTTGCTAGAAGCCAAACTTGAGCGTCGAAGGGTTTTCCCTTGGGACACATCCTGAGGCCCTAACGTTATCTTTGTACGCAAGTCACCAATCTATGATTCACCATGCTTCTTGGCCAGGCCTATATTATTCCATGAAGTATCAAATTGGTGCCGTTTATGGGAACCATGGTGAATACTCAGAGGTTATGCTTGGAGATTGAAGACTTACCATAGAACAAGCAAGAGAGCATTACCTTGCTAGGTCCATAAGACCCATAGGCAAAAAAACACCCTAAAGAACTATTCTAGAAGAGCCCCTGGGTCTCCAAAGGGACCCCTGCAAGGGAAAGGGCCCGTACCACTGAATGAGGACTAGTTTGAGGCCCTGCAACATACCAAATTTGAGAAATTAAGGGTGATATTGCAACAGGAAATCTAGAAAGCCTTGCCAATGGCTCTAGAGAAGGCTGTAAAAAGCCATATAGTGCCCGCAGAGTCTCAGTGGGCTCCTTCTTGAGACTAGCCCCAAGTAGGGGTGTAAAACGAATCGAGCCTTATCGAATAATTTGAGCTCGAGCTCATTTTTCTTATTCTCGAATCGAGCTTAACGAGCTTCGAGCCAGATTTTAGATTCGAATCCTTAACGAATCGAGCTCGAACCCAAACATGTTCGGCTCAAACTCTTATCGAGCTTAACGAGCCTGATATAATATAATTTATTATATAAAAACATAACATATATTCTAAAATCCTAAAATCCCTATATTCCGATTCCCTGCCTCAATTCCAAATTCTCGAGTCCCGACTGCCCTCACCCACACTGTCCCTCACAGCCCACCCACCCTCAGTAGTCGCGACTCGCGAGTCGCGAATCTCGCCTTGCGATTCACCGTCGCCTCAATTGTCGCCTCAATCGTGATTATAGTCTGCAAAATCGCCGTCGCCCGTGCAGCCCATCTGTCGCTGCTCCACCGTTGATTCCTGCATCCGCCGTCGCAACTCAATCTGCTCACTATCACGCCGTCTGTTGTCGAGTCGTCGCGCCTGAGCCTTATCTTCATCGTCCGTCTGTCACGCCGGCAAGCCTTCCCTCCATCGTGTCGTCGAGCATTCTTTCCGTCATGCCTCCCTTGCCTCAGTCGCAAACGCATTACCCCCAGCTGAGTTTCGGTATTGTTTTTTTTCCTCACTTTATTTGTCCAATGGGAAAATGTTTCATTACTTTATTTTTCTGTCACTTGAATATCACTATCTGCTTGCGAAGCACTACTGTTGAGTTTCCCTGCATCATGATTAAGTTATGGGATGACAGGTTTTATACAGGTATTGAATGCTAATCTACTCTATGCTTCACGCTGATCCTTAGTCAGATGTGTTATTGGTAACTGCATACGGTCGCCTGGTTGATTGAGTTTTGGTTTCTGATACCACTGTGCTCCTCTTCTCTGGTGAAAGCTGCTGTTTTTTTGGCTGAAGTTCAATATGAACTTTAAGAAATGTTTATTGTTGAAGGGATGTTGCAAAATATGTTATGTGTATTGATGTGATGAAGGCATTTTTAATTCGTTTCATGAAATCTCTCATTTCATGATTGTGGAATCAACTTGCAGTAGTCCATGCTCAAAATGCTTCGACTTGCTTGGTGTTTCCTGTCTATATCAAGCGCTATTCTATTTAAGCATGATGATTTCTAGCCTCGTTCTTTCTGAAGTTGTTCTGGTTATATCTGTAACATAATGAATGATGAATAATGTGGCAAGGAATTTTGGTTAATTTTGGTTAATTAGGCCCAATGGACAGTCTTTTGGTAGTGTCTCCTTTCTTGGTTTCATCACCAAAGATTTTGTTTTTAAGTACGCAGCGAGCATGACCAAATAGCAACAAACTCTAGTTCACCATGTGAAAAGCCAAGAACTTTACTGGTAGTAAAACTTTACTGGAATAATTTCGTGTATTCTTGGTTTTTTTTTTCATTCCACTGTCCTGTTAATGATAGGGTGCCTGGATTTGTTGATTGTGTAGAGTTTTAATTTTGTCCTTAGCTCATGCATATTCTAAGTGACTTGTTGTTGACACTAGCTTTTTTTTTTAAGCAATGTCTTCCTCAACGAGTCAGTTTCCTTCTGTTGAAGAGTCAAACTCTATTCCTATGTCGGAAGATGATTTTATTCATACAAATATTGATAAAGATCAAGTTATGGTGGAGGAAGTGGGGGATATTCCTGAATTGGAAGAAGGAAAAGTTGGAACTGAAAATAAAGAGCAAGAAGAGGGCGGTGAAGGTCCTAGTGGAGCACTTGAAAAAAAGAGTAGACCTCCAAGATCTAAAATTTGGACATCATTTACAAAAGCTACAGATGTGAAAGGAAAAACATCTATCAAATGCAATTACTGTAGTGCATTTTTCTCTTGGCAGAAGAGTGGAACAACTTCCCATCTTGCTAGGCATATGAATAGTTGTCTTAAAATGAAGTTGCATCTAAAGAAACAACAACTCCTTAACTTTCAGCCCAGTGATACATCTATTAGTGCTAACCTTCCAGCCTTTGCACTGGCTATAGTAGACGGAAAATATGATCCCATGAAGATGAGGGAAGCCGTTTGTCATTGGGTGTTAATGCATGAACATCCTTTCTCAATTGTGGAGGAAGAAGGGTTTAATTTCATGATGAAAGTTGCCATCCCTCAATTTGAAAGAATTGCTCGTGCTACTTTAAAGACTGATTGCATAAAGGTATATGAGCATGAAAAGAAGAAAGTGAAGGTCATGTTAGGAAACATTTCAAAGATTAGCTTAACAACAGACTTGTGGAAATCAAAAAGTCAGAAAATTGGATATATGGTCATCACTGCTCATTTTGTCGACTCTGAATGGTGGTTGAATAAGTGGGTGTTGAACTTTGTTCATATTCCTCCTCCACATAGGGGTGATGCTATTTTAGATGCTATTTACAAGTGTTTGAAGGAGTGGGGTATCGAAAACAAGGTTTATAGCATTTCAGTTGATAATGCTTCAGCAAATGATTCGGCCATCAACAATTTGAGGGAAATTTTTGAAGTGAATAGGAAGTTGCTGTGTGGAGGGAAATTGTTTCATGTACGGTGTTGTGCGCATATTTTGAATCTTATTGTCCAAGATGGGTTATCGGAGATTAAATTTGCAATTCAAGATGTAAGAGAATCTGTTTCTTTCATCAATCATAGTGAAGCCCGATTGAAGACATTCTGTGAAATTGTTCAGCAGTTGCAGTTGCCAGCTCGAAAGCTCATTCTTGATTGCAAGACTCGTTGGAATTCAACATACGAAATGCTGGCTTGTGCTTATAAGTTCAAGGATGTGTTTCCAATATTCCAAAGAAAGGAACCTCATTATAGTTCATGCCCAATGAAAGAGGATTGGGACAAGGTTGAGGTTATTTTACAAATCCTGGAAGTGTTCTCTAATGTGACAAACATCATCTCTGGAAGTTACTATCCAACATCAAACCTATTTCTTTGTGAAGTCTATAAGGTGAAACAATTGCTGGATGCCCGGGCTAATGATGAGAATTCCTTTGTAAAGGGTATGGTTACCCAGATGAAGAAGAAGTTCGATAAATATTAGGGAGAGTGCAACTTGATAATTTCTATTGCTGCCATTTTGGACCCTAGAATGAAAATAAGAGCTGTGGACTACTGTTTTCCTAAGATATACACCCAAACAGAGGCACAATCTAATATTGGAAAGGTGAAGACTGTTTTGCAAGAACTTTATAATGAGTATGCAGAAATGCATAAGGTGAATGATCAAGAAAGTGTAGCAGTTAGATCTTCTAAGTCTTCTGTGACCTTTGTTTCTTCGGGTTCAGGCTTTAGGGAACTTAAAGAGTATGTGAAGCAAGTGGAGACAGTGCAGCCCCAAAAAACTGATTTGGATATGTATTTTACAGATGGATTTCATATCTGTGCAGAAGGGTCAGATGATGCGTTTAACGTGTTGGAGTGGTGGAAAGGAAATCAAACCAAATATCGTGTTTTGTCGAAGATGGCATGTGATATTTTGGCAATCCCAGTGACTACAGTTGCTTCTGAGGCTACATTTAGTGCGGGAAGTCGAGTGATTGATTCATATCGTGCATCACTTTCAATTGAAACCGTTCAAGCATTACTTTGTGGAGAGGATTGGCTTAGAAACCTCCACGGTGTGAAGAAAAGGAACAAAGTAAGTATTTGAACTATTTTTTAAGTTATATAAAGCTAACTGATCTATAGTTAACTTGTTTTGAAATGTTTTAAACTCCTACAATTTTTACAGGGAGTGAAGTAACAGGTGGTAATCAACCTACCAATCTAGGATATGGCAATATGTTTTCTAGGTATGTTTCTTGTGTGATTTATCATGAAATCATAACCTTTATACTTTAATCAACCTACCAATATAGGATATGGCTAACAACTACCATGCAATTCCGTATTGATGAATGTATGTTAACACTTATATTATATGATTATCTGTTGGGAGAATTGTGCATTTCGTTTTGCATACTAATATTCATTGGCTTGTTATGTCATGTTTCTTCATCTTTGTCTTCATATTTGTGAGTTCAGCTGTTACATTCGGGGTGCCTAAGAAAATGCACTTGGTGTTTTGTTTTTTTTTCTTTTTTTTTGTTCTTTCAGTTAGAAACTTAGATATATAGGTTTTATACTTCACTTCATACATATGACTTTGTACTTCAAATGCAATATTTAGGTGCCTCAGATACTATGTTTGGTTAGCTTTAGCAATAGCCATAGATATTGTAGCTCTGACAAGGCTTTTGAACGGCATTGAGCATATGATTTGTAGAGATCATGGAAACTGATAGCCAAAAGGCTATCGCCTCCCCCAGTATGAACTTCCCCGAAGGTTTGTCTGGGGAGCCTGACGTAGCTCGGAAAGAAGCATTGCCACAGACCTCGGCAGAAGTGAAATCGAGCATGACAAAGTAAGTACTTCGGCTGAAACACCAGGTTATCTAAATGTGTTGCTGACTCCCTCAGGGAACCGAACATATCGCCTTCGGGAGAAAACAACCAGCTACTGAAAGCAGGAGAGATTCTCCCCGAAGGCGGAACTCCCGAGCTAGAGAACTCCCCGAGCCACCAACGTGATTCCCGAAGAAAGGCGTCCGTACCAAAAGGCGACCTCGCCCAAAGGACCTCGGGAGTACGGCATGAGCATTTAATGAGCATTTAAGGAGCCTCTGACAGATCGCCCATACGCTGCATGAAACGGCGGCCCGACGCGCTGACGCCATCCAAGTCCCGTCTCAGCCACAAAACCAGGAGCCTACAAACGGCTACCTGTTCCCTACGCCCAAAAAGCACAGAAAGAATCCGACCGAACACGTGTCAGGATCCGAACGGGCCAGGTACTTCTATAAATACTGGGAAACAGGACTTGGCAAGGGATCTCTCCATCGGCACTCTCGCACAGCAGAAAACATATACAGGCCAGATCCTATATCCATTTAGGGTTCCTACTTTACTCACTACCAGGACACTAACTTAGGCGTCGGAGGCTCCTCCCCGGAAAAACATCCCGGGGACCTCCTAACGCTTTTTTCTGAGCCTTTCAGGTACTTTCCCACCTGGGGAACCTCTCCGTCAGACGTTCTCCCTCCTCGGAAGCTCCCTCGGAACTCACCATGTCATTAGACAAAGATGCTTCAAGGGCATCATTTGGCGCCGTCTGTGGGAACCCACCCTCAGGTTGCCGTCGTTGAAACTCAGCGTTCTAAGGACAAGGGACTTCCGAGGTCCCCGTCCGCGCTTGAAGTCCAACCGGCTACTGAGCAAACTCTTCTAGGGACTTCCTTGCCTGAGGAAGAACGTCCGCTGGTCATCACCATGAGTTTTCTGCGTGACTTCCAGCGTTCTGTTGTGGCCGAAATGGCACAGCAGATAGACAGAAGGTGGCCACAACAAACTCAGGCCCAAAGGCCTCCTTCGCCAGCGCGCCCTCGAGAGAGAAGTTCTAAATCAGCTCATCGTACTTCGGGAAGTGGAGACCCACGAGAGGAATCTTCAACAGAAAACACGCCCCTCGGGGCACGGCTTGCGGGACAGACGGAGTCCAAGCGACCCAAAACCCCGCGCCGAAGGAGCTCGTCACCTGAGGCGAGGTCCCCATCCCCTCAGCGCCGAACTCACTCCCCGAAGAGATGCCGACGATCCCCTTTCCCCGAAGAAGAGCCCAGCGCCACACTCCTTATGGAGAAAATATTGGCAAGGTTGGAAAGGGTGGAAAAATAGGTAGCCCGCAGACCTGTCTGGGCCAGACTATCTGAAACTTTCTGTGGTGATGAGTCACCGTTCACCCGAACAATAGTCGAGGCAGCCATGCCCAGTGATTTCCGGGTACCACGGCTAGAAACGTACGATGGCCGAACAGATCCACAGGCCCATCTGATGAAGTACAAACGGAGCATGGTGTTGCACGGGGCTGACGATGCCACTCTATGCAAATGTTTCGAGGTCACCCTTGCTGGCCCTGCTACAGCATGGTATAACTCTCTGGCCCCAGGAACCATCAGAGAGTTCCAGGAGCTGTCCACTGCCTTCACCCAGCAGTTTATTGGAAGTCATCCTACGGCGAAGATGCCGGTGCAGATGTTCGACATAGCACAGAGGAACGGGGAAACCATCCGTGACTATGTCGAAAGATTTAACCGAGAGGCCCTAAGTGTTCCAGACTTTCGGCCAGAAATACGCATCCTCGCCATGATACGGGGCCTTCGGAGGGACTCACAGCTATTTTACGAGTTTTCCAAAGACCCCCCAGACACGCTCGGTGAATTTTTCTGAAGAGCCGAGCAGCATATGACAGCCGAAGAGCTAAGAATGGAGGGGCCAAAGAATGAACATTCCCGTCCCAAAGGATCAAGCCAGCAAGCCAAGTATCTGACAGAGCAAACAGGACGACCTCGGAGGTTCAGGGGAAGGAAGCCTCCTCCGAACTTTACACCCCTGAACACCACAAGGACCAACATCCTCATGACAATGGAGAAACAGGGGTCCCAGATTCAGCGACCAAAGGCGATGACCGCTGACAACAAAAAGAATATGAAGAAGTTCTGTCAGTTTCATCGCGACCACGGTCACGACACCGAAGACTGCTTCCAGTTGAAGAAGTATATCGAGTCGCTGATTAAGCAAGGCCAACTTCGGCGCTATCTGCGAATGCCTTCGCCGAAGGCAAGGAAGAGAGGAGGAAGGAAAGGCTGATGAAGAGGAGTATGACTCTGACAGGAGGAGAAACCGAAGTCCAAAAAAGCGCCTCCCACCTTCGGCGGGGGTAATACAAACCATCACCACTGGACTGCCATCCTCGGGAAGAAAGAGGAAAGCTAGGGAAATAGCAACGATGGAGTACCAAAGCCCATCGAAAAAACTCACCCGAAGAGATGGTTCCTCCGTCATCTTCCCTCATGACGACCCATTGTTGGTCATGACGAGAATAGGAAATTGGGACGTCAAAAGGGTATTGCTTGACGATGGATCAAACGCCGACGTCCTATTCTCGCATCTGCTCCCAAGCTTGGGAATATCCAGCACCGACCTCAAGCCTGTTACTTCACCAACCTTTGGAATAGGACCCTCAGAGCTGCCCGTCCTCGGCTGGATCGACCTTCCCCTGATGATGAGAGGGAGTTCGATCAACGGAAAAGGAGAAATTTTTGCCTCCACAATGACGAGGTTCATTGTCATGGATGTCCCTTCGTCGTACAACGCCATCCTTGGAAGGCAAACACAAGGGAATTTGCACATTCGCCCAGATGTGAAGTACTTAACAGTCACCTTCGCCACCAAGGACGGAGACGCCGAAATATTCATCGACCAAGCCGAGGTCAGGAAGGTGTTTGTCAAAGCCCGAAAGGCCCCAGCAGCCAACTTCGCACAAACCACAGCAGGAGGGACTCTACCGACCGAAGAACCAAAAACGGGCGGGGCGGAAGAGTTCGCAAAAGTAGAAACGGAAGAAATAGAACTTGTCCCAGGCCAAAATACCCGAATAGGGAAAAACTTGGCCGAAGGTGACAAGAAAAACCTTGTATCCTTTCTACTGATGAATAAAGGACTGTTCGCCTACTCGCCAAAGGATATGCCAGGGGTAGACCCTCGCATAATACAACATAGCCTTAAAGTAAGTCCGGAAGCAAAACCTGTCCGGCAAAAGAAGCGAGGCATCTCGGTCCACAAAAGTAAATTCGTCAAAACCGAAGTACAGCGCTTGATGGACGCAAATGTAATTAGGGAGGTCAAGTACCCCGAATGGCTAAGCAATGTGGTCATTGCTACAAAAGAAGGGAGTAGTAAGCTCCGGATGTGCATCGACTTCAGAAACTTGAACGATGCCTGCCCGAAAGATTCCTACCCTCTCCCACCGATAGACCAGTTGGTCGACTCAACTGCCGAATATGGGCTCCTAAGCTTCCTTGACGCCTTCAGTGGGTATCATCAAATAAGGATGGATCCCGAGGATGAAGAGAAAACTGCCTTCATCACCGAAGGTGGAACATATTGTTACACTAGGATGCCCTTCGGGCTCAAAAATGCAGGAGCCACCTACCAAAGGCTGATGAGCAAAGTCTTTCATGACCAAATAGGGAGGAACATGGAAGTCTATGTTGATGACATGATAGTCAAAAGTAAGGTGCCTAACGACCACGTCACAGATCTAAAGGAAACCTTCCAACAACTCAGAATCTTCGGAATTCGCCTTAACCCCGAAAAATGCGTCTTCGGCGTGACCTCGGGAAAATTTCTGGGGTACATGGTATCAGAAAGGGGCATTGATGCTAACCCAGAAAAAATTAAGGCTCTGCTCGAATTCCGAACTCCCGTCACAGTGAAAGATGTGCAGAGACTCACTGGAAGGATAACCTCTCTTAGCAGGTTCATCTCCAGGTACGGAGATCGGTGTCGGGCATTCTTCAAAGTCCTTACTAAGGCAGCAAAAAGAGAAAATGACCTCGGGGACGATGGCCATCCTTGGAATGAGGATTGTCAAAAAGCCTGGGAAGAACTTAAAATCTATTTGTCTCGACTGCCTACTCTGCGACAACCTCGCGAAGGAGAGCCCCTCATCCTGTACCTCGCTGTTTCAGAAAAAGCAGTAAGCTCGGTCCTTGTGAAAGAGGAAGGGTCGAAGCAATGGCCAGTTTATTACGTAAGCAAATCCCTGCACGGCGCCGAGGTCAGGTATCCATTGCTCCAAAAAGCCATATATGCCTTGGTGCTGGCAGGAAGAAGATTGCGGCCATACTTTCAGGCTCACCCCATCATCGTCCGAAGTAGTCTGCCTCTACGGGATGTTATGAAAAAAGTTGATCATTCGGGAAGGCTTTCCAAATGGTGTATAGAGCTTGGCGAACACGACATTGTTTATGAACCTCGGAAAGCCATAAAAGCTCAAGCACTGGCTGACTTCATCGCCGAAGTACCTACCACCGAAGATAGCCACCCGGATCCTGGCGAAGGTGAGCCAGAATGGACGCTGCATGTGGATGGAGCCTCAGGTTCCGAACACCAAGGAGCCGGGGTAATCATCAGAGGACCCGAAGGTCTAGAGGTGATAAAGGCCATCAAGTTCAGCTTCAGCGCCACCAATAATGTGGCTGAGTATGAAGCTCTGATAGCAGGGTTGCGCCTGGCCAGAAAAATTGGAATAAGAAACTTGAAGGCTCACAGTGACTCCCAGCTGGTAGTTCGACAAACAGCAGGAGACTACGGCGCAAAGGACCCAACCTTGGCAAAATACCACGAACTGGTGACGAAGCTCATTCGAGAGTTCGACACCATACGCATCGAAAATGTACCTCATCGGGAAAACACCGAAGCAGATTGCCTGGCAAAGGCAAAAACATACACCGAGGTACTAAACCACCCGAGCATTGAAGTACTGAGCATAGTAACTTCGGAAAAGGGCTGGAAAGATCCAATAAAGAGGTATCTTGCGGACAACGCGCTCCCCGAAGACCCCATCGAAGCCGCAAAAGTGCGAAGACGCTCTGGGCGATTCTTCCTAATAGGCGAAGAACTGTATCGGCAGGGATATGCAAATCCTTTACAGAGGTGTGTTGGCGAAGAGGATACTGAAATGATCCTCGAAGAAGTCCACGAAGGCGCTTGTGGTTCACATATTGGAACTGACGCCCTCGCCGCAGTGGTACTTCGCCAAGGATATTTTTGGCCTACCCTAAGAAAGGATGCCCGACAGTTCGTCCGAAAATGTGACAGCTGCCAAAAACACGCAAAAATCCAGAGGACACCCTCGGAAATGGTGACTTCGGCTGACTATCCCTGGCCCTTCGCAGTTTGGGGCATAGACCTCATTGGGCCGCTCCCAACAGCCCCCGGAGGCGTGAAATTCTGCGTAGTCGCAGTAGACTACTTCTCTAAATGGGTCGAGGCAGAACCATTAGCAACTATCTCAGCTAAAGAAGTGCAGAAGTTCGTATGGAAGAACATTGTATGCAGATTTGGCATACCGAGGATACTGGTAGCCGACAATGGATCCCAGTTTATAGACAAAGGGTTCCAGGACTTTGTCAACAACCTCGGAATAAAGATGCACTTCGCCCCAGTAGCCCATCCTCAAAGCAATGGCCAAGTAGAGGTATCTAATAGGACCATAAAAGATGGTCTGAAAAAGAGGCTGGGGGAAGCAAAAGGGAAATGGCCAGGCGAACTCCAGAGTGTACTGTGGAGCTACCGAACAACACCCCGAAGAGCCACAAGGGAAACGCCTTTTTCACTCATCTTCGGTACAGAAGCCATCATCCCAATCGAGGTAGTGCAACCATCAATTCGAGTGCAAGTTTTTGATGAAAGTGGGAATGACCTCGGCCTGAGAACCAAGCTCGACCTCGTCGGCGAACACAGAGAAATAGCCGAACTAAGAAGAAAAGCTTTTCAGCAAAGAGTGGCCGCGGCTATAAACTTGCGCGCCAGGCCAAAAGGAATAAAGAGAGGAGACCTCGTTCTCCGAAAGAATGAATTCGCACCTCGAAAGCCATCCCACGGAGTACTTCGCGCCAACTGGGAAGGCCCTTACCTGGTTCTTGCCGAAGTACGAAAAGGGGTCTACAAGCTCGGCGATTCCGAAGGCGTAGAATTAAAAAATACGTGGCATTCGGACGCCTTGAGAAAATTCTATGCTTAGAATCTCGGCGAAGAAGACCGTGCTGTACAAAGTAAGAAAAATTTTCTCTAAGTATAAAAAGTTTCTTAGCATGAGTGGTGCGAATTCCGCAAAGGTGGCCGGCTAAAATAAGCGAAGGTATTATTTTCCGAAGTCTCTTGAGCAAACGTGTTCGGGACAACAGAGAAAATCTGGCGAAAGACTTAGCCAAAATTTTTGGGCATAAGTTGAACAAATCAGGATTTCGCGAAAGAGGTCACCATGATAAGCACAGACAAAGTTTTCCGAAGTCTCTTGAGCGAATAAAGTTCGGGGCAAAGGGAAACAAAGAATCTCACGAAAAGATTTAGCCAAATTTTCAAGGTCTTTATTGAGATAAGTGTGCTTACAAAAAAGATAGCCAGAAGAAGAAGTACAAAAAAGAAGAGAAAGAAGGAAAAGGGCCCTAGAACAAACTAAGGGTTCTCGGCGTCCCGGGAATCTTCGGCTCCTACGTCCTTTTGCACCACCTTCGGCGCCGGAATAGAAGGAGGCAGGTTCAGATGATCAATCTTAGACCAGGACCACCGAGGTCCCTCGGGAATGTCCAGGGCCGCCAGGAAAGAGAGGTCCAGATCTGGGAACCTCTGAAGGACTTGGTGCCGAACAAGACAGAACCCGTCCTGAAAACCAACCTTGGTCATCTGGTCAGACTTATCCTTCTCGACCTCAAGCTCTTCGAGGTCCTTCTTCAAATCTGAGACCTTCTTCTTCAGCTCTTTCACTCTCTTCTTTTCCGGCTCCTTCTTCATAGCATCGACCTCGGCTTGGAGCGCAGCCTTCTCAGCAAGCGCCTTCGCCAGGAGACCTTCAGCCTCTGACTTCTCTTTCTGATGCGCCTCATTTGCCGAGATCAGCTCCGCCACCTGGGAGCCGAGGTCAGAAATTTTCTGGGAGGAGTCCTTCAAAAGTTCCTCTTTTTCTTTCTGGAACTCCTCCCGAAGGGTGGCAACTTCCTTCTCCGCAGCTTGGGCCAGCTGCAGGTTCTTGACAGCTAATTCCGAGCACATGGCCTTAGTTTTTTCTATGGCTTCTAAGGCCTTAGCTCGGAACTCCGTCTGCCTCGCCACCCGAACTCGGAGAAAGCCGGCATATCCCAGAAGCTGCAAAAGGATAAAGGCGAGGTCATTAAGACAAAGAGAAAACCAAACACTTAGAAAAAAAATTCAAGGGAGGAAGATAGACGCAAAGTATACCTGGGCGGCGTGTTCGGAAAGCTTCGCGGCGAGAGAATCGTCGCCCGGGTGAGCCGTGGCAATGGCCTTGAAGGAGGCATCGGTGAGGACCCCTTTCGAGATCTCTGTAGCCATTTGCTAGCAGTCTCCAGAGTACAAATTCATGTCCTCCGTAAACGTCCAGAAAGGCTCCTTCGGGACTTTTCCCTTCGGGATGCGGGCGTCCCGAAGGGCTCTCCTCTTTGCATGCTCAGCTACCCAACCCGGAGTGAGCGACTCTTCTGCACGACAAAACAGAAAATTGGTCAGGGCAAGAAAACCTCAAAGATCATCAAAAAGAGGAGCACCACAGTTTGTTAGAAGAACAAACCTGCTTGCACCTTGACGACGTCGTCGTCGGAAGCTCGATCCTCTTCGGCAGAAATCACCTTGCCTTTTCTTCGGCGCCGCTCTTCGGCAGATGGGGCCTCTACCACGGCGCCCAGAAGAGCCTGCGACGGGGTAGGACTTTGAGGAGGGACCTTAGCACCAACCTCGGACTGAGGGACAGTAGCAGCCTCAGGCTCCTCGCCCACCTCTTCGGAAATCTCTGGAAGAGGGGGGGCACATCCTTCTTCGCCCGTTTGGAAACAGACGGCCCAGCCCCGGACGTTTTCCGTCTTCGGGAGGCAGCTTTCTTCGTCTGCTCACCCTTCGCGGGCTGACCGGTGAAAAGGGCTTTGTAGAAGGCAGCAGTGTCCTCGCCCATTTCTGAAAAGGAAGAAAGACATCAGTGTGAGTCCGGAACGAAGTTATAACAAGGAGATTAGAAAGTAACTTACTCTCATAAAAAGTTTCGAAAGAAACTTCCTCCCGAAGGAGTTGCACTAGCCAGGAGTCCTTCCCGGCGATGGCAGGAGCCGGCATCCCGAGGTCCGTCTTGTGCTCCTTTACCACCCCGAGCTCCCGAAGGACCTCCTCGGTCATCAACCTCCAATTGATGGGGAAGGGGTAAAGAGGGTGCGAAGGGACCTCGGGACCCCAGTCGGCGACGGCTCGGATACGTCCGTCGAAATCCGTGAATACGGAAACCAACTCGGGAGTCAACAGTATCCTCGGATCTACGACATCGTCCTCCAACCGTCCCTGAGCCCACTTGGTCGGAACATGCGACCAGGCCTCCTCCATCTTCAGAAAGAAAAACTTTTTTTGCCACCCTCGCCAGCTATCCTTAGTGGCGAAGGTGAACATATACTTTTTGCTCCCGGATCCCCGAGGTAGCATGAAGTAAAAGCCACCCTTCGGGACCACGTAGAGCTTGTAGTACTGCATAAAAATGACGAAGTGGGGTTCTATTTTGAAAACGCCACACATACAGAGGAAGGCGTTGAAATAGCAGTACGAGTTCGGAGGAAGTTGATTTACGGCAATGCCATGAAATTGGCAAAAGTCGCAAATCAACTTCGGAGGGGGGAACCGAAGTCCGGCTTTCAGCTGAGCTCGGAAAATGGTGATCTCGTTACTATGGTTTGAAAAGCTGTAGTGGTCAGGACGTGGCAACCTCGTAACAGCGTACGAAGGAAGGAAAATTTTTTTCTTCCACTTCGCTAATTTTGAAGGAGTGGTGCAACAAGGGTGAGAAAGAAGAGGCTGCCAACTCTCAGGAATAGGCATTTTTGGCTGGAAAACAAGTTCGGAAAAAGGCAAAAACGGACTTCGGGAAAAACTTTGAAAAATAAAGAGTTCTGGAAATCAAAACCCACCAAATCTTTTGCCGAAATCTGGGTGTGAAGACGCCGTCGTGAAAGATGACCGGAAAAAAGCTCAGGTGAAAGAACCGCCGCGAAAAGCAGAAGAGAGCAGAAGGAAAACCAGAGCAAAAGCAAAAGCAAAAGAGACAAATGACGGAATGAGCATATATATAGGCCGAGGGGGGTAGGCGGACCGGCGTCATAAGTACTCTGCGAAGGCGAAACGCCGCCATAACTGCCCTTCTGCACCTAAAAAGGCGCGCCCGCAGTAACCGATGCAACCCCAGCCAACAAAAAGCCGACACGTGTCAGCCATCGCACCAAAAGAGGAACACGCCCTCTGACAGACGTCGCGCCGCTCCAGACTGACACGTCTGGTTACGAGACGCGACGTTTCACTAACCTACAAAAGTAAAGAAGTGGGTTACCTCGAGGACACCAAAAGACAGGCTATGGCCGAACAGTCCGTATCTTCGGACAAAAAGGTGTATCTTCGGCACAGGTTACACTCCCTAGAAACTCCCGAGAAGCATCCTCGGAAAGACAGCGAACCGAAGTCTCCACTTCGGCTTCTTCGAGGAAGGCCTAAAAAGCTGGAAAGCAGGTTACTTCGAAGACACCAACAGACAGGCTATGGAAGAAAAGCCTACGTCTTCGGACGGAAGGTCCGTCTTCGGAACAAGTACTGCACTCAAGGCCCAAAGAGGGGCCCTCAGGAAGCGAACAAACCGAAGTCTCCACTTCGGCTTTTTCGAGGGGGGGCCTGTGATAGCCAAAAGGCTATCGCCTCCCCCAGTATGAATTTCCCCGAAGGTTTGTCCGGGGAGCCTGACGTAGCTCGGAAAGAAGCATTGCCACAGACCTCGGCAGAAGCGAAATCGAGCATGACGAAGTAAGCACTTCGGCTGAAACGCCAGGTTATCTAAATGTGTCGCTGACTCTCTCGGGGAACCGAACATATCGCCTTCGGGAGAAAAGAACCAGCTACTGAAAGCAGGAGAGATTCTCCCCGAAGGCGGAACTCCCGAGCTAGAGAACTCCCCGAGCCACCAACGTGATTCCCGAAGAAAGGCGTCCGTACCAAAAGATGACCTCGCCCAAAGGACCTCGGGAGTACGGCATGAGCATTTAATGAGCATTTAAGGAGCCTCTGACAGGTCGCCCATACGCTGCATGAAACGGCGGCCTGACACCCTGACGCATCATCCAAGTCCCATCTCAGCCACAAAATCAGGAGCCTATAAACGGCTACCTGTTCCCTATGCCCAAAAAGCACAGAAGGAATCCGACCACACACGTGTCAGGATCCGAACGGGCCAAGTATTCCTATAAATACTGGGAAACGGGACTTGGCAAGAGATCTGCTATCTGTCTCCCGCCATCGGCACTCCCTCATAGCAGGAAACACATACAGGCCAGATTCTACACCCCTTTAGTGTTCCTACTTTACTTATTATCAGGACACTAACTTGGGCGTCGGAGGCTCCTCCCCGGAAAAATATCCCGAGGACCTCCTAACCCTTTTTTCTGAGCCTTTCAGGAAATTTCCCACCTGGGGAATCTCTCCGTCAGACGTTCTTCCTCCTCGGGAGCTCCCTCGGAACTCACCATGTCATTAAACGAAGATGCTTCAGGGCATCAGAAACTTTAGTTTCGTTTAATAGTTACACCAGGGAGTATTTCCACTCTATTGACCACACCTAAGCTTTTGGCCATGAAGAATAAGTTGAAAAAAAAAAGATCATGGAAACTCTCATGTGCCATCATCTTGATAGCCAAATGAAGTTAGGGACTGACAACAGGAAAGGATTTTTTTGGTGTTATAAAACATTCTTTTTCACTGGCATTTGTTTCCCATGCTTTACTAGTGCTCACTCAGTGTATTGTTACCAAAAAATGATTATCTTTATGAGAATGATGGCAAGTTGGCAACTCAAAAATGAAAACATTGACATGGTCCGCTTAAGAATTTTTTCTTCCAAATAAAATGCCTTGAAAACATCTTCTGTTGAGTCATCTTTCTTGAGAGAATTGTCAGCAGTAAAGTTACATCCTCGAAAAGCAACAGCAGTAAATGTTCACCCTTATATCTTGTAAATTGTGGTCAGGTCTTCCAGAATCATAAATATAATTGTCTATTGGGGTATTTCATTAACAATCCATTCTTTCTATTCCTGGCTATTACATTTTATTGATTTATATTTGGTTGAGTGATGTTGTTGTTAGTAACTTAGTATCCTCATAATTTTCAAAGTTTAATAATGCTACTCATGGCTATGTTTATTTTTGTAGCTTGGAGTGAAACTACTGCCACCAAGAGAAGCAAATTTCTTAGGAAATGGTTCTTAGCAAATTTTGTGAGTTCACTCTAAGGCTTCAAGAATGGTTAATGGTGGTGATGCACATTTCATGATCTTTTGTTCTTGTTGTTTGTCTGGATGTAAAGTAGTGAACCTTTAAGACAAACTTTTATAATTTGTTATTTCTGAATATTTCATGAGCTCGGTTGTTTAAACTATGTATAACTTATTTTGAACTCGGATGAATGTCCTTGGTTATGTGCTTGATGAGATGCACCTTGATCATGTAGGTTTTATGTTATTTTGTTAAGTGCAATTAGGTAATTCGAATCGAGCTTGTTAACGAGCTCAGCTATGCTTTTCGAGCTCGAACCGAGCTCCACTATTCGAGCTCATGAACCAAGTATATTGAGCCTCTTGAGCTAACGAATCGAGCTTGAGCCTACTACGAGTCGAGCTCGAACCTTGTTTCTAAAGCAAGTCGAGCTCGAGCCTACTCCAATATGAAACGAGCCGAACTCGAGCCTGGCCTGTTCGAGCTCGATTCGGCTCGTTTACACCCCTAGCCCCAAGGAATGTAGGTCCATGAATGACAGTCATCCCTAGATGGTTTTAAAGGACTCGAAGGTAGCAATATCAGTCCTATCTAATAGAAACTTGATTAGGTAGAGTAGCGCATACGGGCTTCGAAGCCCTTGAAGGAAAATCTTGGGTATGGAATCAATGTGTAGTACATGTGGCTTCAACCTTTTATAGATGAAATAATCAATGCCCCTGCTTCTGATGGGTTCTGCATGCCTAAAATTGACTTATACGATGACCTTACCGATCCAATTTACCATCTGCAGAGGTATGTTACCTCAATGAGGCTTAAGCGGGCCTTTGATGTGATCATGTGTAGGATGTTCAAGTCTACACTATCAAGAGCCACTATCTCCTGGTTTGGGACCAACGAGGAAGGCCATTTCTCCTCATTTAAGGACCTCTCCCAAGTATTCTTGTGACACTTCTGAAGGAGCTAACCTACCAAAAAAATGGTGGCCTATTTGCCAAAAATTAGGCAAGGTCGTTATAAACCCCTATGAGACTTTGTCTGAAGATTTAACATAGAAGCTGTAAAGGTATATGGACTGTACTCAAAGCTACACTTGGTAGCAATTACCCAAGGGGTGGCACGAGACTCAAGGCTAGCCTGGGATCTCCAAAAGAATTTTGAAAATGATATAAAGGAATTCCAAGATTGATAAAACCAAAGAACCAATTGAAGGCGAAACAAGGACAGTCCATGAAAATGAAGGAAGGTGACAAAGTCAAACATCCTATACACCCTAGAAAAGAAGAATTAGGTTCCTTGATGGCCCTCATCAATGTTTCTTTGGGGAAAAAAAAACCTAAAAAAATACTGCAGATATCACAATGACAAGCACCATGATCCTGAAGGATGATGGAAGCTGAAAAAACTATCCAAAGAAATGATCTGGATAAGAAAGATGAAGGAATATCTATTACCCTTGTCAGAAGTAAGAAGATAGGCCTCGTAAAAGTGATAATGACGAGGATCATGAACGAAGTCAAAAGCTTGAGAGGCCTTGATCCCTAAGGGACCACAAGAGTCCTGGACCCTGTACTAGGGTAGTTCACATGATTATCAATGTAGAGCCTTCGGCGGTTCAAAAAGGACAGGTGGGAAATTGCCCAACTGGAGGCAACTGACCCTAGCAGGACCCTAAAAAGGGCTCCGGATCCCGGATAGCTATCCCTTACTTGGATCTACTCATATTCATGACTTGCATTAACAATTCTGATGTAGAAAGAGTTTACCTAGATACTGGGGCAAATGTCAATGTTATCTTCACTGACTTATAAAAAAAAATAAGGGTCAAGAGGTCCTCTCTATCCCTTATGACCGAGCCCACCTTCGGGATAGAAAGGGAAGAGGTCCCCACAATAGGGACCATCCAAGTATCCCTCATGTTAATGGGGAAACATCATAAAGGGGAACTCCTTGTGACTTTCACGTCGTTGAATTTCTCATCCTAGGTGTCCCATCACCTTGCAACACCATACTCTGCAGACCAGCCTGGGTGCAATTCCACATCCAGCCTGACATCAAATGCGTCATAGTGATTTTTTGATGCTTATCGGGGAAGAAACTATCTTTGTCAACCAGGCCTCAGTGCCATAGGGATATATGGTGACCATATGAAAGCCTAAAGAAAGTAGGCTCACACCAACAAAGGCTAAAAGGAAAAAGGAATTACACCTAGAAAATGAGGTTGGCACAACCCTGCCTAAGGACACCAAGCTTTTAAAAGCAGCCTTTGGCAAGACAATAAATATTGGCAAGGACCTTCCACCCCGAGGTAAGACAATTATTTATTCAATTCCTAAGGGCAAATATAAATGTGTGTGTGTGGTCCCTAAATGAGATGCCTAGTATTGACTTGAAAATAATTACTCATAGATTACAAGTAGAACACTCCCCTTGACCAGTATAATAGAAAAAGCCCGACATGGGATCGGAAAGGTGAGACTTTGTTAAAAAAGAAATTAAGTGGCTATTGAAGGCTGGAATTATTCAGGAAGTATGATACCTCGAATGGTTCACCAACATAATGTTGGTAAAAAAGAAAAATGAGAACTAGCACATGGGCGTCGACCACACAAACGTTAACAATGCCTGCCCAAAAGATCTATACCTTCTGCCATCCATAGACCAATTGGTCGATGCCACATCAGAATTCAAAATAGTGCCCTTCACGGATGCTTTCAATGGCTACCAGCAAATCTGAATGCACCTAGAAGATGAAGACAAAATGTCTTTCACAATAAGCGAAACGGTCTATTGCTACTAGTGAATGCTGTTTGGCCTAAAAAATGCCAAGGCCAATTATCAAAGGTTGGTGAATCAGATCTTTACAGAACATATAGGAAGGAATATGGAGGTTTATATAGATGACATGATTGTCAAAAGTAGGGCCACAAAGCAGCACTTTGATGACCTCCGGGAAACCATCTAAAGAATGTGACAGTTCAGCATGAAACTCAATCCTAATAAATGCACCTTCTGCGTTGGCATGGGTAAATCCTTGGCTATATGGTCTCTAAAAGAAGGCTTGACGCAAACCTAGATAAGATTGAGGCCATCCTTATGATACTTGATCCTCAGAGCAAAAGGGATGTTCAAAGGCTAGTTGGGAGGCTAACCGCACTTGGATGGTTTGTCTCGTAATCTAGAGATCGATGTAAACCTTTTTGTTAGATATTAAAGAAAGAGGCGATCTTTGAATAGATGGACAAATGTCGTGATGCCTTCCAACAGATAAAAGATTACCTATGACACCTGCCTACATTAAAATAGCCCTAGCCCAACAAGCCCCTAGTGCTTTACTTAGCTGTTACCAAAGGCTCAGTATGTGTAGTACTCGTTAGGGAGCATGGGTCAGAACAATGACCAGTACACTGTGTTAGTCGAAACCTCCAGGGTCCAAACCCAAATGTTCTGCACTTTATAAAGCAGTCCTGGCCCTCATTATGGCTTCTTGAAAACTAAGGCTCTAATTTCATGTGCACCAAATAATTATCAGGATAGAGTTACCCTTATGGAATATACTACAAAAGCTGAATAAGTCTCGCAAAGTCACTAAATGATGCATCAAGTTGGGAGAATACAACATCCACTATGAGCCCCGAAAAGCTTTAAAAGCATAAGCCCTAGTAGACTTCATGGCTAAAATAAAACCAATGGAAAAAATTGAAGAAGAAAAGAAAAATGAAAAATCCCTTTGGGAAATATATGTCGACGAGGCCTTGGTACCCAAATACCGAGGAGTGGGCATTGTACTTAAGGGTCCACTCCCCCTAAAAGCAACCCTCATAGTTAAGTTTATCTTTCTTATGAGAAATAACATAACTAAATATGAAGCCCTATTTGCTGGGCTGTGGATGGCGAGTCTGGTGGGGGTATGACGTATATAGATATACAGTGACTCTCAACTAATAGTAAACCAAATTAGGAGAACAACAGGAGCAAAAAAACCTACTCTTTACAAGTACCTTAACACAGCAAAGGATCTGATAAACATGTTTGACCTCATGTATGTTTAGAAGATCCTAAGCATACAGAATACAAGGGCAGATGCCCTCTCAAAAGGATGGGAAGGAGTTGAGACAGAAGAACTAATAGTGCCCTTAGTCTACCTAATACACTCTATGGTCCCTGGAGATTATTGGAGGAAGCCAATCAGGCTTTACCTTAAGACGGAAGTACTCAATGGAAGTGTTAAAGAGAAAAGGAATACCAGGATCTAAGCTGGACAATTCTTCATCATTTGAGATGAACTGTACAAACAAGGGTTCAATTTTCCTTTCCAGCAATGCCTAACTTCATAAGAAGGGCAACACATTCTCTAAGAAATCCATCAAGAGGAATGTAGAGCACACATTGGTGCCAATTCCTTGGCCTACAAACCCTTAAACCAAGGGAGTTCATCCAACGATGCCATAATTTGTCAACTCAACTTGATAATACATAATCTACCCTCCTCTGGTGCCTCCCTAACAGCGGAAGCCAAGCCATTCGCTGTGTAGGGGTTAGATCTACTTGGAGCACCTCCCATGGCCTCGAGACAAGTCAAGTATTGCATTGTTGTGGTAGATTACTTCACCAAGTGGGTGGAAGCAGAGCCTCTGGCCTTCATCACAGCCCCTTAGCTCATCAAATTCCTATGGAAGAACATTATTTGTCAGTTTGGATGCCTAGGGGCCATTGTTACCAACAATGGAAAACAATTTGACAACCAGCAAATTCATTAATTTTAAGAAGAAAAGAGCATTTTCCTTTACTTTGCTCCGATTTCTCATCCATAGCCCAACAGCCATGTGGAGATAACGAACAAGACTACCAAGGAAGGCCAAAAGAATAGACTATGTGAAACTAAAGGAAGATGGGTACACAAATTTTTAAGTGTCCTATGGGACTATAGAATGACCCCCCATAAGGCCACAAGAGAGTCACCTTTTGTGATGGTCTACGAGACTAATGCCTTCTTCCCTGTAGAAATATATTGCCCTACTTTCTAAACTTTGGCCTATGATCCTAGTGAAATTGATAGAGCACTTGAAAGGAACCTTGATCTACTGGAAGAAATTTGATCTACTAGAATAACTGAGGGAAGAGATAAGCGTTCACATGAAAACCTTTAGACAGCAAGCCACCCTCACTCATAATCAAAGAATGTAACAAAAGAATGCACAAGTAGAAGGCCTAGTCCTTGTTAAGGTGAAATTAACTGGGAGGAACTTGGGCATGGGGCATTGAGGCTGAATTGGAATAAATTTTACCTTGTCACAAGGAAACTTAGAAATGGGGTCTATGAGCCGACCAACTCAGAAAGGAGAAAGCTGCCTAGAAACTATCACTCAAATGATCTATCAACTTAGTTTGCCTAATCACATTATTACAAAATGCACTTTGCTACATCTTCAATGAAAAAGGCACTTATCCTAAAAAACTTTTGGTTTTACAAAATGAAATAAAAGATTAAGACTCCCTGCTCACTTAAAAGTTTAGGTCTTCTCTAAAAAGCATGTGAAGGCTTCCTACTACGAAGGCTATTTAATAAGCGCAGCCATTGCCTTCTATTAACTTTGAAAATAATTACAATTATAGAAGGAAATAAGGAATTCAAAAGAATACAAAAAATGGGGGAGTTAGCTGTAGGGCTTCCTAAAATTCATCAGGAATAGGGCCTTCATCAAGGTCCATCACCGACACATCCTTGTTAAAGGTAGGAACCCAACTTTCCCTTTCTTTTTCCAAGACTCATAATTTGAACCTAAATCCTCATAAGCTGAAAAGAATAAGAGATCTAGGTTTGGATTAGCCCGCTCTACCTAAAAGCGGTAGGAAAAAAAGCCTTCATTGAACTTTAAGAAGGCATTCCTTCCAAGCCCCCTTTTTACCTTCTAGAGATGTGGGTAAAGCTCTTTCACTCGAGCATTAGCCTTAGTTCGAAGGTGCTAGTGCTCCACATGCCAATGGTGACACACGAAGCCAACTCACTCAATGCACTCCATGAAGGGCATCGTAACAGTGACCAAGATGGAGCTGGCTTAACTAAAAACTACACACAAACCCAATGGAACGTATTGATCCATCAACATAGTCTACTCAATGGCATTGATTTTTTACTCTACCAACTTTAACAATGCATTCAAACGAATGGCCTCTTTCTGGGCCTTAGCTTCCTTCTTTGGGGATAGCTTCAAGGCCTCTTGCAGTTCTCCCACCTTTCTCTCCAGCCTTTTGATGAGGCATTTCTTCACCTCCCCTACCTCTTTTTCCAGCTTGAGGTCATTGGCAAGGGTACTCCTGGCACTGTGTTCGCTGCTCAGGTTCTTATCCAAAAAGGCCACATTTTTGCACAAAGAACCAAGCGGGGACTGGAAGGCCTTCTCATAGGCTTACCATCATTCCCTTATGCCACCGACAATGATAACCTCTTGCAAAAACCAAATTTGTTAAAACAAACTAAGGAAGATGTTAAAAACAAAGGGTGACTAACAAGAAGCATACCTGGAAAAGGCTGTAGCCTATACTCATCAGTTGGGAGCCTTTCAACTGAGAGGGATGAGCAATAAAATGCTGATCCCTGGGAGTTTTCATCTCTTGGAGGCTATGGTGTGTAATGTTAGTCCGGTCCTCAAGGATTGACTCGTAAATATCCACTACCCATTGAGGGTTAAAGACTTGATCAGGCGCCACCCCTTTCAGCCCTAGATTTTGCCTCTATGCCTGACCTTGTATAGGGATTAAATTACGTGGTTGAAACCACTTGTCTACTTTTAGTTCAAGAAGCCCCCTCAGGCAAAAGGGACTTTTTCAGGAATAACCCCCACTGGCACCTCAAGAGAGGGTAAAGGTAAAGAAGAAAGCATCTCATCTGACGACCTCGAGGCAACCTTTTGCCTCTGGGAGACCTCCCCAATCACCTTCTGCTTCTAGTCCACCACTTCAGTGTGTGGCCCTACAGTAGGGAGGGGCCCATATGCGTTCGCATGCTTTTCTAAAGCTATTGGATATAAAGATCTACAGTCAACATAAAATGACTGCAAGTCTATAAAATCAGCAAAGTAAAATTTTCTAATGATGTCCTGCCACTACCACCGTCATAAAAGGCATTGCCTCCCAACAGGTCTATAAGGTATGGCCTCTTATGAATCAACAGGCTTTTCAAAGGGGATTAGAAAAGTCCACTAGCCTAGCTGGAGGTTGGGATGGAAAAGCCCTAGCGGTGTATGCTACACTAGCAGGAAGAACATTGAACTTTCGAACGTCCACCAAGGCATCAACGATACCTTTGCACCTCTTCATGAACTCTTTTGACGTACTGCTAATTTTTCCAAAAAAGACAATCAAGATTAGATAGCGACCCCTTGCAGGAAAAGTGGAGAAAAGAAAAACCTCAATCATTTGAAAACAACTTCTTTGGCTCTGGGGCTGTAATTTTATAGGCTTCTTCTAGCCTCCCTCTGACCCTCCTCTTAGTTGCAAAAGTTTATTTGCCACCGAGTAGGACAGATGGGCCCTGCTAATCCCCCTTCACTGTAGGGTGGTATCATTGATTTCCATGTCGTGGATAGGGAATAACTCTTAAAAATTGTTATTCCCTACCACTCTCTCGAGCTAGCTAATTAGACATAAGTAAGAGCAATGGCTTTTTTAGCTATCGTATATTGGCAATGGCCCAACAAGTACATGCTGAGGTGTGTCTGAAAATTCACAAAGGGAACCCCCAGGTTTGTTCCTTCAGTGTGAAAAAGAAGCACTCCTTCAACTTTACCCACTATTCCTTGCAAGATACGAACACAAAAGACTTGTTGCCTTCTCAGTTGATGAGGGCAATGTAGGAAAACCGGCGTCCTTCCTCAAGTCCAACATTTAAAACTGAAGGAAAACCTCCAGTAGGAGGGCCTCTCTTGCTAACTTCTAGCACATGATAAACCTATTGATGTAGGTGAATAAGTTGGGCATTAACTGCAATGGTGGAATCCAATAGTACTCTCATATATGCTCTACCAGCAGATGGAATGGCAAGCAAAGCCTTACCAAGAGTTGGCTAGTGAAAAGGGTGAGCATGTTCATTTTCTTGTTACTGCGCTCTAAGCCCATATCCTTCAACACCTTATCACGGGAAAGTGTGGCCATAACACCGTTAGGCCAGAATGACCGGCAAAGATTCGTCATTAAGATGCCCTTGTTGTGTTGAGTCACAATGCCCTTTAACACCTCTATGTTAGGGAAACACTGCGCCTTTGACAAATCAACCATGTTGGTGGCAGCCCTTGACGATGATTTCAAAGAAGCCATCTAGAAAAACTGATTGGTAACATATCAAGGCTACCGCCAACATAACAAGGCGGTGAAAAAACAACCGGTAACAAGACCAAAAAACCCAAAAATAGTAAAAGTGCCAAGAGAAAATGAAAATAAAACAAGAGATAGGGACTTATTACTTGATTATGAAGAAGAATGGCGACCTTGTCAAAAGAGGAAAACTTCAATGAAAAGAAAAACCTAGTGGCAAGCAAATGACAAAAAAGCATGAAGTAGCAGCAAGAATAAGCCAAATACTGGAAAATCGAGGTAAAAACCTCGCGGTATATATGGACAAACCTCTAACTAATGAGTTTTTTTCTTGAAAACTGCCATTGCAATAATGGAAAAATTCCCACCCAATAGTAGAAGGACATGTGGCCATGAATAGCCGTCAAAGCGGTCACACCCACTCACTTCCCTAAGGAGCATTTAATAGACGTCACTTCACCTTCTTCCTAACCTGTACACCCACCACGTCTTAAAGCCACATCGGCCTAATAGAAGGAAAAGGTTGAATGATGACATTCTCCCGAAGCTTTTTCAGGAAGCAAGAGGGGTAATGCACCCTCTTCACTAAACAACGCCACTTAAAGTGTATCAACCTTGCAACAAAAAAATAGGGCTAGCACCCACTTTCCCACAAAAGCCCTTCTTCTCTATGAAACAATGGCATAAAATATGAGAAAAATGCATGGCCCTTAACATTTATTTTCTCATGGGGAAGAACTTTTTGGTAGGAAATAAGCCCAAATTCAGGGCCCAAAGCTAATAGAAGCTCCTGCTGGGGGCTTAAATAATTCCACAAGGGAACTTCACCCTGAATGGAAACAGAATCCTGAAACTATAGGATAAGCTATGAGATTCCTATCTTAAAATGAATTCCTAAGAGCTACTCTTAGCTATATAAACCCCTTTATTTGCCAATCCCGAGGTATGACACACTGGCTCTCTTTATCTCTTTACTACTTCCTTCTTGCCAGTAGCCGGACTTGAGTGTCAAAGGTTTTTCCCTAGGAACACATCCCAAGGCATTGATGTTGTCTTTGTACGTAGAATGCCAATCCATGATTCACGAGGCTTCTGGCCTAGGCCCATATGATCCTATCAACTATCACTCATCTATATCCAAAATCTCTAATTTTCTGAATTATGTTTAAATCAACCAGCCAAAGTTAGACAAATTGTTGCAGCTACAGGCCTAGCCTAATTATCCCAACCCAACCCACCAAAAATAACCATAAGTCCCTAACCCACTTACTACTTACTCCTTCCCCAACTAACCAGCTAACCCCTTTTTCGTTCACTCCACCTTTTTACTAGAGTTCACACTTCAGCACACCTCCAGATTTCAGCCACCTTATGGTCCACCGTGCCCTCCATGCCTCTAGCCCATCGCTCCACTGTGACACCGTGACCCATTAGCCTTTGCAAGCCTTGAGCTCTTGCGCCATCATCCTCCTCATCAACCTTAAGCTTCGTCGTCAGCGTCCTCATCAGTAACCTATTGCTCCACCGTCAGCCTCCTCGTCGGCCTTGCGTTCATCACTTGTTGCTCCATTACTGTCCTCATCACTTGTTGCTCCATTACCATCCTACCTAGCCACCGCCTTGGCTCGCTTGGTCTCCGTATGTTATTCTAGACATGATTTGTGATTACCATTTTTTAATTTCTTCTTTTTCTCAAATGAATCTCAGTTCAAGTTTTTTTGATTTGCCTAGAATTTATATTTTGTTGCTAGAAAAAAGGCACAGTAAATTTGATTGGGCGTGGAGGTTGAGTTGAAAGAGTCAGAAAGGGAGGAAATTCCCTGATCGGGCCAAAACCATCCAACCCGACCCTAATCTGTTTTTTTCCAAGTTAGGATTAGTTCGGGTTGTAACCTTAAATTGGGTCAGTTCAGGTCAGGAAATATCCGCTACTTGTAGGCTCAACAAAATTGAGTTTGGACCCGAACCCAACCCAAAACCCCAAAGTTACAGCCCTAGTTTCTAGATATAATTTTTTAAAAATTTTTCTAGCAAATAATAATATGAGTACGTTGAAATTAAATTTAAGTCAAAAAATAAAATGCGTCAATAAAAAATATGAAACAAAGGCTGTTCTACTTAATATATCATGTGAAATTACAGTCATTCCTTAAAGAAAACCCTTGAGCTGCCACAACTATTGGAAATTCTCATGTATTGAGTCGATTTATGTCAATGCGCTGATTTTTTACTTGTTAATAGATATTTCTTTTTTATTGGAGAAAATATTTCATTTTATTGGCTTGTGCTGTGATATATATGCATTTAAAGCATATAAAAAAATTTGTGTTTTATTCTTCGCCAATAAATAATCTTCTTACATTTGTTAAATTAAACATGTTCCCATAAAGAGACAGACGTGTAACTCAATGGCAAAATTTGACTCCATCCGACCTAATAAAAAAAGTTAATGACTCAAACTCGACTATATTCAACCCAAGCTAAACTCAACTCAGATTGCAGTGAAACTCGAGGAAACCTGAAACCAAATGACTCGAACTTGAAATACCTGAACTTGAAATGACCCAAGTTTGAATTGACACGAACACAACCCGAAATAGCCCAAACTCTTGATTGACCTTAGCCAAACCTGAGATGACCCAATGACTAAACTCAAAAAGATCCAATTTTAATCATCACTCTAAATCTTAACTTTCTTCTTTCATTACCTTTCACATCCAATATGTCTCATATATAAGTGCTTCCATATTTACTAACTTCTATTCTTCAGGACTTCCATATTTAGTAAGTCATATATTTAGGGAGAGTAATTTCCATAATTAGTATCTTTAATTTTTTGGAATTTCCATATTTAGTAGGTCTCATATTTGAAGAAAAAACTACCATATTTCCATTTTTCTCGACATTCATGTTTAGTAATTTCCATATTTTGGGAGGGGATTTTTATATTTAATAACTTTATTTTTTTTAGAACTTTTATACTTAGTAAGTCTTACATTTGGAAAATGGACTTCCATGTTTAGTAAGTCTCATATTTGGGTTATTCTAAAACACGTAACTTCTATATCTCATAAGTTTAATGATCTTGGTGGCCAATTGTCAAAATTACAACACTCATCCCTAAACTTTTAGTATAGTGCAACAAGATGCGTAAATTTTGAAATATTTAACTTCAGTTACCTATAATAATTATAACATGGGTTCCTAAACTTTTAAAATTTTTACATTTTCACTCAAAATTTTTTAAATTTTGCAATTTCATAACTAATAGTGAACTGTAATTGAATTTGGTAACAATTTCATAGAAACTTCATCAGAATTTAAGCATAAAAAAATTGTCACAGTATGCGTCTAGGTGATTAGTAGGTGAGAGTCTAAGTAGCTTGTGCAGTGATAGCTAAAGTGTATGAGTCTAAAAAAATAATCAAGTATTATAAAGTATTACCAACAATATTAAATAACCTAAATATGTAATAAACTATATTGAAGAAAATTTTAATGAATTCTTTAATTAAACATACTAAAAAAAAAAAGGAAATTTAACTTAAATTAAATTGCCCAAAAAAATTGAATTATTTCCTCTAAATTTTAATAAAAAATGAAAAAAAATGAATTGATTCAATCATTTCAGTTTATGTACCGGTAACCCAAGTGAACATGAAGGTGAACCTGAATTTGGCTTGAAACCTAACCAGAAGTTGCACGAGACTGAAATTGATCCGATTTGCATTGAATCCGATCCCAAATAGACCCGATCCAACTCAACTTGAACCCGAAGTCAACCCAAACCCTAATAACCTGATCTGAAGCTAAATTCATACTAATATGATTAAACTCGAATATGAATGACTTAACCCAAACCTGACCTGACGCACCTAATTGGCATCCATACGTAACACTGTTTCCAAACGGCAACACATTTAATGTCCTCTCTGTACCACCATAAGCTTGGGGATTGGGTAATTAATTTGAGCCCGTAAGACCCAATAAAATATCGAAAACTTAAATTCAGTAGAGAAATTAGGCCGGCGTAATAAATCCGTTTTATTGTCTTGGGTTTCCCTTGTCGCGCAAGAAATATGGAACAGAGAGGATTGCAACTATATTTTGGATAAAATGAATTGGAAGCTTTGTCGTTGAAGGCCAGCTGCTTATCATTTTGCAGGAAGGGTGGTGCTTATTTAAGACTATGTCTACTTTCCATTAAAAAAAATACTGTGTATACAAGTCTTAATTATTATATGTAATAATACAGATATCTTCTTACTTACCCATTGTTCAAATTTTTTTTAAAAAAAATTCTTACTTACCCAATAAATTTCACTGGCAAATAAATAAGATTTTTTGTAGGGGTCTTCTTTTGAGAAGAGGAAGAACCAATGAGACAGAGTTGCGAGACCTAGAAAGTTAGGAGGGTTAGGAATTAGAAATACCAGTTGTTTAAAAGTAGTCCATTGCATTTATCCCAAAAATAGGGTTAATCACAATTTTCTCCCTGAGATTTGGGTGAATTTGTGCTCTAATCTCTTCTGTTTTAGAAAAATACACCTTTTCCCCCCTTTTTTTTAATATAGCCTGATAATAAATTCTGAAATATTAATTTAAATATTATGGTAGTTATTTCTAGTAATTCCAATCTATCTGGTATTTTTTTTACAATTAATAGATATTTTAAATTATTAATAATTTCTTTCTATAAATGAAAAATAGTATTTTTTTCATATCAATTAATTGTAAAAAAGTATCATATAGATTGAAATTAGCTTAAGATAAGTATCATATAGTCTAAATTAAGATTTCAGAAGCTACTGTTGGATTAACAAGACAGGTGGCATAGTGTGCATTTATAAAACAGAAGAGGATAAAGTGTAATTTTACTTAGGGAGCAAATTTTCATTATCCCCAAAAAGTATGAACCTTTACATTAGTTGTCCCTTTTTTGGTTTTGAAGGAGAAGACGTATCTCATATTTTTCCTAATGGTAGTCACACTAAAAATATTTTACAAAGGTTTGAATATTGAGCTCCTGATCGATCATATGATTGTACGTTTAATTGGTGTAAGAGCAAATCAACCACTTTTGATTAGTCTCCTTGTCATAGGGTTCTCTGTGACATTTTCTTCATGTTTGTCCTTTGGGAAATATGTTGTGTGAGAAATAAAATGGTTTTTGAGCGGGTTGTGATCATTGTCACAAAATTGTGAAAAGAATTGAAAGCAGAGGCCCAGCCATGAATTCAGGTAAAAAACATTGGAAGTTTATTTTCGATGGCATCCACCCATTATGCATCATTTTAAGCTCAATGTGGATGGCTCATACCAAAAAAACAAGGATATGGCAGTAGCTGGAGGTCTCATATGGGACCATCTTGGTTAGGTTTGGGTTGCCTTCAATTGAAATCTAGGGCTTTCAGATAGCCTCATTGTTGAAGCGTAAGCATTATGATAACCATTTAAATTACCCCATAAACAATGCCTTCTTCCCCTTTTAGTAACGATCAATTCACAAATTGTCATCAACATAGTGAATTCATCTTTACCCATTTTGTGCTACAACAACTTCTCTAATGTTGGAGCGTAGGTTCTTGATGGCTCAAACTCAAGTCAACAAAATCCAACACATTTTCAGAGAGCGAAATCAACCTACTGATATATTAACTAAATTAGGAATGAACTCTATCCAATTATAACATAATAGTCGTCATTGAGTGCCCTGAATAGAAATCTATAGTTCACACCTAGGTAATAATTAATTTTATGATGTCGAATCAAGATTTGACATAGATAATTTAATAATAATATTTGTCTATAGTGTTTGTTACATTTTACATTTCCATATGGAAAAAATCATCAACGTGTTTAATGTATTGTTTCCTCAAAATTAATATAGGTAGCAAGAAAAAAACAAAAGATGGGTTATTTCTAGGTTTAATTGCTTTTGTGGCCTGTATCGTTTTATTATTGTGTCATTTTAGACCCCAACCTCGATTTCTTGCATAGAAAATCCCTAACCTTATTAAATTATCCCATTTTTGGCCTTTTTTGGACAGTAATTGTTAATGTGGATAAAAAACATCACCATGGCATGCTAGTGTGGGTGATTCACAATGGTGGCACAATCACCTCAAAAGAAGCTTCCATGTCATGACCACTATCGATGAAAGTGTATACTTTAGGGGAAATCTGAGGAAAAAGAAAGGGGGATTCTTAGGAAAGTTTTCTGTTTCTCGTGTAGAGTGGAATAGAGTAGAATGAGAAAGATAAACAAAAATAGTTTGGGTTTGAGAGAGATGCAAAGGAAAGCCAGGGAATAGAATTGCACAAAAAAGACTTAGAATTATATGGAAAACTGTCAGAATTAGGAATCAACAAGCAATGATGTCAAAGAAAGCAAACAAAAAGGTGAGATTGAAAAATACCCAATATATAGTACGTGTTTTTACCTTTATGGTTTAGTGTTGTCCATTATTTTTTAGTTGAACTTGGGTTTCAATAGAAGGCAAGTGGCTTATCGTACAGAAGTTTGGTTGGTGGGGGCATTGGGATAGTAAAATAGAATGATGGGATATGTGTGGTGCATGTGTGTGGCTTGTGTCTTGTATGTCTGTGATACGGGGAACATTTGGGTTGGTCATGACCAATGTGCCTAAAAAAAATGACATAGTGTAAAGAATGGGTGAAAGAGTTAAATTTTGGGAAGTGTCCTAGTTGTGCAATTTATCAAATACAAACATGTCTTTATAGCTCATGGTAGTTGTTTTGGGTATTTTCCATTCAAGGCATACATTAGTGGGGATGTCAATTACTGGGATTATTATATCATGGATAGATTTAGTTTAGTGAAGGTTGACAAAATGGTTCAAGAATTAGGATAATTGAGCTACATGGACTACTTTTAAAGGTATTCTAGGATAGAGCTTGATGATGGGTTACCGCCCTTGAAAGATGAAGGTATGCTAATGATTTGCTTGCCTGAGAATACTTTCATTGAACTATGCATTATGAAAAAGACTAAAGATGAGGTTTTGAAAGATGAGATAACTTTTCTGGGGAAAAAAAAGAAGTGATTATTCATAACAAAGTTGTAATAAAAGAAATAATAGAGGATGATGATAGAGATGTAAAGTCCGGGAAATTGAAAGCTAAGGCATCTACAAGCAAAAGGTTTCCTACAATGTCTACAAGAACATGTTTGCCATAGGTATTGTAGGAAGAGAAAAATTATAGACCCTGCCATGTAGCAGAAGAAGAGTAGCATGATGTAACTGGTGAAGGGGAAATAAAAATGGGTGGTGTAGATAATTTAGAAGGGGGTGTGGAGGGGATATTAGTATAGACTAGAGTAGGGTGTAATGTGATTACAAGGATGCTGTTATGGATTTTGAGGTTGTTGTTAATAAAGATTGTGGTGAAGAAGAAAATAAAGAAGAATATATTGAAGAAAATGCAGAAGAAAATGTTTTTGGTCATGAAGATAGTGTTCAAGAAAAAAATGAAGAAGAAAATGTTGGTGGTCATAAAGTTAGTAGTGAAAAAACCACTGAAGATGAAGGATATGAACCTGAAGATGATGGGGGAAGTTGTTCCACAGACTTTGATGAATCAGATAATGAGTTTGAGAAGGATGATGGTGCACCAAATCTAAATATGACAATTGGCCAGTCAATTAAGGGTAGGAAGGCAGGTCCGAAAGTCATTGATTATCTAGTAAAGGGAAAAAGACAAAAAGTAGGGCTGAAGGAAGATGGAGATATAGATGGTGATGTAGGGACAAAAGCATTCAATGTGGAAATAGAGAAGGGAAAAAATATGTATGAGGTAGAATTATGAAGTAGGATCTGATGTGTTAGTGGCATCCGATGACTTGTGTAGCATGCACTTTGACAGTGAAGAAGAAAGACCAAGGTACTAATTTTTAATGAGTTAAAAGACATAAGTGACCTTAAATTTAGGGTGAGTCAGTTGTTTCAATCCTAGGAGTTGTTAAAACATGCAATAAGGACTTACGCTATGAAGTCAATGTGCGACGAAAGGATTGTGAAAAATGAAAAGGGCAAAGTGTACAGAAAGGTGTTTGTTGACTTTTATATGCCACACCAATAACAGATGGGATGATACATATTAAGACATAAAATGGTGTGCACAACTGTTGTAAGGTTTTTAGAACAAGGAATATCTAATATTAGTTGATTGTATAGGCCTACTTCGAAAACATAAAATCTGACTCAAACATTTTAATAACAGCAGTGAAGGACTAGATTAAAAGGGACTATAACCTTGACGCACCAGGGACTAAAGTTTAGAAAGGGAAGCTACTGGCACTTAAGAGAATAAGAGGTGATAAAAAAGACCAGTTTGCTAAGTTAGTTGATTATGGTGGTAAGATAAGAAGGACTGGTGTGTTTGTAGTTCACAACAAACCTTTTCCACTACACTAACAGTAGTGTGGATGCATCAAATCTCTCTATACTTAAACAAACATATGAACTCACAAACAAGTGCACATATCATCAAAGTACAGCAGTGGCAAGTATTAAGATTGTTTTTCCCTGTGAATGAAGGTTGTCTACCTTACTCAATATCTCTCTATTAACTAACCAGCGATTAAAAGGAATTGTTTAACTACTACTATGACTAACTAAATTAAACTAATGTAGTAAAACAAACTACTAACTAACAAATAGTAGCAGAAAAACAATTAAGGCAATCAACGAATAAAGATCTTATACTTAGAATCAAATCCCCTAAGAACTACCCTTGTGTTGCTTTTATTCTGGTTTAATAGAATTGTGATTAACTTGGACCATGGAGTACTACCTAATGTAGATTTGCTCCCTATTATTCCTATTACAATAATTTTATTCCTAAGTCACCAATAGGGAGTTTAGGCCTACCGCACTTCCTAAGAATGCATTAATGTCCAGTGACCCATTATTAGGTTTCACCCTAATTTGGTGATATTAGATTGTAGTTATTACTCCTGGTTACAATACTATCTCTTTTATCTAATGGTAATCCTTAACAAACATACCGGATACTATTTGACACATGTTCATCATCCCACATTGAATTGATAGACTAACTACTATTAATCAATGCAACAAAGTGCATTGGATAAATTACAAGAAAAACACATAATCATATTAAATTAGAAATAATTGCAATCACAAAATCATCATAGGGTTCATCTACTCTAAGCATGAATAGGAAAAGTTTAGCTCATAATACTGTAAAATAAACATCAAACAATTAAAGAGAACTAAGAAAAAAAAAATTCATGGCTGAATTTCACCTTCTCTAAGAAATTTTCAATTTGATGCTCATAAAATGATGTTGATCATCAAAATTGCCTCCGACATCCTTCCTCCAAGAAAAAGCCTCTTTTTTGTGTATTTTGTACCTCCTCTATCTGTCTCCCCTCTCATTCTAAATTAACTTAAAAATCCTAAAAATTAAGACAAACACGAGTTAGAACACGGTCATGTTACTCATCTGGAAGTTAAAATCTTACTTAATTCAACATAGTTAGGAAGATGGGCGTGTACAGCTTTATATAGGCATGTATAAAGGTGTGTAAGCTCCAAAACTTCACCAAAGTCGTACAATTCAACTCCAAAACATCATGAAAATTGATGCCCCAAGGCATCTTCGTTTGCTGTCATGTTGACAAGTGGAGAGACTTCCTGAGGAGGCGAGCGCCTGGAGCTCTGGTTTCCCAGCTGAGTGTGCCTGAAAAGCTCAAAGAAGGGGTTAGGAGGTCCCCGGTTTGCTTTTCCGGGGAGGACCCTCCGACGCCCAAGTCAGTTTTCTGAGTGAAGGTGGAGGAAGAACACTAAGGGATCAAGTGTCTTGCCTGTTTTGTGTTTTCTCAGAGGGAGGAAAATGCCCATCCTTTGCCTAGTCCCTTTTCCTAGTATTTATAGGAGTAGATGGTCCGTTCAGATCATGACACGTGTTCGGTCGGATTTGATCTGTGCTTTTGGACCTAGGGGACAGGCAGCCGTTTGCAGCCTCCTTTAGCCCTGGACCCGGACAGGTTGTGTCAGGACTGGGGCGGCTGCGGCGTGTCAGTTCGCCGTTCTGATGTGACGTGTAGGGCTTGTGGGCGACATGTCAGAGGCTCCTTAAATGCTCATACCGTACTCCCGAGGTCCCCTGGGCGAGGTCGCCCTTCGGTGCGTGCACCCTCTTCGGATTCTATCCGTCCTTCGGTGTGAGCACCTCCTTCGGGATCTATCCCATAGTTCTGGGAGTTCCCTTGATGGACACCTTCTTCGGGACTCACACCCATAGTTCGGGGATTCCCTTGTTCAGGTGCTTCTTGTTCGGGGAAGATCCTCTTCGGGGCAGTCAGTTTGGCCCCTCGATGGAGACGGTGTTGTCCTCGGAATTCCTGACGAGCTAACCAAAGTCTCGAGCTCATAGTGTTTGACTTCGCACCTTCCGAGGTCAGTGAAAAGATCCTCTCTTGGGTGACGTCAGACTCCTCGGCCAATATTCTGGCAGGGAGTTACTACCGAGGAGGCAATAGCCTTTGGCTATCACAGGCCCCCCTCCGAAAAGCCGAAGTGAGAAACTTCGGTTCATCGGTTTTCGGGTCCTGTGGCTATGATATCTGCGCCGAAGACGCCTTCTTCTGCTTGTAGCGATGGGCAGCATTTTTGCGTCCTCGAGGCGCGAGAAGATAGGCTGTCCCTGTGCCGAAGATACACCCTCTGCCCGAAGTCACAGGCTGTCTCTTGGTATCCTCGTGTCGAGGGAAGATAGGATAACCTTGTACCGAAGATAGACCTTCTGCCCGAAGTCACAGGCTGTCTTTTGGTGTCTTCGAGGTAACCTACTTTTTTGCCTTTATAGGTCTGCTCATGCGTCGCGTCCTGCGTCTAGCGGAGTCAGTCTAGGGCGGCGCCTCTAAACCAAACGATGTCAGAGGGCGTGCTCGACGTGATGGGCAACACGTGGCACGTTCGCTGCGCGATGACCGACACGCGGCATGTTTGCTGCGCGATGGCTGACACGTGGCGCACTATTACTGGGTGAGAATGCACTGAGTACGGCAGGCGCGACTTTTCAGGCTCACTTAGCAGTTATGGCGACGCTTCGCCTTCCGAGGGGTACTAATGACGACGGTTCACCTGGCCTTCTCGGCCTATATATACCAGTCCTGTCATAACCCTCTTTTTGCTTCTGCTTTTGCTTTCTTCTGCCTTCTAATTCTCTCCCGATTTTCCGCGGCGGTTCTCCTTTTTCAGGCGTTTTTCCGACCACTTTTCACGACGGCTTCCAGAAATCCAGATTCCGGCAAGACCTTTGGTGGGTTTTAGTCCTTTTGCTTTTTTCAAAGCTTCTTCTTTGTTTTTCCCGAACTCGTTTTCCTTGTTTTTCCTGAACTCGTTTTCATCATGCCTGTTCCCGAGAGTTGGCAACCTCTTCTTTCTCACCCCTGCTGCACTACTCCGGCAAAACTAGCGAAGTGGAAGAAAAAGTTTTTCTTACCCTCTTACTCTGTGACGAGGTTGCCCCGTCCTGACCAATTTCCTTTCTCCAACCGAAGTGATGAAATCACCGTTTTCCGAGCCCAACTGAAGGCCGGACTTCGGTATCCCCCCCCGGAGATGGTTAGCGCGTTCTGCGACTTCCATGGCATTGCCGTTAACCAGCTCCCACCGAACTCGTACTGTTATTTTAACGCCTTCCTCTGTATGTGCGGCGTTTTCAAAATAAAACCTCACTTTGTAGTTTTTCTTCAGTACTACAAGCTCTTCGTGGTCCCGAAGGGTGGCTTCTACTTTATGCTACCTCGGGGATCCGGGAGCAAAAAGTATACGTTCACCTTCGCCACCAAAGACAGCTGGCGAGGGTGGCAACAAAAATTCTTTTTCCTGAAGAAGTCGGAGACTTGGTCGCACGTCCCGACCAAGTGGGCTCAGGGGAGGCTCAAGATGGATGTTGTTGACCCGAAGATACTGCTAGACGCCGACGTAGCACCTATCTTTGAGGACTTCGACAGGCGCATCCGGGCCGTCTCTGACTGGGCTGCCGAGGTCTCTCCTCGTGCCCTTTACCCCTTTCCGATCAACTGGAGGCTCATGACCGAAGAGGTCCTTCGGGAACTCAAGGTGGTAAAGGAGCATGAGACAGACCTCAACATGCCGAAACCGGCTTCTTCGGGGAAGGACTCCTGGCTCGTGAAACTCCTTCGGGGGAAAGAGACTTATGAGTCTTTTTATGAGAGTAAGTTACTTTCTCATTTTTCCCTTCATAACTTCATCTTGGACTTACACTGATCTTCTTTTTCTTTTTTCAGAGATGGGCGACGACGCGGCTGCCTTCTACAAGGCTCTTTTTACCGGGCAGGCTCTTTTTACCGAGAGGGGCGAACAGACAAAGAAGGCCGCCTCTCGGAGGCGGAAGCAGACTTCGGGCGGCCCTCCTTCCAAACGGGCAAAGAAAGCTGCTCCTTCCTCTCTTCCGCAAATTCCGGAGGAGGTAGGCGAGGAGCCCGAAGACCCTGCTGCCCCTTTGCCCGAGGTTCCTTCTGTCGACGTCCCTTCTTCCGACGTCCTTCCTCAAAGCCCCACGCCTTCGCATGCTCTTCTGGAGGGCGATGGGGAGGAGACCCCTTCTGCCGAGGAACGGCGCCAAATAAAAGGCAAGGGGATCTCTACTGAGGCGACGTCGATTCTTGACGACGACGTTACCGAGGTGCCAGCAGGTTTGTACTTTTGTCGAAGAACCTTTTTTTTTCTTGTAAATCCTTAAGGGTTTTCTGGCCTTAACCAATTTTTCTGCCTTGTTGTGCAGCGGAGGTGGCCGCTCCTGACTGGGTTGCCGAACACGCCCGCAAGAGGGCCCTTCGGGATGCCAAAGTCCCAGCAGGGAAAGTTCCGAAGGAGCCCTTCTGGACGTTCACGGAGGACATGGATATGTACTCCGAGGACTGTCCTGAGATGGCCAGGCAGATGTGCAAAGGGGTGCTTACCGAGGCCTCTTACAAGGCCCTTGCGGCGGCTTACCCAGGTGACAACTCTTTGGCCGCCAAACTCACTGAACATGCCGCCCAGGTACGCTTCACTGTTTTCTCAGTGCCAATTTCACCTTTGCTTTTTACTTAGCATCATTTTCCCTTTGTTTGCTTTTTTTGCAGTTGATGGGGTATGCTGGGTTCCTCCGAGTTCGGGTGGCTCGGGAATCAGAAAGGAGGGCGTCACTCTGGGACGCTTACACCAAGACGAAGGCCCAGTGTTCGGCGCTGGAAGCCGAAAATGCTCAGCTGAAGCAGTCTGCGGAGAAGGAGGTTGCTGAACTTCGGGAGGGGCTCAAAAAAGAGAAAGAGGAACTTCAGAAAGACACCTCCCAGAAACTTTCCGACATCGGTTCTCGAGTGGCGGAGCTGACCTCGACCGTTGAAGCGATTCAAAAGGATAAGTCAGAAAGTGACGCAATCCTTGCGAAGACGCTCGAGGAAAAGGCCCAGCTCGAAGCCGAGGTCGCATCTCTGAAGAAGCCTTCAGAAGAGAAGAAGAAGATGAAGGGATTGAGGAGAAAGCTCAAGGATCTGGCGAAGGATTACGCGGATCTGGAGAAGGACTACGCGGATTTGGCGGTCAAGAAGCGGGAGTCCGATGATATGACGAAGTTGGGCTTTCAAGACGGCTTCTGCCTTGTCCGGCACCAAATTCTGCAGAAGTTCCCAGATTTTGACCTCTCCTTCCTGGAAGGCATGAACATCCCCAAGGAGCCTCGGTGGACTTGGTCCAAGATCGAGCACTTGAAACTGCCTCCTTGTCTCCCGGCGTCGAAGGCTACTGACAAAAGCACAGAGGCTGGCAGTTCTCAAGACGCCGAGGTTCCTTAGTTTGTACTAGGGCCCTTTGTCTTCATTTTCTTCTTCTTTTTTGTAGTCTTTCAGCAACTTTCTTCTCTGTAAGCACTCTTTGGCTTAATAGATACAACTTTGGCTAAGTATTTTTTGCCAGATTCTTTTGTTTCCCTCTGTCCCGAACATAATTCGCTCGAGAGACTTCGGAAAACCATACTTTTGCTTTCCTTTGTCCCGAACATATTCGCTCAAGAGACTTCGGAAAACCATACTCTTGCTTTCCTTTGTCCCGAACATATTCGCTCAAGAGACTTCGGAAAACCATACTCTTGCTTTCCTTTGTCCCGAACATATTCGCTCAAGAGACTTCGGAAAACCATACTCTTGCTTTCCTTTGTCCCGAACATATTCGCTCAAGAGACTTTGGAAAAACTTACTTTTACTTTCCTCGGCGATTGCTTTCGTGAGACTCTTGTTTTGTACTTCTTCAGAACTTTTTACTTAGACAAATTTTTCCAACTTGTGGAATACAACTTTCCCACCGAACTTTTTAGGCATAGAATTTTTTCAAGGCCTCTGAGTGCCAAGTATTTTTTAATTCTATGCCTTCGGCATCACCGAGCTTATAAACTCCTTTTCGTACTTCGGCAAGTACCAGGTAGGGTCCTTCCCAATTTGCGCGAAGTACCCCGTGGGACGGCTTTCGGGGTGCAAATTCAGCCTTTCGGAGAACGAGGTCTCCCTTCTTTATTCCCTTTGGCCTGGCGCGTAGGTTTATGGCTGCTGCCACTCTTTGCTGGAAAGCTTTTCTTCTCAGCTCGGCTACTTCTCTGTGTTCGCCGACGAGGTCGAGCTTGGTTCTCAGGCCGAGGTCATTTCCTTTTTCATCGAACACTTGGACTCGTATTGACGGTTGTACTACCTCGACGGGGATGATGGCCTCTGTACCGAAGACGAGTGAAAAGGGCGTTTCCCCTGTGGCTCTTCGGGGTGTCGTTCGGTAGCTCCATAACACGCTTTGGAGTTCTCCTGGCCATTTCCCTTTTGCTTCTCCCAATCTCTTTTTCAGACCATCTTTTATGGTCCTGTTAGATACTTCCACCTGCCCATTACTTTGGGGGTGAGCTACTGGGGCGAAGTGCATTTTTGTCCCGAGGTCGCTAATGAACTCTTGGAATCCTTTGTCTATGAACTGGGATCCATTGTCCGCTACGAGTACCCTCGGTATGCCAAATCTGCATACGATGTTTTTCCATACGAACTTCTGCACTTCTTTTGCCGAGATAGTTGTCAGAGGTTCTGCCTCGACCCACTTAGAGAAATAGTCTACTGCTACTACGCAGAACTTTACGCCTCCAGGCGCCGTTGGGAGTGGCCCAATGAGATCTATGCCCCAAACTGCGAAGGGCCAAGGATAGTCTGCCGAAGTCACGAACTCTGAGGGTGTTCTTTGGATGTTCGCATGTCTCTGGCAACTACCACATTTCCTGGACGAACTGCTTGGCGTCCTTTCTCAGGGTAGGCCAGAAGTATCCTTGGCGAAGTATCACTGCTGCCAGGGCGTCGGTTCCGATGTGCGAACCACAGGCACCTTCGTGAACTTCTTCGAGGATCATTTCAGTATCCTCTTCACTAACACACCTCTGTAGTGGATTTGCATATCCTTGCCGATATAGTTCTTCTCCAATTAAGAAGAAACGGCCGGAGCGCCTTCGCACTTTTGCGGCTTCGCTGGGGTCTTCGGGGAGTGTGTTGGTTGCGAGATACGTTTTGATTGGTTCTTTCCATCCTTTCCCCGAGGTCTCTATGCTTAGCACCGCGATGCTGGGGTGGCTTAGCACTTCGGTGCAAGTTTTGGACTTCGCCAGACAGTCTGCCTCAGCATTTTCCCGTCGGGGTACGTTCTCGATTTTCACGACGTCGAACTCCCGAATAAGCTTTGTTACCAACTCATGGTATTTTGCCAAGGTCGGGTCTTTCGCGCCATAGTCCCCTGCCATTTTTCGGACCACCAGCTGGGAATCACTATGTGCTTTCAAGTTTCTCACGCCAATTTTTCTGGCCAGGCGTAATCCTGCTATGAGGGCCTCATACTCCGCCATATTGTTGGTGGCATTGAAACTGAACTTGATGGCCTTCATTACTTCTAGGCCTTCGGGGCCTCTGATAATCACTCCAGCTCCCTGGTGTTCGGATCCTGAGGCCCCGTCAACGTGTAAGGTCCATTCTGGCTCACCCTCTTTTGGATCTGAATGGCTCTCCTCAGTGGTGGGTATTTCGGCGATAAAATCTGCCAGTGCTTGAGCTTTTATGGCTTTCCGAGGCTCGTATGTGATCTCGTGTTCACCCAGCTCTATGCACCACTTGGAGAGCCTTCCCGAATGATCAACTCTCTTCATGACATCCCGTAGTGGCAGACTACTTCGGACAATGATGGGGTGAGCCTGAAAGTATGGCCGCAGCCTTCTACCTGCAAGCACTAAGGCATATATAGCTTTTTGAAGCAAAGGGTACCTGACTTCGGCGCCATGCAAGGACTTGCTGACATAGTAAACCGGCCACTGTTTCGGTCCTTCTTCTTTCACAAGAACCGAACTCACAGCTTTTTCCGTGACGGCGAGGTATAGTGCCAGGGGCTTTCCCTCCCGAGGTTGCCGCAGAGTCGGCAGTCTGGCCAAGTAGACTTTGAGTTCTTCCCAGGCTTTTTGGCAATCTTCAGCCCAAGGATGGCCATCCCTTCCGAGGTCGCCTTCCATTTTTGCCGCTTTTGTGAGGACTTTGAAGAAGGGTCGACACCTATCTCCGTACCTGGAAATAAACCTGCTCAGAAAGGTTATTCTTCCGGTGAGTCTCTGCACGTCTTTGACTGTGGTAGGTGTTCGGAATTCAAGCAGAGCCTTAATCTTCTCAGGGTTAGCGTCGATGCCTCTTTCGGATACCATGTACCCGAGGAATTTTCCCGAGGTCACCCCGAAGATGCACTTCTCTGGATTAAGGCGGATCCCGAAGGTTCTGAGCTTTTGGAAGGTTTCCCCTAAATCTGCAACGTGGTAGCCAGGCAGTTAGCTCTTGACTATCATATCATCAACATATACCTCCATGTTCCTCCCCATTTGGTCTTTGAAGACCTTGTTCATCAGCCTTTGGTAGGTGGCTCCTGCATTTTTTAGCCCAAAGGGCATTCTGATATAGCAATATGTTCCTCCCTCGGTGATGAAGGCAGTCTTCTCTTCGTCTCCGGGGTCCATCCTTATCTGATGGTAACCACTGAAGGCGTATAGGAAACTTAAGAGCCCGTATTCGGCAGTTGAGTCTACCAGTTGATCTATTGGTGGAAGGGGATATGAATCTTTCGGGCAAGCATCGTTCAAATTTCTGAAGTCGATGCACATCCGGAGCTTACTACTTCCTTCTTTTGTGGCAATTACCACGTTGCTTAGCCATTCGGGGTAGTTTACCTCCCGGATAACGTTGGCGTCTATCAGACGCTGGACTTCGGTTTTGACGAAGTCACTTTTGTGAGCTGAGATGCTCCGTTTCTTTTGCCGGACAGGTTTTACTTCCGGACTTACTTTGAGGCTATGCTGGATTACGCGAGGGTTTACCCCTGGCATGTCCTTCGGCGAGTAGGCGAACAGGTCTTTATTTGTAAGCAGAAAAGATACAAGTTTTTCCTTGTCTCCTTCGGCCATACTTTTCCCTATTCGGGTGCTATGGCCTGGGACAAGCTCTACTTCTTCTATTTCCGCTTTTGTTGGATCTTCTGTCTCGCCCCTTTCCAGCTCTTTTGCTTCTACAGCATGTGCTACGTTGCTTGCTGGAGCCTTTCGTGCTCTGACGAACACCTTTCTCACCTCGCCTTGATCAATGAAGATCTTTGCGTCCCCTTCTTTGGTGGCGAAAGTGACGGTCAAGTACTTTACATCAGGGAGAATGTGCAAATTTCCCTGTGTCTGTCTGCCGAGGATGGCGTTGTATGACGAAGGAACGTCCATGACTATGAACCTTGCCATGGTAGAGGCGAACAACTCAGCAGTTCCTTTCTCCGAAGTTCCTTTCATCATCAAGGGGAGGTCGATCCACCCGAGGACAGGTAGCTCAGATGGTCCTACGCCGAACGTGGGTGAAGTAACAGCCTTGAGGTCACTCCTGGATACGCCCAAGCTTGGCAGCAAATGTGAGAACAAGACGTCTGCGTTTGACCCATCGTCCAGCAGTACCCTCTTGACGTCCCAGTTTCCTATCCTCGCCATTATCAGCAATGGATCGTCATGGGGAAATACGATGGTGGAGCCATCCTCGCGGGCCAACTTTTTTGTTGGGCTCTGATATTCCATCACCGCTATCTCTCTGGCCCTTCTTTTCCTTTCCGAGGATGGAAGCCCGGTTGTGATCGTCTGTATTACTCCTGCCGAAGGTGGAGGACGCCTTCTCGGACTTCGGTTCCTTCGCCTGTCTGAATCGTAATCCTCGTCATCGGGCTTTCCTTCTTCCTCTTTTTTCCCCTTCGGGGAAGGCATTCTCAAATAACGCCGAAGCTGGCCCTGCTTTATCAGTGATTCAATGTACTTTTTCAACTGAAAGCAGTCTTCGGTGTCATGACCGTGATCACGGTGGAACTGACAGAACTTCTTCATGTTCCTTCTGTTGTCAGCAGTCATGCCCCTCGGTCGTTGGATTTGAGCCCCCTGTTTTTCCAATGCCATGAGGACGTTAGCCCTCGTGGTGCTCAGAGGTGTAAAGTTTTGGGGCTTCCTTCCTCCTACTCGCATTCTCCGAGGTCGGCCTAACTGTTCCGTTGGACACCGGGCTTGCTGGCTGGACCCTTCGCCACGAGCGTGAATATGGTCAGCCTTCGGTCCGGTCATTCTCAGCTCTTCGGCTGTCATATGTTGTTCAGCCCTTCGGTAGAATTCTCCCAGCGTGTCCGGGGGATCTTTGGAGAATTCATAAAACAAGTGCGAATCCCTCCGGAGGCCCCTCGTCATGGCGAGGATGCGGATTTCGGGACGAAAGTCCGGAACACTGAGGGCCTCTCTGTTGAACCTCTCGACATAGTCACGGATGGTCTCCCCGTTTCTTTGTGCTATGTCAAACATCTGGACGGGCATCTTCGCCGTCGGCTTGCTCCCAATGAACTGTTGGGTGAACGCTGTGGACAGCTCCTGGAACCCCCTGATGTTTCCGGGAGGCAGGGAATTGTACCAGGCAGTTGCTGGTCCTGCGAGGGTGACTTCAAAGCACTTGCAGAGTGTAGCATCATCAGCCCCGTGTAGCACCATGCTGCGTTTGTACTTTGTTAGGTGGGCCTGGGGATCAGTCCGACCCTCATAGGTCTCTAGCCGAGGTAGCCTGAAGTCACTTGGCATGGCCGCCTCGACCACTGTTCGGGCGAAAGGAGTTTCATCTCCAGAGACGGTTTCAGTTAGCCTGGCCCAAACAGGCTTGCGTGCCACCTGCTGTTCCACTCTCTCCAGTCTTGCCAAGACTTTCTCCAGGAGGAGCGTGGCACTGGGCTCCTCTTCCTGGTGCTTGGAGGTTCTTGGGTAAAAGGACTGTTGCCGTCTCTTCGGGGAGCGACTTCGGTACCGAGGTGAGGGGGACCTTGCCTCTGGCGACAAGCTTCTTCTGGACGGGACTTCGGGTCGTTCAGACCTCGCTCTTTCCGCCAGCCGTGCTCCGAGGGGCAAGTTATCTGTCGAGGACTCTTCCCGTGGCTCCCCACTTCCCGAGCTATGATGGGTTGCCCTTGGGCTTTTCTCCCGAGGTCGTGCTGGCGAAGTGGGTTTTTGCGCCTGGGCTGGTTGCGGCCATCTTCGGTCTATTTGTTGTGTCATTTCAGCCACAACAGACCTCTGAAAGTCTCTTAAAAAACCCATGGTGATGACAAGAGGGCGTTCCTCTTCAGGCAAGGAAGTCTCTGGGGGACTTTGTTCGGTAGCTGGTTGGGTCTCAGGCGCGGACGGGGACTTCGGGAGTCCTTTGTCCTTCGAACGCCGAGTTTCGACAACAGCTACCTGGGAGTAGTTTCCCACAGACGGCGCCAAATGATGCCCCAAGGCATCTTCGTTTGCTGTCATGTTGACAGGTGGAGAGACTTCCTGAGGAGGCGAGCGCCTGGAGCTCTGGTTTCCCAGCTGAGTGTGCCTGAAAAGCTCAAAGAAGAGGTTAGGAGGTCCCCGGTTTGCTTTTCCGGGGAGGACCCTCCGACGCCCAAGTCAGTTTTCTGAGTGAAGGTGGAGGAAGAACACTAAGGGATCAAGTGTCTTGCCTGTTTTGTGTTTTCTCAGAGGGAGGAAAATGCCCTTCCTTTGCCCAGTCCCATTTCCTAGTATTTATAGGAGTAGCTGGTCCGTTCAGATCATGACACGTGTTCGGTCGGATTTGATCTGTGCTTTTGGACCTAGGGGACAGGCAGCCGTTTGCAGCCTCTTTTAGCCCTGGACCCGGACAGGTTGTGTCAGGACTGGGGCGGCTGCGGCGTGTCATTTCGCCGTTCAGATGTGACGTGTAGGGCTTGTGGGTGACATGTCAGAGGCTCCTTAAATGCTCATACCGTACTCCCGAGGTCCCCTGGGCGAGGTCTCCCTTCGGTGCGGGCACCCTCTTCGGATTCTATCCGTCCTTCGGTGCGAGCACCTCCTTCGGGATCTATCCCATAGTTCTGGGAGCGCCCTTGATGAACACCTTCTTCGGGACTCACACCCATAGTTCGGGGATTCCCTTGTTCAGGTGTTTCTTGTTCGAGGAAGACCTCTTTGGGGCCTCTTCCTTCGGGGAGATTCTCCCTTGCTTCAGGGAGATGGCTCTCTTACCCGAAGACGGGGCAGTCAGTTTGGCCCCTCGATGGAGACGGTGTTGTCCTCGGAATTCCTGACGAGCTAACCAAAGTCTCGAGCTCATAGTGTTTGACTTCGCACCTTCCGAGGTCAGTGAAAAGACCCTCTCTTGGGTGACGTCAGACTCCTCGGCCAATATTCTGGCAGGGAGTTACTACCGAGGAGGCAATAGCCTTTGGCTATCAAAAATCCTTCCTATCTTACATGAAGCTGAAATATAACCTGAAAATAAAATATGAACCAATTAAGCAACATATTCTAGCAAAAGCACATCAAAAGACACACAAATATAAGGGAAAAACCTATAAAAAATATAAATAAATATGAACATATAAAAAGACACACACATACATGGGAAAGACCTATAAAAAACATAACTAGATATGAGCATATCAAGGACAAATCCTTGGACAATTTTCATGCTGTAGTTAGATAACTTAGTTTTCTAAATGGTGTTTGTTTGTTGAAGGCATGTCTCACAAGCTGTAGGCTTGTTATATGCATTGATGGGTATTTTTTGGAGGAAAAGTAGGAAGGGCAGCTGCTTGCTGCAGTAAGGATAGTTGCAAATGATTGCATCTATCCTATAGTATGAAGTCCCAGAATTCATGGCATTGGTTCTTGTCACTTTTGGATGATAAATAAGGGATTAACGGAGAGAGGTCTCAAGATTCGACATTACCTTAGACAAGCAAAAGATCGGTTAATGTCTTTTGCCCTAAATTTGTTGTTTGTTTATAGTATTATAATTCTTTGCATAGCGTTGACAATTTAATGGTATACCTTTCAGGGTTTGATTCTAATAGTTGGAGACTTATTGCTTAATGTGGAACATAGGTTCTATGTTAGGCATTTGTACAAAAATTTTAAAGGAAAATTTCCTTAGGGTGATTTGAGGGACTTAGTCTTGACTGTTGCAAGATGCACATATGTTGTGGTGGAACAAGGTCCTAATGCTCTGATTTTACTAATATTGGTAGGTTCTTTGGGAAATATGATCCCACTTACATTACAATTGCTAGTTATTACTTGCAAAGTAACTTAAAACTTTTACATACAACTAGTTTCTTAGCTTACACTGTACAAAAAATATGCTTGCATCATCCTAGCTATGCCTTAATAGTAAATAAGAAAATAAAAATAAAATAATGGCATAGACTTTATTTAAAAAAACTAATTTAAAAGTGGCCAAGATGTAAAAATTTTAGTTGCTTTAACTTAAAGTAACAACTATGTGCATACATTTCAACCTTATATGGACATTAGTAGAGGCAAACATAGCAAACAAGGTACTAAACATACAAGCAAACACTTCTAAGATCCATCCTTGCCTCCCACTTAGGTTTAGGCTAGCTTCAAGTGGCAAGCCTTACTTTTCTTGTGCTTAATTAGCCTTCAAAGTTGAAAAGGCATCACTTTGGTCAGTACTAACTTACATTAAAAGCAATCATTAATCACAAAGTAAGTTGTCACTTACTCATCTCTTACCCACCTCTCTTCCTTAATTGTTATGCTAAGTAATGGACTTAGTGGCCAAACTTTGTCAAGTTCCATGAACTTGACTCAGGCACTATAGTGGATCAATTACCAAGTCCGTCAACTTGGTTAAGACCTCTTAAGTCTACCTAATGCTCAAGTTTTCCAACCTCAACTCTTGGGCCATTAGGAAACCCGAACCATTAGGTTTGCTCTAATGTTGAAGGTTCAAAACCTCAATCCTTGGCTGTTGGAGCACACAAATATTCCTTTGTCCTATCTTAATGCCTTTTTACACCTTAAGGCATAAAATTTAAGCACTAGCACTTAGCCCTCTTAACCACCTACTTACTACCAACTAACAACACATTATATTCTCTTTAGGAGTGGGTTTAAGTCCTGGATTAAAGTGCTAAATACCTTAAATAAGGCCTAGACGGAAACCGAAGTGTCAGGGCACTCAAAACATGTTGAAAATGTATGGCGGGATTACCCTTGGGGATGAGGCACCCATGGTCAGTGACTAGGTGCCAACATGGAACCCGAGGATCCCTTGGTGATATGGAGATGCAGCACCGAGTTCTCCCTTGCACATGAATTTCATGTGCCCTTCACCTTGCCTAAATTCCATCTAGCCACGGTCAAATTGCTTAAGAATCAAACCAAGCTTACACCTAAGTGTTGTTATACTACTTATGTGCCATCTAATCAATCCATATCTTGAATCCCTTATCTTAAATGAATATTTACATAAATCCAAGCAACTATTCATCAAAAGCTCCAACTAGCTTCAATGGTTCTCTAAGCTCAGTTCCTTTGAAATTAGGCACCACAATTGACATATCAAGACCATTTCTAAATTAGCAACACAATTAGAATACCTCAAGGATTTGGCTCAAAACCACTAAAATCTCCAAAAACAACTCCTATGCACCAAAATACAACAAAAATGTGCTTTGGGCTTGATATCCTAGCTTTAGGGGCTTCAATTTTATAAAACTCTAAGGCTAAAATGAAGATTTAAGGTGTGATGAAGTGAGGGTAGAGAGAGTTACGAAAATGGATTTGGGGGGGAGAAGATGGATAGTGGCAACCTCCTTTTCTATTCATTAAATATCCTAACTCCCCAATCACTCTTAATCTTGCTTAGCCTACAGCTAAGCCCCTTACCTAAGCTCTAACAAACTCTTTTTAGCCTTAAATGAGGAAGTCCTAACCTCTTCACTTAGTCCCTAAGCTAAGTGTCAAGTGAAAATGCCTAATGGTCAGTTTTTGTGGATATCTTACATCACACATGTAGCTGTAGGAAGTGACAATTAAGTAGGTTCCCTTACCTACGTGCCTATTCTACAATTTCACATAATAGAGTACGGATTAAAAATTATGTGCATTCATGCTATAAAATAGAAAAATGTGCAATGACGTATGCACATGTCATAAACTCTTTAACAGGTATGGACTAGTGGGCAAATGAACATCATAACCCAATCAAACTCCTTAAATAAGGCATAGATAAGAGAGATAGAATGCAGAAAAAGATAAGAAGAAATATTAGAATGGGTGACAATTCAACTACGATGAAAAGATTTGGGATCTTGATGCATTATAGCATCTACAAGCAGCCAGGTCATACAAAGGCCACTTGTAATACTTGGACTATAAATAAGAGGGCATGTCATGAGGTTCCTAGCTCATCAACTAATAGAAAGAGCAAGCTAAAGATGAAAAAAATTATATTATGTTTTTGTTAATATCCTATGCAAAATGGACTATAACTATTGTATATCTTTGTTATAGGTCAAGGGAAGATATGCAGCAAGCCATCCATAAATTAAACAAACATCTAATGTAACTGTGGACCAAACTGCAAATAGGGCTCAGTCGTAACCAAGTTACATGTCACCACCTTTTATATTCATCCAGGCAAAAGAGAACATTACAAGTCTAGTGAAATAAAGAAGAGGTTGTCCAAAGAAAGACCATACTTATTCAAAGTTATTAGACATTTGTTGTTTTTTGTAAGTTATAATGATCAACTAGGCAGTTAGATAACATGGTTGTAGGATTATGGTGGATATAAGTTTTTTGTGGCCTAGGTTAGTGTGTCTAGGTTCTTATTGCCAGAACTAAACCCAAGCCTAGGATTCAATTCTAGTGGCTAGAACTGTGGAAAAGATTAGAAAAAAAATTTTATAAACCCAAAATTGTGTTACATGATTGCTAATATTAATGGAAATGTATTTTTTCATGAAGTTCTTACTTAATCGTGGTATTGTATAAAGTGTTTCCTCTTGAAGGTTAGTGTTGTCATTTGTTATATGTGTCTAAGAGTTGTCATTTGTTATATGTGTCTATTACTAAAAGACTAAAAAATCTAGCAACCTAGCAACAGAAGCAAAAGGCACATGGAAAAAAATTAGGGATATGAGTGGTACAAATTACACTAAAATAGGACTTTAATGGAATGACATTTTTAAGTTACAGGTTCACATTGGAACATAAGACTTACGATAAGGGCATGCATATTGCATAAAGTTAAAGCCTAGGGTGCTAAATGGAATGATAAATTGCAACCTACGGTCGAAAATGAAATGACTAGTTCATACCATCTACATAATAGATAGGGGCACATAGGTTACATGCACACAGGCCACCTTAAACCCTTTCATATAAAACCCCATCATAGGCTATCCAAATTCAAACTACCACACCAAAAAACATCCCCTCTCCAACACTAGCCCCACACCTATTACGCTACAAAACATCATTTATGTCTCCTATACCGGATCATTTGGCCGAATGCAACCTTTATGACAAGCATAAATAGCCAAAGCTTCAACTGCTTCATCCTAGCCTTTTTTTCATTTAGCTAATCTTCCAACCATTGAACGCACCTTAGCAATCCTCCAACAATATATCTTATCCAATTGGAAGGATGTGGATTGTACCAGTCAAAGAAGCCATAATTCTCAGAACCTTATAAATTGACAAAAAAAATCATCATCTTATGAGTTATTTAGAAGTGCAGAAGGTAACTTAGTTTTAGAGTTCCGATGAAGTGATTTTTACCCCAAATTTACAACCTCTAAGAATATTTGATTTGGGTTAGCTTCTATCCATGTTGTGATGAACGTTGCTGGTGTTCCACATGTTGGGTTTCGGGAGCCAAACAGCGCAGCGGAATTTAACCGAAACCTTCCAGGATCTAAGTGAAACGGGGTAAACCGGGTGTTCGAAAATTTTCATACCTAATTTTCGATTGAGATCTCTCACTCAACTGTAGAGTTGAATCACAAAACCTGAACAGTTGACGTGTTTAGGCTCTCTATGGTATCCACACGAGCCTTTCGGGATCACCACGCTTCCACCACATCCCGGTAGATGCGTTTCTCTTGCGCTCGCAGTGTTAGCTTGCGTCCTCCAAAGAATTGCAAGAGAAGAGTGCGGCTGTCCTTTTTGGAGGCTAGGGCAAGGAGACCTACGAATTTCTCACTTAAAAGTTGTATTTATAGTGAGACTCAACTTCCAGGCCTAATGGGTTTCAAAGCCCTAATCCAATTAGGATTTAATTTCGGGCTTAATAATGGCTCAACTCTTGGGCCCATTATTAATACGAAATTAAAGTGAAACCATAACCCAAATAATTAGCCCATGCACTCTAATGATCCAAATTGCTCTATGTGTGCGACCCAATAGGCTCTTATCACGTTGGCAATGATCATAAATCACATTTATGATCATAAGCAATGAGCGGTGTCTAGCAACACATCATTGCTACCCAAGTGACAAGATTGTCGATGATTCGACTATACCTTTATGATCATCACCGATATATGCCATTGTCCCTTTGTCCAAGATATCAAGACTAAGCACGAGACATGGAATGTGTCACTCTCGTATAGCCCAATCTTTGGTTTCTTGATTACCGAGTAGACTAACTTAAACTGATGACATTGATATCGCATATCAACTCATCCGAGCATGGCCATGCATTTTCTAAGTCTCACTCTATCAAGGGGCCCGAAGATATCGCTCCCGTTACATAGGAGGGACAAATCCCATCTTGATCATCACAAATCCCTCCGCATGATATGTGACATACCCAATGACCTCCTTCAAGTTCACTCAGTTACGAGCAACAAAGGAAAGTATCAAAGTATGTGACTCACATGTAGGGAACCTTGATGATCTTAGGTCGAAGGACTACATATACCCTGATCACTATGGGAATCACTTATGACACTCATATAACGATCCATGTAGTGTTCTCATGGTGGGTCGGTCCAGTACACAAGTTCTCCAACTTGTACCCATATGTAGACTACATATCTCATATTAGTCTCCACATATGCTAGTCATTATGTATTATTGCAACCCGCTCCACAATAATACTAGACCAGGGACTTTTAAGAATATCATTATTCTAGGGTTACAATTATGTTTGTTAAGTTACGCAGGAACAAAACAACAAACATAATTGCTGGATTAATGCCTTAATAAAATATCATGACTCAATGTGCAAAAATACAATCATCTCATGATTGGCTTTTGGGCACAACACTAACACCACATGAATAGAGCCTCAGACTTATTGCCTCCATAATTGCCCATCCTTAACATGGTTAGCAAATAGCAAGGTCAGGCCTCCAGTTTTGTTGCCCCTTTGTACAATTTATAGAATTTCATCACCTGAATGGTGGGTGGCGGAATTAATTGATTTTAGAATCCAACAGAAGATGGAAATCAATTTTGGCGGGAAAAAGCCATTATTGATGTGGAAGCCTCTTTTGAGGTAATTGTGCCACTGTGGCAAATCGCCCAAGCTAGTATGCCACTCTAGCAATTTCTGTCCACATTAACATTTACTATTCATGAAAGGTCCAAAATAGAATAATTCAATGAGGTTAGGCATTTTTTATGTAAGAAATCGAGGTTGGGGTCTAAAATGGTACAATAATAAAATGTTATAAGCCACAAATGCAATTAACTCGTTTTCTAACTAAAAAATGAAGGATATATCTAACAATAAAGGAAATAAGCATGTGATGTCTCGTGCTCCTAGATGAAATCGGAACATATGAGGCTCCAACTCCTTTTACACTTACTTGTCCTAGGTTTGAGTCTCCTCATTCTCTTTGCCCCTCCTTAAAACAATTAACTTGCCGAGTAGATGATTCTAAGTAAGATAAAAAGAAAAAAAAAAGGAAATAAATATGTGATGCGTTGTAAAAAAATGACAGAAAATGGAAAAAAAGGAAGAACTTATTAGTAAACTGAATAAAGCACTACTACTACCCCAAGATTTTGTACAAACTAAAAGCACACTATATTTGTATAAAACTTTGAAAATATTTCTCTTGAAAGTAATTATTTTTTCTAAAAGGTTTTGTTTATCAAGCTAGAGAAAGAAAAAAAATCTAAAATTAAGTGCTAACAAGTTTTTGCAATGTCCTTAGTGGAGCCTACATTTATAGCATACATCAAAATTATTAATACCATACAGCTTTGAGAAACAAAACTAGCATATTAAAGTAAATATTTTTTTCGAAGAACAAGCAAACTACATTAACATGCAACCTCAAGATACAAGATCTACTAGGCATTCCCAGGAAAAGAAAAACAAGCTATAATCATAAAATTTCAGAACACCAACTTGATGCCAGCAACCGAGCAATGGGAATACAAAACAATTAGATACAAAGATCAGTCCTAACATGATCGATGATCTTTTTAGGAGTCCTGCACTTCTAGTTGTCGAGCCTTTGGTTTCTCTCCATCCATATATGATAAACAACTGCAAGAAAGGCCACCTTACAGATCCTCCGAATTAGATGTCTACCTCGCAACACAGAAGCATAACCATACCATCTCAACACACTTCCAGCAATTCTATGCACTTTTAGCCAATCTGAAATAGCAAACAACACATGCCAAGAAAAAGAACATGACAAAAACAAGTGGTCCACAGTTTTTTCCCTTCTGCCATAAAGCAGGCATTTGCTATGTAAAAAAACACCCCAAAACTTGACCTTCGCTTGAACAGGAATTCGATATTCCATAATAAGCCAAAACATCACTCTATGCTTTGGCACCGCAAGAGACTCCCAACAAATTTTAAACCATCTACCCTTGGGCTCCTAACTTGGAATAAGTCATATGCAAGCACCTAAAGTTTAGAAGTAGATAACACAGATTCCATCATAGCTCTTGCACTATCCACAGTCTCAACCTTTATACAAAATATGGCATGAAGTTTCAAAATATCCCTAAAGACTACATAATCCATAGAGCTCTTTTTAACAGCCCAAATGTCAAAAGTTTTCAAATGATAACTATGGACCCATCTCACCCATGAAACATCTTTATTCTTATGGATTGCCCAAAGAATCCAAAGAATAAGAGCTTGATCACACACAACAAGTTGTTTAGAACCCAAACCTCCCTCTCTCTTGGGTAAGGAAATTTTTCTTCCAAGCAACTAAGGATCTAAATTTTGAGTAAGAATTGACCTTTGAGAGAAAGGATCTACACCAAGCTTTAATTTTCCTCAACACCCTTTTAGGAACATTAACAACATACATAAAGAAGGGGGACATTTTCTACAACACTGAGGAAACCAATTTCTATCTACAAACATAAGACAAATTTTTTGCACTCCAACAATCAATTCTACTTGTGATTTTATCAATCAAAGCATTGTACTCCTTACATTTCAACTCTCGAGACTTAGCCCGACTCTTTGAGATGTAGAATTACCATTTTACCCCCGAATCTCATTTGGTGCCTTAAATTTCTCGAAACTTAGTAAACTTTGCCTAGCATACCTATTCTTGCAATGTGAACTTGAAATAAGATTCCAAATTAGCTTTCCACTAGGAGAGCCATAACATTCTCCCCACCTTGGAGAATTTGGTCCTCTGAATTCAATCTCCCCACCTTAAGCACTATACGAGGATATGGCGCCAATGCATCCCAACCAAGTTTACCAATGGTTGTCAGTCACAATAGCCCACTTGGTGCCAAACTAGCTAACCCATTCAGCTAATGCCCTTCGGGCACTTGAGTCAGGCCCTGTCTCATATAGGTACTATGGCTAAAGCAATCCTTTGTGCTTACTCCTAACCGTAGTTTGATTGTTGTTCACTATCCTCTCCACCTTATTCTGACCTTACTTAGTCTGAAACACATTAATACAATGTTGCTCTTGAAGACTATAGCATGGCCTCTCCGTACCTTTAGCACACAGTATTGCTAATAAACAACAGACTACTTCAAGCTGTCCTGATAACTCTAGCGATTATGAATTCTCCATACTAAACTTTATCCCGAGTTCTCTAGTGTAAGATAGCTTAACAAGTTTTTAGAAGCCTATCCACTACCCTTACACTGATATGATCTTATTAAAATTTTAACACCAACAAGCCTCTTTTCACTCATTTCTCTATGCCAGAACCCACTAGTGTAAGCTAACTTAACAAGTTAACACTCACACTAGAAAACGTTTCACTCTAGGTTCAATACCTAATGCCAGATACCAAATCCCTAGTGTAAGATAGCTTAACAAGTATGAAACATGTCCAGTAACTCTTACATAGTTAGTTCCTTACTCTAGGTTTGGTACCTGACAACTCTTAATCATCACTAGACTAACTGTGTCACTTGTGTACTATGGCGTCGCCACATACACCACTAGCACCCTCAAGGCATACTCCGCTTCAAGCTCCATTATACTCTAGGGCTCTTTCGAATGAGTGAACTACTGAGAGTTGCAAGTCTTGGCCTACCTTAGAGTAAGAGTCTTTAAATGCCTCCTTTTCATGGCCCCTATACAGCACGTATACCAGCACACTAGTTAGGATACCTATACACCACCCAAGCATCATTAACTTATTGCTTTTGTTACTTTGAAGCCTTTTACACTAGCATGACCACAAAAGAAAACCTCTCTAGAATGAGTTTCGAGACCTCCAAGCAGCTAATAGCCCTTAGGCCTTATCCCTACCCCTTCAGCTCAGGCCACCCAGCACTCAGCAATTTAGCTATCGAGAGGCTACCCAAGTCAAAGGTCTTGACACTTCAGGTGCTCTACTCGGCGTATCCTAGTTGCCCGAAGCCTACACACTTAGTCTCTTTACTTTCTTGGACACAAAGCTAAACACTTTACACATGCAAGAATAGCTTTTCAGGTGTGTCCTTAGTACACTTGTTTCTCAGCCATCTATACTCACTCTGTGCCTAAAGCACTTATAGGATCTTTAGCCAAGTTACAATGTACTACCCAATCCTTCGACAACCTATGTGTCCTTGGGTTGGTAGTCGACTAGACACCTCAGCTCGTTCACTAGGCTCCAACGTGCCTCTAGTTCTTACTCGACTCCTTGATCACTTAACTATGGTTACAAAGAACCATCTCCACCTTCGATACTTAACTACCATACCATGACTACACTATGTTATCCATGTGTCGAAATGATGCACTCATGGCTTTGTCCACACTAACTTGCCTTTTTTATAGGAAAACTAATTTCACCACCAATTTGGTTGACTAACGTGAGGTGGTTAACTATATAAAATCTCTTGGGTGGCTTATCCATGGTAAATTTACTTAGCGCACCCGCTAGCCCTTAACCAATCTTGCAAATCATGAGCCCTTCCTTTTAAAGGCACTAAGATCATGTGAAATGCTCTAACTCTGACCTTTAACTAGCTGAACCAATATCCTCACTGACTAGGCTTCAAATCATTGACTTCTCTCCACTCTAGTAGTCACAACAATTACCGGAGCCACAAAACAGATGCCTGAGCACAACTATACGTACACTAGACTTGGCACTTTGATTACTAAGTATAACACTTAACTAGATGGAAGATTACTTCACCTTGTGGCTACTTGTGAATCACCTCTTGACTAGACATAGTGAACTCTTCACGGGCGCTCCTAGGACACTACCTTGTAGGGTTAAGATAAAGTATCCCCTTTCTAGCATCACTTAGTCATCCTAAATTAATAGTTCAATGTTCCACTAGCTTATTTGGCACAAACATTAGGCATTAATTGATCATTACAATGTCCTTGGTTCCACTTAGGACATAGTCCTTTACTTATCTGACTAGTTTCGCTAGTCGAGTCTTTCTTTTTCCACAGGTCAACTTAATGGCCCTTGACTCCACTTAACCTTGGGATGATAAGCTCAAGTCATCCATTATCCCTTGGTACATGGCAGTCCTTCCTATTTTTCGGGTCCTCTTATTGCCTTCTGATAGTCAAACTGAACCCTAGCAATGGTTCTACTCTTATTAGCTCAACCCTAGGGTATATAGCTAACGGACGAACAAGCCTATCCATCTGTTTACCCCTGGACGAATTCCTTGCTCCTTTATTCTTTGCATGGTCACCTCCTACATTCTATAATTAGAAATAAAAATTAAAACTTACCTACTTACCTTTGTGGCATCAGACTAAACTGCTCCTTTGGTTGATGACTCTAAGGAACTTATCCGTTTGACTAGCCAGTCATTCGCTAACAACTAGGCCACTAAAAAAACTTATACAAAAAGATAACCTATGGAACTCTGGATCATTTCCAAACCATGGCATTAAAGCCTCCACTTATTTGGTTTCATGCACTAGCAAGTGGGTCCTAGGGTATTAGGTATTAACCTAATACTTGGTGCATCCGTAGGTCTTAATGCACTTAGGTTAGCCCTCAACCCTACTCGAAACTACTATCAAACATGCAAAAAAAAACTATGCTAGTAAACTGATGCCAAAACTCTAACAAAATAACTAGACTACTAGTGAAAGGTTAAAGACTTACCTCACATTAGCTATGCACTGCCCACAAGTTCACTATGGCTATCGTTCACATCTGGCTAGTGCTTGCCTACTTCGACCACTTGACTGGCCAAACAACCTCAAGCTATTACTCTAGTGCACTAGGTCGACTCCTTGTGGCAACAATTGTGGGGATAAACTTCCTCGGCAGGTCTTAACTTAACCGAGCCCAAATACGAAACTAGTCTAATGACCACTAAGGCCGTTGGCAACACTTCTTAGGTGTAAGCTAAGAGTGATACACTTTTTGCACCTCTAGGCCTTGCCCTTCACCTCATAATCCACTATTATTCCTAGGTCTCAGGTCAACTTTTGCACTATAGGTGTGTACCCTTACTCCTAATAGGTTGGATAAGCCAACCTCCACCTCGTAGTCTCATGTCTTCAACTCATCTAACTCTCTTTCGAGAGCTACTACATCCAGCACCACTTACCGATGCCCACCTCAAAGATCGTCAAGTACCCTCATATACTAGTGTAAGGACATGGGAAACTTATCCTTAAGCTCATGCTCTTGATGGAAAAGTACGAGAATGCTGCCCATTATTGCTTTATAGCCTACATGACCAAGTGCTTACCACTTAGGTCAGTGCATGCTCAAGTTTCTTCAGCATAGCCTAACCCATTCAAGTTGGTGGGTTCAAGTTTTGGAACCTCTGGAGTAATCAACCTAGCCCAGTTGTACTCCCTACCTTGGAGGAATCGATATCCTTCTATATAGCCTACCTCATGAATGAGGTCCAAAACAATTTCCTAGGATGGTGGCCACATCTTGACAACTTGCACCAAGGTGTTGCCCTATCTTGAAGTAAGACAAACCAATTGCCCCAGCGTTGCCACACTACTTTGCTAGGATCCATTCCTGGACCTTAGCATCCGGAACCAAACCTGACCTAGTTTCACCATCGTAACCTGCAGCCAAAGCCAGATGACAACTCACAGATGTTGGTTAGCACTAACTACCTTAGCACAAGGACAAAATACTAGATTTCAGTAACTAGCCTCTAATGACCATGATCGGGCTCTAATACCAAAAACTAACACGACCCCTCGTGGGCCTGCCTAGGAAGCCTATAGGAATTTGTCCCAAACTAGTCGCAATTGGCTAATTGATTACGTGTGCACTAGTTAAAACCTTTATGCTTCTAGTTATTTAATCCTACTATGTAATCATGCATGAGTTTATGCTTTAACTTAATCAATAACATAAAGAAATGGTACTTAAAACATTGCCATGGCATATTTTTATAAAAACAAATATCAAAACTGTCAAAGCATTCAAAACATTTAAGTCAAATTAACTACACATAATCAATTATGCGCAAGCATCCACACAAAAGTAGACTATGCTCGCACCCAAGAGCGACTCTAGAATAGACTACTCAAATATGACCATTGGAAGCAAACTAGTGTATGAGAACTATACACTGAACAACTCTACTGAGATCCAGAACTAAGCTTCCAACTTAAAGCAAACTCCCAGTGGCAAGCTTCGTAAGCCCTCCCTTGTGCTTCACTAGCTTTTATAGGCCAAAAAGATTACTATAGTTAGTACAATAACTTAACCAACAAGCAACCCACAAACTAGAATTATAAAAATTCAAATAAACCAAATACCTACTAACAAGCCTAGCTCAACAACCCTCAACGGCTATCGGCTTAACGATGCCCAAAACTGCACAACAAAAAGTAAGGGAGTGAGAATCAAAGATTCTCAATATGGGGTCTTCAACCAACAAGAAAAATCTTGAAGACTCCACTTATACAAGGATATGAAACCTGCTGTGCGCGCTTGCAGCCTAATGGTCTAATATATGCATATACCTAGGTCCCTTGGGACCACTCCTCATCCTCGTCCTTGAACTACAAGGCATAGCCTCGTCCTCTAGCAAGCTTAGCTTGCCAGCCTAACTAGTGATAAATCACTAGTTGAACCTCTCCCTTTTTATGATGTACAGGGGCACTATGGTGGGCTATTGTAGACTAGGCCATGAAGACCTTATAGACTAGGTGCACTAAGGTTTTGCCTTGCAACTTCATGGCTAACTGCACGGCTAGGTCACCAAGGGTTCTAAACCTTGACCCAAGCTAGTGGTACTTAGTTGTGATCTTTTGAAAACTAGTATCTTTGCTTATGGTACAAGCAACTATAAAACTTAAGGAAACTCTTACGTTTTAAAGGAATTTTGGAAGACTCGGAGTACCCCAGAATGCCCAGACCCTAAGGTACCCTAAGACCCTCCTTACGTCTTCCGCCGACCTCTCTAGCAAAATTAAAAAATTTCAGTCAATATGCCTGCGGTGACGCATTGCCACAGTTGGTAATAAGCTGCCAGTTTTTATGGTAATGAAGATGTGTCACAAGTACTGGCGACTATTGGCGATGCGTTGCTAATACTTGCAACAACCCAAAAAATTTCTAGTTTCACTGCTATGAATTTTGGACACTTTCCAAACATATCAAACATGCATTGATATCCTCCAAACTTCACATACATATAAAACATGTTGCATAAATCACAACCAACTATCACAAGTTAACCTAGGATGCATTATAACATCATTTCAATCATCACCAACCTCATAGTCCACCATGATTCAACCTTGCCCACTAACTAATGCTATTGTTAGGACTACTTGAATTCAACAAGCTAACTCATTCCAATAGCATCAATTAAGCTTAAAAGCACAACTCACTTACTTTAGTTTTAATCCACAAGCAAGAATCAATCAACCCTTCCATCAAAACCAAGTTCTTCAAAATCTACCTAAGTTCCGAGCAAACAAAGACGTAAAACACCACATTACTAACTTCTAACCAAAACCCAAGCATCTAATCACTTCTTGAACAAGAAACAACCAAGAAATAACAAGTTACCTCACAACAAAAACAAGGGATGGTGGAAAACAAGGTTCCAAGCTTCAAAAACTTGAAATTCTACTTGGAACAGGCTCTTTTTGGCATAAACACTCTTGGTGGCTTCCATTTTCACCAAAATCTTTTGGTTTTAAACTCAATTTCATGAAGAAATGGTGGGTTGGAGGATGAACTTGGGTTTAGGAAGCAAATGGCAGCCATCCCTCACCTTTACCAACTTATATGCTCTTTTAAACCCCAAGCCACCAAACTATTTAAAAAGTTACAAATAAGTCCCCTCCTTTAGATAACTTTAATCAAACTTGGTCAAATCTTGTTTATTTGAACCGAACTTGAGTTAAAAGTAGAAGTAAGGATATTAAAAAATTCATTTTTAACTCTCAGGACTCAGTCTAACTCTTCGAGATACAGAATTACCATTTTGCCCCTGAACCTCATCTGGTGCCTTAAATTTCTGGAAACTTAGTAAACTTTGCTCAGCATACCTATTCTTGCAATGTGAACTTGAAATAAGGTTCCAAATTAGCTTTCCACTAGGAGAGCCATAACACTAGTAGTTAATAGTCATGGAGCAATGTTTTTGTATGTTGATAACTTTTCAAAAATTGAGAAAACTGGTATAGAAATTGTAGATTATTTATTGAAAGCTATTGAAGAAGTGGAGCCTTCTAATGTTCTCCAAGTTGTGACTGACAATGCAACTAATTGGAAACTTGTTGGTAAAAAGATTGAAAAGGTACATAAGCATATTTTTTGGTCTCCTTGTGTTGTTCATACTTTGAATCACATATTCAAGGATTTAGCTAGAACATTTGATTGGTTGGGGATACATATAAAATGGGAAAAGAAATTGTGAAATATTTCTTGAATCATTCTCATGCTTTAGCTATATTCAAAAGTTAATCAAAGTTGGAGTTATTGAAAGTGCCTAAAACAATATTTGATTTGCTCTACATATTATTGAAAAAATTTGTTGATTCTCGAGAAGCCATAGCCACTATTATTGTTACTAATCAATGGAGAGATTAAGTGAAAAAAGGAGATAACCGCATGAAAATGAAGGGTATTTTGGTTGCTGATACTATTGGTGACAACAATTTTTTAGATGAAGTTGAGAATATCATTCGTATCACTAAACTCATTTATCTATTGATAAAATTTTCAGATGGTGAAGGAGCCAAAATGGATGAAATTTATGTAAGAATGGACAACATGCTTAGTGAATTAAAAGAGATAATGCAAAATAAGTGTGGCTTAACATTTAATTTTTTTTTACTTATTTTATTTTAGTCAATTCTATTTCTTAAATATATTTTCTTGAACTTCTAGAAGTTCAACAATTTCTCCACAACTGATCATGAGAATTATTTTTGTTCATCCAATGGAGCAAATATACGCATATGCACCAAATCCCCCTATTGACATCGACTTTTGTCTTAACTACAAATCAATTTATTACAACACTCCCAATTATTTTGGTCATGCACCAAATCCCCCTCCAACATGGATTTTAGGAGTTGTTGCATAACTAGCTTAGTTTTTAAATATATTCAACATTATTTGATCATGCTAGTCCTCTTAGAATTAAGCACTCCCAATTATTTTTATAATCAAATTTTTTCTTAAAATTTATGAAATGAGAAAAATTATGTCTTTATATTGACAAGAATGGACATTGCACTTCTACAATGGAAGATATTGTGTTGAAAAGATGGACCAAAATCAATTGGAAGATTCATTGTCTTGGTTTTGTACTTACACCAGGATTTTATGATCATGAATATCTTACAACACTTGCACCAGGATACATGGCTAAGAAGGCTCCAAATGAAGGCAAGGAAGTGGTGAGGGGAGTCTATGAAGCATTTGATAAAATTACAGAGAACTCCAAAAAGGCAAAATTATTGCGAAAACAATTCGCTACTTTTCATATGCACAAAGGCCTTTTTGTTATGGTGGCTGCTCAAACTGATGCTGTAACAATGGATTCAATTGATTGGTGGGCTTTATATGGATTAGAAACACCATAGTTAGTTGAAAGAGCCAAGAAGAAACTATCTTAACCAATTACTAGTTCATTTGCTGAGAGAAATTAAAGTACCTCCAATCTTATTCACAATGTTAAGAAGAATTATTTGAATTCTACTAGAGCAAATAAATTGGTATTTATTCACTCAAACATTCGTTTGTTATCCCACTTCACTAAAAGTTGATCATGAGGAAACTTATATCGATGACTCTACTGTTAGACTACAAGGGAAGAGATGAAATTTATTGGATGATGATGATGCAGCCAAGTCAAATAAGTTGGTGGGCAGTAAGAAGTAGCAGGATGACCCAATATTGTGGCCATATTAGAGTGCTCCAAAAATATCCTCAAGTGTTGGAACAAGCTCTAGTAAGTCACAAGGTCGTCGTTTTTCATTACACCATACACGTATTTCTCATTTTACTACTAGCAATGTCAAAATCTAACCCGACCCAATGATCTGTCCTAACTCACTTGAACCCAATCTTGACCTAACTCGATTTGATAAAAAAAAGTCAATGACCTGAACATGACTGTAAACAACCCGACTTGAACTCAAACCCAATTGAAGGGAGACCCGAGAAAACCCGAACCCAAATAACCCGAGCCTAAATTGAGCTGAACCCGAAATGACCCAAACCTGAAACTTATCTGACCTAAACCCGAGATGACCTAATGATTAAACCCAACAAAACCTAATTTTAACCCTCACCCTAAACATTAACTTTCCTCTTTCATTATCTTCTATATTTAATAAGTCCTAAATATGAAGCTTCCATATTTAGTAACTTCCATTTTTTAGGACTTTCATATTCAGTATATCTCATACTTAGGAAATATGACTTCTGTAATTAGTAACTTCCATTTTTTTGTACTTCCATATTTAGTAAGTCTCATATTTGAAAAATGAACTTTCATATTTAGTAGCTTCATTTTTTTTCAGATGTTCATACTTAATAATTCTCATATTTTAATAAGGAATTTCTATATTTAGTAACTTCCTTTTTTTTTAGTACTTCTATATTTTGTAAGTCCTGTTTCGGGAAGAAACTTTCATATTTACTAAGTACCATATTTTAATTCTTTCAAAACAAATAACTTTTATATTTAGTAAGTTTAATGATCTTAATAGGTAATTGTTAAAATTACAACATTCATTCCTAAACTTTTAAGTATAGTGCAATAAGGTACCTAAATTTTAAAAAATTTCATTTTAGTCACCCATAATAATTACAACATGGGTCCCTAAACTTTTGAAATCTTTGCACATTCACCCAAAAATTTTCAAATTTTACAGTTTAGTCACTAATAGTGAACTTGATTTGTATTTTGTAGTAATTTCAAAGAAAATTCACTGGAATAAAGATAGCAAATTTTTCATAGTGTATGTTTGGGTGATAGCTGGGTGATGATCTAAATGATTTGTACAGTAATAATAGAATGGTATTAGCCTAGAAAAATAATCAAGTATTACCAACAATGTTAAATAAAATTACCAAAACATGTACTAAACTATAATGAAGAAGATTTTTATGAATATTTTGATTAAATATACTATAAAAATAAAAATTAATTTAAATTAAATCACACAAAAAATTGAATTCTTTTATTTAAATTTTAACAAAAATTAAAATAAAATTGAATCGATTCAATTATTTTGGCATATACACCAATAACCCGAGGGAGCACAAAGGTCGACTTAAACCTGACCTGAATTTACCCGAAACTAAAATTCACCTAATCTATAGTGAGCCTAAACCCAAATAAACCCAACCCAACTCAACTCGAATCTAAAATCAACCCAAACCCAAATAACCCGACCTGGACCCCAATTCATGCTAAACCAATTAAGCCCAAATTTACTCGACCCAGCCAATTGTCATCTCTAAAGAACCAAGGCTTTTCAAAGGAGTGAAAAGGATTAAAATATAGGGATATTTGTTTTTTGGATATCAAGGTTGTTGATGCATTTTTTTTCGTTTGATGTTTTAGTTGTTTAATATTCAAGTACTCTTATTCTACTAATAATATAAGTTTTATATATTCTCTAAACTATATTATATATATATATATATAGATATATATACATGCACACACACAAATCCTATGTATCATTGTAGTGAATTACATACCCAAAAATTGTACAAAAACACACCATCCCCCATACTGCATATTATAAAAGTTGAAGTACCACACCGCAAATTCTACCGTACCACGTATCAGGTAACTATGCATAGGATACACCTAGAAACAAAGTCATTTTCAGATCATGCAATCGGATTTTAGATTTGTTATCTGATGCGTATTTGATCGAAAACATAGTGAATTTGTTGTAAATTACCTCTGTTTTGGTCGATCATATTGTTTCTATTTTTCTTATTTGATCGATCATGTACTTTTAATCGTGAGATTAAAGGAAGAAAAAAAAAGTCAACTAAAATTCATCGTGACCATTAATGGGGTTCATGCATGAACTTGGTTTGACGACAATCGAGGTCCATCGACAACATCAACCAGTTGCATAAGGATCAGCAACTGGGAATTTCTTGACGGGTGCTCTTCCCCAGTCACCGATTTTGTCACACGGAGGTCCTTTTTGGCTGGCGAGGCTGACTTGTCATCATTCTCAAATTTTTTCCTCCATTTTGATGTCGGGTCCAATTGGATGGTGGTTGAGGATGTGAGGGCCGTTAAATTCCCATTGTTTGAGAGAGAAACCGTGGCAATATGGCTGATTGAGATTTGGGTGACCTGGGGATTATTTGCAACACCTTTAAGACGGCTGGAGATGGAAGAACATTTTATTTCGGATTAATTACACATTAATGTCTCCCAATTGTGTATTTGTGTCTATTTGGCCCTAAAATATCATAATTGCCCTATAAGGTCATCCAGAATGGTATATTGATCTGTTTTACCTTGAACTTCTGGGGATTGTGCGAATTAGCCCTGAACATTTTATTTGGACTTTGCTGATCCCTAAAGTTTCTGATTTTGTCAGAATAGCCCCAAACTTCAAATAAGGCCATAATAAAATGTATTATCACGCAATAAAGGTTATATTCACTATAATTAAAGAGACATATATGGGTTTAAATGTCTCATTAAGGCAAAGTTATAGCGGATATGCATGATTAATACATTTATAAACCAACGTTATGGGACATGTTATGAAGTTGCATAAAGTTAGTCCATAAAGTTTTGGATTGACCCTAAATTTTTAAATAAAGCTATTGAAAGGATTTTTCATGCAATCAAGTTTATTTTCACCATAATCAATGAGATATATAAAGTTTCAATTTCTCATAAAGGTTAATTAACTAATGAGATATATACGGTCTCTTGTCTCATAAGGGTTAGTAAATTAATCCCGGAGACATATATATGGTTTTAGTATCTTATAAATGTTAATTAGCTAATGAGATATATAATGTCTCATATATCATATCTCATAAAGTTTAGCTAATTAATCATTGAGATATATCAAAAATTTAGTATCTCGATATCATCATTATGATGAATATGCATGATTAATCCATTTTCCTTGAAATAAAAATTTTATTCATTAAAGTTTTGATCAAGATACAAATGACACGGCTTTCTATGACTTGAGAGAGATATTTCTAAAATTTATCCTCTCATTAGGATTAAGTCATATGGCTATTTTACTAAGGCCCATATTTTTCAAAATGCCATGGTATGTGGGGGGACATAAAGTGTATCTTGTTGCAAGAGAATTTCATGGGTTTGGTTAAATTATTGTCATCAAAGTGGCCTATTTATCAAGTCTGTGAGATTTCAGGATGTCTTTGATTGAATACATAACTATTCAGCCCAAGGGTGTTGGTTGTACATGAGATATAGAGAAGATACACATAAGATATGTGGTTGAGACTTAATTGGTTTGAGTTATACCCTTGACAGTGGTAGATTTAGCAAGGATTGGAACATATTCTCGGGATTATTCTTATATGTAAGGATTTGAGATTGCATGTTATGTACTTTGCCCAAAGGTGTTTCACAGTGATGTGCTCAAATTCTCGGTAAAAAATACTATTATGGCTTTCAGTATTATTATCACCCTACATTCATTAGTCATAGCATTAGTTGATCATTTAAATCACATTTCTTGCTCTTATTTTTAACCATATATGCAACCAATGCATGAGGAGATAGTGTTTGAAAATTTGTTGTGTGCCCATTAAGGGCTCTAATGGTCAAATTCTTGGTGTCCTATGTTTAAAATATTTTGATATGGAAATTGGTACCTTACTTGAGAGATTTTATGTCATAAAGTGTAATAGAGCAAAATCAAGTTAGGTTGTACAAAATTGGGATGGTCCACATCCAGTTTAGGCTCAAAGTATGCTATATTATGCTACTTGATTATAGCATAATTTATTAATAAATTAAACAAATTTACCTTTTGAGTTTAAGCTATTTAGGTAAACTCATAACTTCCATGTAAATCTTAGGCAATCAATGATCTGTTTTACCAAGAATATGGACAAAATAGATGATATGAGACTGAAAATGCTAAAATTGTTTTGTTTGTATTAAGTAATCACAAACAAGTATTAAGGCAAATGTGTTTGATTTATTGCTCCTAAGATGTTCAAAATTCCAAAGGTCAAATTGAGTGGTGAATGGTCATTAAGAAAAATGTCAAGATGTTCAATTTAGAAAAAGAAAGATCATAAAAAATAAGAGTGTTCTGAATGAAGCTAGTTTAGAAATGTGAACATAAAGTAATTGGTTTTTTGTTTTAAATGAATTCTCTATGGTACTATATGGATCTAAGTGTTGTGATGTAAAACAATTGGTTGTTTTATACATTATAAGCATTCATAAACAATAAGCTATCAAATAAAAGAGTTAAAGCTTATAATTGGTAAGGATGTGGAAGTGATGTAGATTTCAACTAGTGTTCAATTTCTATTTGATTTCAATGACATCTTATATAGTAATAAACATATCATTACAAAAGTATCTCTAATAAAAAAGTAGTTTTTCATGTTGTGAGAAAAGAACTTTGTCACATATCTAGAAAAAAGTAGAAAATGATGATAAAGGATGACATATTCTTCACTCTTGATAATGGCAACCTAGAGACATGTATTGACTATTTTAGAGATATGCTAACCAAAATTAAGAAAAATAGGCTATTAGTTGCTTAGTCCTCTTAAAGATCCTCTATATTGACATTGATAGACCATGTTCATATGTAAAATGTAATCTTAAGCATTTGTTATATTTTATTAATAATTATCCCATTATGATGTTGTTTCCTCAAATATGGATAACTTTGAGGTTCTTGATTAATTCAAGATGCCAAAGATTTAAATTGACAAACAATTTGGGGTGAATGTTAATTTTTAAAATTTAACCTTAAAATAAATATTATGGCAAACATGGGGGAGAAATGAACCACAAAGTCTATCTACTAAATACTTAAACTTTGTGAAATAGTAACTTAGTTTACTATGCCAAATGTGTTTGAACAAATTTTATGGCTAGAAGGTGAAATCGCACACTAATAAGCAATATGTATGTATATTATCATGACTTTTATGAGTTGAGGCTATCAAAGATCCCTTTAGATGCCCTCATAAATGTCTTATAAGGTAGTATATAAATAAATTAATCTTTGAGTTGTGGATCTATGACAAACCTAACTATGAGATACTCTTTAGATGCTTGTATCTCATTGTGAATAAACTACAATCTTGTTACGTTGTTGATCTTTCATTGAATGTCTTTGTGTTTGAAGGATTTTGATTTCTATGATAGATTGAAAATCTAGAATTCTAGAATGAGAGTAACTAAAGTTCTGAATTTGATCATTCTTAGACTATAGAAAAGAATGAGCATACCATTAAGGAATACTCCTGTACCCATATAGTAATTTGACTCTTGAGCCAAATTTTGTGGTACTTTTCATTGAGAAGTGAGAACTAATGCAACTATAAGTTATAAAGGTACAAAAGTTGGCACAAGAAGGTGTTCTTTTTTTTGTTAAAAGTTTGAAAGGATAATAAGGTATGCTTATTCTTTTTATTATATGGTGTATTATAAGAATGATTAGACAACTTTTCAAGTCCAAATTTAGAAGTTACTTCTAGTTCTCATAAAGATCTACATAGAATACAATGAAAGAACACATGTGATTTATGCAATGAGCAAAAGAAAGGAACTTATGGAGTTGGTCAAGGTTGTAGTCCGAATTTTGTTATTTGGGTTGCATAGACTAAAAGGATTCTCTAAGAGATTTTGATATAAAACTCTTTTGTAATGGATGCACTTCGGGAGAAATTACTGTTGGTTTAATCTTTCCTGTATCTTTTAGAATACATTTGAAGTGATCCTAGTGCATGTGGCTCATTCTCTTCAAGAGTTACAAAAATCTCATTTTGAGATGAGAGCATAAGAAGACGTCTACATATATATAGGCTTAAAGTTTAAAATAGCTCATAAAGAGAGTTTTTTGCTATTGGTACCAAATGTTCCTTCATCTTGTGGATGCTTGAACAAATAGATATACGTATCACAAGGTTAGTGAGAGCTAATTTGTCATCTTTTGTGTAGATGATATTTTACTTGTAAAATATGGCCAGGACATGCTGCCTAAGGCTAAGTAGCTCTTTGTCTTTGATGCTTACAATGAAATGACCTTGGTTAAGTATTATTTATTCTCAGTATTTGGAAAAGTCTCAAAATCTATTGGTATTTCTCTTTTAAGAAGCATACATAAATAGACATATTATAAAGTTTGGATATGCTATAAGGTAAGTCTTGAGATATGCTATTCACTAAGGATAATAATTGTGTAAAGCATATATTTGAAGAACTTATTGAAAACTGAGAGAAGTGCATTCAGATTGTTTCATACCGTAGTATTATCAAGGAACTGTTGTATGCACAGTTGTACACTAGGATTGGATATTGTCTTTATAGTTGGCTTATTGGAAAAGATTTTGATGTGACCCTGGGTATAGCCATTAAGTTGCTACAAAGAAGATTTTGGGATATTTCTATAGGACTAGAAATTGTTGTTAACATATGGAAAAGTTCATGACTCTAAGTTAATAATAATTTGGCCATTTGGCAATTGAAATACAAAAAATCCAATTAGAGTACATATTTGTTTAAGCAAGTTGTGTGTTGTATAACACATTTTATCTATTCTGAAAATGCATGCTGAGTATATAAAGTTTGAAAAGTACTCAAAGTGGTTGAATGAAATTGATTGCATAAGTGATAAAATAGATTTGGTATCACTGAGGTCAAACATTTGAGAGGTTTAAAGAGCAAGAGAATGAAAGTGATGTTGCAATATAGCGTATTGGGACTGAGCATACCTTAGTAAATCCTTTAACGAAGGGACTTATCCCAATCTATTTAAAGGTTATGTGACTCATATTGGTTAAGAGAAGTCTCATAGTGTACTTAATTAGTGGAGTTTGTATGATTGTTCTATTCGCTTATTTTGATGTTTGAACACATCTTTATGGATGTATAAAGGTTTACATGATTTTGTAAGGACAACCTTTTACTTAGTGATAAGGTGTGATATGTCCATTATGAAATGATGTTGTATACTATATTGAGTATATACATAAAGTTGTAAGATGAATGTCAATTTTAAGCAAGGGACTCGGGCATAATTGTTTGTGGCCTGGTGGTTGTATGTCTTGTGTCACATAAAGGTTATCTCAAGAGACATAATGGTTTAAAGACATACAAGCTTAACTAAAAGCCATAAAGGATTTCTCTTGCATACTTGTGTTGCATAAAGGAGAGAAATCAATAAGGCCGGCAGGTAGACAACAATGTAAAATAGATCATAAAGTGAGAATTGTTGTTTCTTGTCACACTACCACATTTAGTTCATGTCGATAAGGTGTATTGATGAGTGTGATCATAGAAGGTTATGTGTCATCAGTTGATATAGTTACCACCACAATCCTTCATTGAGAACCTTGTTAGACGAAATGGTACATGGAGTTGTCTTATGACTAATTTATTTTCAATAGCGAATGCATAAAGGTTTTAAAGGTTTTAATCTAAAATATGTTTTCAAAATCTTCCACAATTAATATTGCTCAAGTGGGAGAATGTTAGAAATTTTCAATGTGAACTAACATTAATTGAGTGTTTTATTAAAATGGATTAAAATTAAATTAGTCAATTATAAGACATATGGACTCATAAAAGTTGTGATCTAGTTATTTGGGTTAGTGACTTCAATTATATAACAAAACGTGGATTGTATTAGTATAAGTCACAGAGTCTATTTGATTGTTAATAGATAAACACATGCAACTTCTATATAAAAAAATGCTAGGTCTCTCTCTTAACCTAATTTTTTTTTATGAGCATAACAAAACTCTGTTAATTAATAGTGCTCTAGTTTAGGAATAAGGGAGAAGCTTCTAGTACAACCACTTGTCATAATTTCTACTATGTTTCATGATCGATTCAATCAAATTAGATGTTTTTGTTCCCCACGTTTAATTCTTGTATTCTATACTTCCATATATAATTATGTTAGGCATTAAAGAAATTAGTAATAATAACTAAATTGGTAGCATTAAGAGCTTCTAGAAGTTTACCGGAAAACTCCATAATTAATAGCTTCTGACTAAACATCGAATTTTATCCCTGATCTGATCTATAAAACCGACATGGAAATCCATCCGAACCTGGAGAACTATCCAAAGGAATGGACCAATAGCATCTTTGATCTCATGCGCATCAATTGGTCTGATCAAGACCTCAATAATAACTATCCGAAACAAGCTAGCCGCCTGAATGATACTAGAGTTCACCCGTCAGGCAAAACTGTCCTGGACCCTAATAAGGATTTGTAGAACTCCGACAAGGCTGCGGCAACCTCATTAAAGGCATATGGTGTTGAAATCTGCGTTCGCAAAATCAGCATGGTCTGATTAAATTTGTGTTTGCTGCAAAAATCTTTCCCAGCCACACATCATATTCATATCCATTCAAAGAAAAGCATGATCAAAGAAACAATGCTACATTAATATTTAACTTCTTTTAATTTTTATCCAGTAATTTTTCAGTCTCAAAATTTTTACTTCATTTATTTTTTACAATTAATTTAAAATTTTTTATTTTTAATATTTTAATATATAAATAAAAAATATTATATATATAAATGATAAATCAAGATATATACTTTTTAAATATATTTTTTTAATTTTTCTAACAAATAATAATATTAATAAATTCAAATCAAAATATAACAAAAAGTGCAATTGAGTAAAAATTTTAAGAGGGAGGGAGTATATATTAACGGATAGCAAAAAAAAAAAAAAAAAAAAAACAACCTAACATTGACAAAACAAAATAAAAGGACGTACGCTTCTCATCCCAACCCTCATCTCTAAGCCTGTCATTTACCTTACATGTGTATTTAGTTGTGATTTTTAAAAATTAGTTATTAGTGATTTATATTCTTATTTAAACTTTATAGTTAAAGAAGTATAAAAGCACTTTCGAACATTTATTTTTTTAAAATTTAGGTATTTTTTATTAATTTTTTTCTTAGAGAATTCATAATTTTTTTTTATTACTTTCTAAACAATTTTTAGTTAACTAGTTATAATTAGTTAGAGTATTAGCTTAATAGCATTGGCTCTAGACAAAAGATCACCAAAAATGAAAATAATAAATATATTTTTGGTAAGGAAAAAGCAGACTAGCTCTTACATCTTGCCCGTCATACAATCAGTTTTTCTTTTAATTTATACAAACACTAGTAGGCTAGACTTCAATCTAAACAAAAAATAAAAACTAAAATCAATATTCAACGAACTCAAATACCAGTTATATGCCCAAGCAATTGAAAAATATCCACAAAATAAACAAGACCACATGGCAAATAAAAAAATTCAAATGCTTTTTGCTTAATTATAGATAAACTCCTTGACGTCTTAAATTTGAGCTCTCTTGCATTTGATCAGAAAGCATACTGCTAGTGATTTTTTAGTTTTGCTATTTTTTTCTCCAAGATTTTCACTACTGAAAAAAAAGCATTTACCAACGATGATTACCAATGATCATGTGTTGGTAATTTAAAAATTACCAATGCGAGACCATTGGTAGTGAGCCATTAATAATTAATGCGTTAGAGAATTTTTTATCAACAGTTAAATATTAGGCCGTTGGTAATTTCCAACATTTTGCAGTTGGAAAAAAGGCAGAGAGAAATTATTAACAGTCTAATTTCATATGCTTTTTACCAATGATTTAACTTTTACCCACATGTTAAGCCATTGGTATATACCAACGCATTTAACCGTTGGTAAATTACCAATGATTTAGGCCATTGGTACATTACAATGTGTTTGACCATTGATAATATTTTCAATACGTCACACCATTGGTAATTCTCTTGAAATTTTTAAAACATTAAAGCAATTTCCAATGTGGAGCTACTGGAAACTGCAATTTATTTTTTAAAAAAATATAGAAAATTAAAGTAATTAATATTGAAATTTCCATTAAATTTAAATAAATTAATGTATGAAAAATAAAAAATTAATATTAACAAAATTAAAAGAAATTAATATTAACAAAAATAATAAAATTATGTTTAATAAAATCATATGTTATATTTAGTAAAATTATATATACACAAAAACTCACAAAAATTTCAATAATAAAAATTTTCACAAAATTAAAAAGATTACTAAAATTCATTAAAAAAAATAAAATTCACAAAATTTCAAAAATTCAGAAAAATTCAAAAATCAAGCACAAAATTAACTGCAAATTCATAAAATCAAAACCAGATCTACAACCAAACAACCAGATCTATAAAATCAAAATGAAATTAACAACTAGATCTACAAGTTCATACACCAAACTCACAACCAGATTTACAAAATTAAACATGAAATCAAAAGCAAAATCAAAACCGAAATCAGTAAAGAAGTGAAGAGACAGCGAGGACGCGATGTTGCATCATGTGAGGCAACATCAAGCAAGAAGTGAGGCAAAGAGGCTTCTAGCGAGGTGAGGAGTCATCAAGCCTACTGAGGACATTGGTGGCATACTGAGGTGACGGTGACAAGCGATGAGAAAAATGGTGGACGGCAAGGGCCAACAACGATCGAGAATGACGGCAAAGGAAGAAAAGTAAGACAAATTACAAAGGAGAACAATGAGGGAGGACGGAGGGAGAACGGCGAAGGAGGATGAGGAAGAAGAGATGTGTCGGGATGAGGGATGAGAGCTACAAGGGCGAAGAGAAATGAGAGGCAGACGACAGAGGGGTGAGAATGAGATTATGAGATGAGGTTAGAGATTTTATATGAGTAAGGTTAGGGTTTTTATGGATTTTTGGGCTTTTGTGCTTTTATATATGATACATGGGCTTTTAATATAATAATAATAATAATAATAATAATAATAAATAATAATAATAATAATAATATAATATATTAGGGAGATTCAATCTCACTATATATATTAAAACCATAATTTTTAATGTAATAGGGATATATATATATATATATATTATATTCCCTCCGTCTTATAATAGATGAAATATTTCTTTGAGTACGGAGATTAAAGTGTTTGTGTAGTAAAATTTTAAATAATGAATAAAATAGAAAATATTCTTTTTTGGGTTTTTTGCAATAAGAATTTAAATGAAGATTTAAAAAAGATTCTTTATTGGATTTTTTGTAGTTGGAGTTTAAATAAGGGTAGTAAGATAAATTAAAAGTTGAAAACTTTCTAAAATGAAAAACGTTTCATTCATTTTGTGACATCCAAAAAAGGAATACGTTTAATCTATTTTGGGATGAAGGGAGTATATGATACAATATGTATATATGATATATTTGATAATATGATATATTTACATACACATATAATAGTGTGATTTTGTAATTGAAGTAGAGGAAAAACTCAAGTTTTGTCCCATATTTTTCAAGGTTGTTCAAAATGGTCCATTCTTTTCGGTTTTTAATAGCTTAAACCTTACTCAATGGCTATTCGTGTTAGTAATTATCAATGGTTTCAACCATTGAAAAGTTACCAACGGCTTGACCGTTGGGAATCGTTACCAATGGTTTTGCCGTTGGTTCTTTGCCCATTGAAAAACTAGGTAAATTCTAATAGTGTTTGTGCCTTGAACATTAGACCTATAAGGAACTTGAATAATATTCTTTTAAAAATAATCATTTTTCTGAAAATTTTTCTTTACCCCAGCTATCGAAAGAAAAAAAATATTTTTAAATTAAATGATTGCAACAAAATAAGTTCCTGGAATGTGCTTTGTGGAGCCTAGTACATTTATTGCATATGTAGAAATCACATATATGCCTTTATTTTGTGAGATTCAGTAATATGTTTATTTAAAAGAAAATAATGCTGAAATTAAACAATGTCGGCTGAGTTTATAATTAAGATAGGCGCGTTTGTTTGTGTTTTGGCAAAGAAACTTTCCCAATCACAAACCATATCCATTCAAAAGCAAAGTGTAATCAAGTAGGCAGACACAATATTTAACATAATTTACTTTTTATATCTATGATTAAGAGAAATTAACTAACTTCAACCAAATAATAAGAATTAGAAAATACTTATCATCCTAGTCATTAAACTTTTAGGTGTTGCCTTTCATACGAAACATCTTAAAAGAAATAAAATAGATACTTAACCAACTTAAAATACGAGCTATATACACAAGCAATCGAAAAAGCCACAAAATAGACACAACTTGACTGATTAAAAAAAGTCACAAGATTCAATTAATAAAGAAATGAGAGATCAAAGTGAAATGGAAGTATGAGTTATTTTCCCCTAATTTCAAATGTGCCAATAAGGGAAGCGAGAGATAACTCTATATTTTTCTATTGAAACAAAGGAGTCATATTAATTTTCATCGCCTTTTCCCATTTTTCTTGATCCAAACATACCCTCAACTTTGGACTAGCTAGCCAACTACAACAATCCGTCTATAAAAAGCTGTGCTTTCTTAGACTTGATCTACATCTCTCTATCTGTCTTCTTCTGTTATATTGAGCTTATGATATGTCACTACTTCCCATCCTTCTAAACATAAATTAAATATAAATAGTACACCTGCGCTATTATTAGCTAGCTTGAAAAATGTGCAGGCTTAAGATTCCACAAGGCGAGGAGGGTCCTTACCTCAAGAGCACCAACAAATTCGTCGGACGGCAAATATGGGAATTCGACCCCGAGGCTGGGACGCACCGTTCCATTTAAACCCCTTCCAACGGTTCACGCCGTTGGAAACCATTACCTACCTACTTATTAATTTCAAACGTGTCATTAATTTCCAACGGTCACAGCCGTTGGAAACCCTTACCTAGCTTTTAAATCCTATCTTCATTTTCCAACGGCTTAAGCCATTGGAAACTCTTAGCTGAGCAATATTAATTTCCAACGGCCACAGCTATTGGAAACCAGGAGCACATTAATTTCCAACGGTCTTAGCCGTTGGAAACCCTTACCTGCAAAACTAAAACCTTAGCTTCATTTTCCAACGGCTCAAGCCGTTGGAAACTCTTAGCTGAGTAATATTAATTTCCAACGGCCACAACTGTTGGAAACCAGGAGCACATTAATTTCCAACGGTCTTAGCCGTTGGAAACCCTTACCTGGAAAATTAAAACCTTAGAGTTGAGCCGTTGGAAATCCTTAACTGAGCATGGACTACAATTAATTTCCAACGGTTACAGCCGTTGGAAACTCTTACCCTTAAAATTAAAACATTTGAATTTATTTCCAACCGCTGTAGCCGTAGGAAAATTGTGTACTGACTCTCCAACGATTTCTTGCTAATTTTTCACTTATACTATATATTTTCCGACGGTTTTAGCCGTTGGAAATTTTATATATATACCATTTATTTGTTTGGCCTAATTGTTCCAACGGCTAAGCCGTTGGAAAATGTTTTCTCTTGCCTCCAACGGCTCTGGCAGTTGGAACTTTCCAACGGTTTGACAGTTGGAAATAAGGCAGTTGGAAAATTATGTTTTTTTAGTAGTGGGAGGAGCGAGCTTCAGTGAAGGAGGCTCGCTGCACTTTCTACAACAACCGTCACGAAGTTAAGGCCTCTAACGACCTCTTGTGCCGAATGCAGGTACCAAGTAATGACATCTATCAAGAAGATTCGTTTATTGGATTTATCATAAATATATACAAATTTAAAAGGTATTTGGCTGGAAAATTTTCCGTCATCCAGCACAAAATTTAACCGTCGGCAATTGTGTTTCTAACGATTTCATACTTACCATTTTCCGACGGCTTTAGTCGGAAACTTTATTTTGCCGCTCGTGCCTCGTATTTTAGTTGTTTATTTCGTGTTACAATATTGACCAATTTCGTTTTTATGAGTTTGTGGAACGTGTTGGAAATAATATGTTTTTCTTCGTTTCCTTTTTTATTGATGAATCTTTGTTTCCTTTTTAAGAGGAAATATACTTGCTCGCTTGCTATATACTATGATTACTATCTACGTCCCATATTTTCTAATACATGTCATTTTTTTTTGCACTTCAAGGAAAAAATTACAAATTAACCATTCAATTTTCCATTTGATCCAATTTGGCCACTAATATTTTTTTTGAATCAATAAATCACTAAAGTTACTGAGATAGCTCAAATCGACAACTTGATAGCAATTCATTAGAATATTCCATTTTCTGATGAAATATTCCATTTGGTCTAAGGTAAAAAATAATGAATAAACCACCAAAGTTTTTTGTTGGCCCGATTATGCCACTTATGTTTGTTTTTTAGGGCGAATAAACTACTAATATTTTTAAATGAGTGAAATTACCCACTCTTTATTGAATTTAATATTTTGTTCAACCTTTTATGGAGACCAGGGTTGTATAAAATTGGAAATATTGAAGGCTTATTTTGTTGTTTACGGAAAAAACTGATAAAATTAGTGGTTCATTTCATTAGTTTTATCTTTTATTAAAAGATGAGATATTCGATTTAAATGATTCTTAATAAATATCTTCTCTTACCAAAATGAGACAAAGTTATACTACTCATAATATGATTATTCCGGCTAACTGAGACTGAGAAATCATCATCCTCAGCCACCACCTTTGTCTATGGAGACGGTTTCAACTTTAAGTCTGTCTTCTCATTCTTTGAGACCTAGTACCATTGTTGATATAAAATATGATATATCCAATGACTTAGAGAATGGTAAATACTGAGATTTCAAATATCAATTCTAGAGTTTGGAGAAAGGGAATGATCTGTGATTGATCAAAATATTAGCAGATTTTCTACTACGACAACAAAAGTAGCATTTTTAGACTATTTTAAACTGAAAGTATCAATTATATAAAAAATAATAAAGATGGTGGGGAGTTTTGTAATTTTTCATCAGATTTTAAAGTGTAATAAGTGAATCGGGCCATTTAAATAACATTAGTGGTTTATTCATCCATTTACATAACATCAATGGTTTATTTGAGTCATGAAAAATATAAGTGGCTGACTAGATCCAAGTTAAAAGGTAAGTGGGCTTTTTATGATTTTTTTGCCTAACTTCAATTAAGTCATATAATTATTTGTTGGAAAAGAGTTTTAAAAAATATATTTAGAAATTATAGGTCTTTATTTATCATTTGTACATAAAGGTTTTTCATTTATAAACTAAAATTTTGAAAATAAAAAATTAAATACTATTAATTACTGTAAATAGTAAATGATGCAAAGAACCTGGTATAGATAAAGTATTGATGTAATATTTTGTTGATTGTGTCCATTAAAATACAGAAGCTTGGGAAATTTCCTTTGAGTTTGGACTTACATAAGTCCATAATTTTTTTCGACAATAATAGCCTTAATTACGATGAAGAGACAAACATGGAAAAGTATTTATCATAAATTAAGTAAATAAGAAAATGAAAAAAAGTAATTATCCTAAAAATAAATTGGACCCTTAATCAAGAGATAATCATGGAGAAGATTAAGATTAATGTAACGTTTATGTTTTAAATTATAAAAAAATAAAGCCATTAAAATGGTCGTAAGTGGCACTAATTGGCCTCCTTGGCTTACGATGGATGATCTGATTTTGAATCTTGAGCCGTAGAAAAGTGAGTAGAGAGGGTTGAGCGCAATGACATTACATATTTCTTGCTTAATTAGGTGGACTATAAATATCTCTTAAATAAACTTTAAATTTCTCTTAATAGACATTACATTTCCCTCAAGTAAATTTATACTTCTCTTGAGTAGACCTTATATTTCCCACAGCTAGACATTACATTTCTCCTAAGTAGATTTTATATTTTACACGTAATTTCCTTAAGCAAACCTTATATTTTCTTTTAAAAGACCTTACGTTTCTTTTAAATAGATGTTACATGTCTCATAAGTAGACCCTATACGTTTCCCATAAGTAGACACTACATTACCCTTAAGTATCCCTTACAGATATTTATATTACGTATATTTTACATTTCTCATAAGCAGATCTGTACTTTTCTCTTTAAATAAATCTCACATTTATTCTAAGCAGACTAATCTCAACTCGCGCTTTATGACTACCACAGGTGTAAGAGTATTTTTGCACCGAAAAAAAGGAGAATTTTAGACTCTTAACTTCCACATCTCAATTGAAATGTTACATCAATTGAGGTATCCTGCAGAGTTTAAGAAGAAAGATTACAAATTAATTGTTAAGAAAGAAAAAGAAACGATGTTGAAAACAGGAAACATAAGATCGCAAGAAAGTATTTGACATTAGCGTGAGCAATTAGTAAAGTTTCGAAAAAGTCATTTAAAAAGTTTAGCTTTTATTTAGTAATTTTATTTTTACCATTTAATAAATTATCTAAAACTTTAATACTAATCATAAAAGTTAATTTCCAAGGATGGTTAAAAGAGCCCAAGAGAAACAAACATCCCGGGATAAATAAAGCGCTACACGCAACTGCAAAAACAAAACAAACACCCCGCGGATCCAGGCCTCAATAACAATTACAGGGAACACGAAACAAAGATTTAGGTGGAAATGAATGTTCATCCCGAGCCCATTATTATATGCGCATATCCTAATAGATGCATGAACAATAAATGAAAAGGCATAAGCAATATAATACATACTGTAAAAGTTTTTTTTAATAAAAAATTATTTGATTCAAATTCATAGTGAGCCATATACCCAACAACATGAGACCCTAAAACATAGTAGAAACATCCACACTATAAAAATAAGGTACTAAATACTCCCCCCATTTCATATTCTTTGCACCATTTAATTTTCAACAATTAATTTATAATTTTTTATTTTCAATATTTTAGTATATAAATCAAGAACTTTTATAAAACAATGATAAATCAAGACATATAGTTTCTAATATATATTTTTAAAATTTTTCTAATAAATACTAATATGAATAAATTCAAGTCAAACTATATAAAAAAGTTAAATAGTGTAAAAAATATGGGACGGTGGTAGCAGTATTTTTTCAATACTGAATAAAAGGAAGATAGTTGAGTATAATAGAGCATTCAATATGAATCAACGTAAATTTGGAAGAAATAATTTACTAACAATTGAAATAAAATCCAGATAAATAATGATACATAGATGACCAGACCAAACAAAAGGTAAATTATTATTAGGCCTAAATACCTATTGCTCCCCTGAACTATAGTAACTCAGACAATTTACCTCCTGAACTATGAATAAGATCAACTCAAACCCTAAACTTTGTTTGGTCCTTTAATTTGTATATTGGTCATGGGCTGTGGCATGACATGTACTCCGTCAGTTTTAGAACATTACCAACGTCTAATTGCATAAACATTAAATGTTAGGGACAAACTTACTAAAGGACATGAGCTCAAAGACTTAAAGTGAGATTAAGTGAACTGGGTTGTGTTCACCAGTTTACAAACAAAAATAGGTCAGGCGACAGGGTCTAATCTCGATTCTGTTTGTCCGATGACAAATGGAGGGCGAACGGAGTTGGGCTAGTTAGGAGCAACATGACGAGGAGGTTGGATGTGGTTTGTCTTAGTGGTAGTGCCCAGGAGACACGAATTGCCTGGGTTCAAATGGAGGTTCCAAAGGCAAAAGAAGTCACCGGAAGAGGCAAGGAGGTTCATGGAGGAGGGATCAAACATGAGTTGAGAGGGTATCGATGGTTGAAGGAAAGTGATGGCTAGGGCTAGGAGAGGGAGAGGGAATCGGTGTCAAGGAAAAGACATCGGCACATTTGGAGAAGTCATCCGCGAATCTACCAACAACGATGCTGTTGGAAGAGACGACCAGAGACATGAATTGGCTGGGCTCATTGGCGGTGATGAACGGAGGCTAAGAAAAGTGGCAGAGCATTCGTTAGCTAGGCTCATCGGAGATGACGAACAGTGGCAAGTAGTGGTGAGAAAAAATCATTGCAAAAATCTGAAAACTTTGCTTAACAAAACCCTCAAACCCATGTCCAGCAAAGGAAAAAGAATAAAAATTCAGTAAATATAAATTTCTTTTCCTATGGACAAGTAGAAAAAAAAAATGATTATGATGTTAGCACCCAAAACCATTCTTTAATCCAACTCTACATAGACCCAGAACCTTGGTTTATTGGATCCAATTCTACAAGCAGCTGAAGATAGTAGCTTGGATGTTGGAGATGAAAGATTATGGTGAAAATAAGAATAAATATAAATTTGAGAGACTATTACATAGTTTTTCTATTTTATAAATAGATAGACATTAGGTTAGATGTTAAATATTTGAGTCAAAGGGCCAAAGTGACCATTTTTTCAAATTTTAGGGTTCGAGTTGATACGGTTTATAGTTCAGGGGTTAACTATGCAAGCCACTATAGTTTAGGGGAGCAATAGGTATTTAAGCCATCATGGATCTATCAAAGATAGGGAAATCACATGAATTATAAAACAATACCAAATATCATCTAGATTTATTATATGGAACTGAAAATTGCAACCTGAACCCATCTCCGTGCTCAGTTTACTAACTTCTAACAAATTAAAAATAAGCAATAAAGTAAAAAAGACATTAAACTTGCCTTCAAGTAGGAAATGCACCAAACAAGGATGGGGGCTGAAATTGTGAAGAAATATACTCCAAGAATGTCTATTTATGATTTGGAGGAAAAAAAATTAGGAGGAGGAGGATGCTGGTTGGTATATAAAAGGGAAAATTGTCACAAAATCATTGCTAACTTTACCACTAGTATTTGGGGAAAAACTTTCAATAAATTTTGGCAATTTGTCACAATTTTGTTCTGATGTTTTGGAATCATCGCAGAATCATCACTACCTTTACCACTCAATATTTGGAAATTTTTTTTAAAATTTTAGCATAGCACAAATAATTTTAATTGGGTAGTACGAAATCATCATGGAATCATTGCTAACTTTATGGCACTTAAGTTGGTGGCAATAATTTTTTACTATTTGTGATGATTTTACTTTGATTTTTGAAATCGTCACTCAATCATCGCTAACTTCGCCGCGCAATAGTTAGCAAAAAGTTTTAAAATTTTAGCACGCCAGTAATAATTTTTTACAATTTATGACAATTTTGCTTTGATAGTTGAAACCATCATTGAATTACATTTTGCAATGATTTTGCTTCAATTTTGTGATGTTTGAGCAATTTTCATACTAAATTTAATTCCAGCATATTGCAGTGGAAAAATTGTAAACTTTTTAAAAAATTTAGGTCTGATTGAAATTTTTGTAAAAGGTTACGAACCATTGTTGTAATTATTATGATGGATTAAAATGAAATTTTTTAAAATTTGGGGATCTTTTCATAAATTTAAAGGCTTTAGGTCTAATGTTGTAATTTTGATAATTAATCCTCTAGATCATTAACCAAGCCAAAAAAGGGGAAAAAAATTAAGCTAAATTTGGAATTCTCCATAAATTTTGGAGTTTCAAAACTGGAAGTCTCCAAAAAGTATGAAATTCCTAAATATAGAATCCAATAATAATAATATGAGAATATCCAAATATGGTAAAAAAAATACAATGACTTCAGTCATCACTCCCAACATCATCTTTGAAACCGTCACTGAGTGAGGAAGCTTCATCCTCAGAGTCATCCCCCTTTAGCCGTACGAGCTTGATTATTGTTGACAATCAATAGGTGACACGAGAAATCAACAAGTATATTGATCGCATCAAGAGCTAGTGCATCATTTGTAATAATGGTGGAAGCTGTGTAATTTCTTCTTAAAAAGGCTCATTGGTTGCCTCTATTGTTGACAATTGATCATTCTTAACATGAAGCCCCTCATCTGGTTCATCTGATGAGATGGATAAGCAATCAATGAAGGCTCATGGCTTCATCTTCACAACTGGCCACCATTACTAAAGGCTCATGTTTGGATATCCATAGTAGTACACTTCTTGGGCCTAGAGTGCAAAGATGAATGGTTTGGGGGGAGATAATTGGGACTTCCATTTAATGTCGACTACTCTCGATTTTGGGGCAAGTCAGTACACTACGCGTTGGATTAAACCAAGTGCACTTAAACATCATGATATTCTCATGTCTATTGCCATAGAACTCAACATGGATGATCTTGTCAATCATACCATAAAAATCATAACCACTTGAACCCCACATTTTAGCCTTTACATAATGTCGTAATTTTGCGTTGCTTTATCTTGGCCATACGCTTAGGTGTGAAAGCTAAATCCATTAACTACACATGCATTATATGAAGTTGTGATATGCATAGGACCACGAGACGAATGAAACAGTTGAGGGTTTAATGTATTACGGAAATGATATGCTTGTAGAACAATGTAAGTCAACCACTAACGTTGGTGGAATAAGTAATACACATAAGTCACTATAGAGAATCAATATTACTCACATATACTTGAAACCATAGGAGAAATTGCTCATCCCAATAAGCTTGACTCTAACCTTCACTATAGTTAGGGAAGATATGCTTCATCATGTTATCAAAGTGCCTGGATAGAAACATGTGAAACTTAAGCAATAATGATAGAAGGAGAAACAAAAAAAAACAATGATCACTCCTGTGACAGCTGGTTGTATCTGTGGGCAGTTAAAAGGGGTATAGATGGGCACGTGGTGTTTCTCCTTGAGTCTAAATACAGTTGCTGGTCAGATATTGGAATGTTACAACATTAAGAATTGAAAATCAACAATATTTTAGCCTCACCATCACTACGCTGTTGCTCAGCATCATAATTTCAAGGCATCTTATTCAATTTTGTTGGAATATTGTCCTCAAAATAGTGAATACAAAACGTGAAAATATCTTCAATCAAATATGATCAACAATCGATCTTTTAGTTCTTGTTTCATTTCGTGCCTTTCACTTACGAGATCGCATTAGTCTGAAATAAAAAATATATATTAGGTCATTAGTTACACAAATATATTTAGCTGAATTGAAGCACAAGATATGATGAATACATCTAAAAATGATACATCCAACAAAATTGAATAGGTCCACAAAATTGAGCTTCCTGTGGAAGGCGGATCACAAGGTGTTCCGTTGAATCAAGAATGTAAAATCTTCTCTAATTTACATACAATGACTACTATATTTTTCTCTAACATGTTTATATCTTGAACTCTTATCACATTTGTGTATAGTGTTCTAAAGAATGCATAGAATTCTATGATAGTTTCCTATATTGGAAGATTCAAGTAACCACGAAATGAGATTGGGAGTAACCTCTGTAAGAGCACGTGATAATCATGGCTCTAGAAACTGTAAAATGTATAATCACTCAAGCTCACAGTCTAACCTAAGTTTGAAGCATACCCATCTAACATCTTAATTATTTTTAGCCATATACAAACCTATCTAACATGATCCATTTGAAGGTTATATAAAGCTTTCGGTTTAATAGCCATTTACCCCACCTTATGTAGATGTAATCTAGGACGCATCTTCTTTAATTGCTCTAGATCAAGCTTGGATTTAAGTTGTCCTTCATCTTCTCAGTAACATCCGTAATAGTGTTAATGATATTTTCAAAACAATTTTTTTCAATGTGAATAACATCTAAATTTTGGAAGACGAACTGATGCTTCCAGTATAGTAACTCCAAAAGAATTGATAGCTACAGCGAATTATGCCAATCTTCAAAGCCTGGAACCTGGCCCTTGTCATATTCCTTTCTTAATTGAGAAAATTAATAACCGTCTAACATCTCACAAATTTCCTATCCAGACTTATACACATTGATAACACCCAACTCTTTAATTCTTAGAAAATGATGTAATGTTCAACCGAAATGTGTGATTTCATGGTAAAAATACTTTGTGACAATCAAACGAACACAGTTTCCTAGACCTTTTCAATTGGAATGTGACAAGTTCATTCATGAGATACAGACGAGCTAGCTTATCGTGTGTCCTCCATCCTAACAAGTTATCAAGTGCAGGAAAATTATTAATAGTCCATAATAAACACACCTTCACCATGAAATTTGGTCTCACAAAATGTCTCAAGTTACCACTTCTTCTAACCATAAAGTTTTGAGCTCATCAACCAATAGACATAAATACACATCGATGTTATGACTCAGCGCTTTAGGTCCAGAAATGAGCAAAGCTATAAAGATACACGGTTCTTTCATGCAAAGATCTGGTGACAGATTATAAACAACTACAAAGATAGGTCATACCGTGTATGTTCTACCAATAACATTGTTCAAGCCAAATCCATCTATACATAGTCCAAGTCTAACGTTTATAATTTCTATTGCAAAAGATAGAAATGTTCAATTAATGTGATGTCATACTTCTGCCTAACATGGATGCCCAATGCTACTATCATTAGTCGAATTGTTAAAAACATGCCATGTCACGTGCCCAGTGGTGTTTTCTAGCCCAAAAAATTTGTTATGATGTTGCTACAAATTATTTGTGACAATTATAATTATAGAAAAATTGGCCTATTTGTGACAATTTAAATTTTTGCTAAAAGTGTCAAAGTAGAATCATCACATTTTATGCTTTTGACTGGTCAACATTTTCTCTTGTGACAATTCTATCTTGATTCCTTTTTGTGACAAATATAATCGTCAAGGACGGTCATTGCTTTTGCTCACATCTCTTATAGTAGAATAGGTTTTTTACATTTAAGTAGATAAAAAAAAAATAAGCATGAGCACTTTTTGTATTAATTTTAATAAATTATTTTTATGTCGAGTGATTATTTGCTTAAATTGTTAGTTTTTTAAATCTAACTTTTTTATAAGTCTAAAAGTAGTTCTAAGATTTTTTTTTCAAAATTTCAGTATTTTTATTAACTTTCAAACTTCACCAACCCAAAAAGGAAAAATTAGTTAAAAAAGTTGATTTTCACAAAAAAAAATGTAAAATAGTTTCTTTTCACAGAAAAACTATTGTAAAATATAGTAAAAATGTTCACTTTATATAAAAATAATCTACAGTATGCATTAAAATTATTGTAAAATGAAATGGCCCTAATAATTTAAACTGTATATAACTATAAAAATTCTTCAAAATATTAAATTTTATAGAAGGTAGGAAATAAACAATTAAAAAATTAATGTTAGCAACCAACCAATAGTGTAAACGAATTTCCATATTAATGGTGTAAAAAGTTAGTTTTTCAAAGAAGATGGGACAAACTTTAATCTCAACTAGATAGAGATAGAGGGATTTACTGTATCCTATATTTAAAGATCTTGCCTTTGAGAGCAAATCACAACACTTTGCCATTTCTTGTTTTTTCATTAGCAAACAATAAAATTAATTTACAAAAGCATTACTCATAGAAACTCCAATCAAAGGTTGGAATACATAAACTTTCCACTAATTGAGTGTAGTAAAGGAAATGGATTCACGAAGTTTGCTTATTAAGCAATCTTGAGTTTGAGTCTTGTGGATGCATAAAATGGTTTTATACGAGAACTAAGAAAGAAAAACAAAAAATAACTATTGTATTTTATACTATGAATTGCAAAATGATGATGGTGGTTGGGGATTGCACATAGGAGGCAGTAGCACTATGTTTTGCACAACTCTAAACTACATCTGTTTGCATATGTTAGGAGAGGTACCTGATAATAGTAAAAATAATGCTTGTGGAAGAGCACGAAAGTGGATTCTTGATCACGGCAGTGTCACATACATTCCCTCTTAGGGGAAGACATGGCTTTCTATATGAGTTTAATTGACATTATTTTTTTTATAAGTTTTAGATTTTTCAAATTTATTGAGATGGTCATGAAGTTTCCTAAATATAAAAAGAAAATTATTTTTTAGATACTTGGTTTGTTTGATTGGTCTAGATGCAACCCAATGCCACTAGAGTTTTGGATCCTTCCTTATTTCCTTCCTATGCACCCAGGTTTGTGCAATTTTAATGTCATGATAAATTCCTTTTTTTCCGGCCCGTTAATTTTTATTTTTATTTAATTTGCAGCAAAAATGTGGAGTTATTGTCGTGGGGTTTATATGCCAATGTCATATCTTTATGGGAAAAGGTTTGTAGGACCAATCACTCCTCTCATCCTACAACTAAGACATGAACTTTTTCTTTAACCTTACAATGAAATCAATTGGATGAAAGTGAGACACTTGTGTGCACAAGTAAGCTTTGCTAACATTAGATTTTCAACTCAATTCAATTATGCAAATTTTTTTGTTTGTTTAATTTTGACCTAAAATTCTTTTCTTTGACTTTTTATTATAGGAGGATCTTTACTATCCATATCCATTGATCCAAGATTTAATATGGGATTGTTTATATTTCTTCACTGAGCCATTATTAAATAGTTGGCCTCTTAATAAGATGATTAGGGGGAAGGTGCTTCAAGTTACAATAAGCCACATACCTTATGATGATGAAAATAGTAGATACTTTACTGTTGGTGCTATAGAAAAGGTAACTAAATCATTATTAATTTTGGAAAAAATTCTTGCATGATTATGAAATATTTCACCCAAGTTGAATTGCTTAGGCATTGTGCATGCTTGCTTGTTGGGTCGAGGATCGAAATGGAGATTACTTTAAAAAACATCTTGCTAGGATTCCAGGTTATATGTGGGTTGTAGAAGATGGAATGAAGATGCAGGTTTGCCTAGAAAAGCTTATTCAAATCTTTCCAATTTCTTTTTGCTGTTAAGACCTTATATTTGCTAGCTAGATTTTGGCCTTGATACTCTAGATTTGAGCCAAATCAGACTGAATTTAGGGGCGAAGCTCTCAAAAAGTCTAATTCTGATTTGTAAAACTTGAACTCGCAATATTGCTTAAAGGACGGGGGGCTCATTACTGCTCCACCATACAAGTGTTTCAATATATTGAAAGACCTTTGCCCCCATAAATGGGTTCACAAAAGTTGGATCTAGATTAGTCGAGACCAAAATGAAGTTTCCATACAATGAGTATCATAGGCCAATTAAACCAATAGTAATTAAAATCACTATAATGCAGGGAATTGGTGGAAGCCAAGTTTGGGATACTAGTTTTACAATCCAAGCTTTACTAGCTTGCAATCTTAAACATGAAATAGGACCGGTACTTAAAAAGGGGCATAAATCCATAAAGAAATCACAGGTTCATCAATAATTAAAACAACTTTCTAACTTTATAGTTGTTCTTCCTTTGTTTTATGTTGTAATGGACTTTCTTCTCTCATCAAGTGCTTGGTTCTACTTTAAACTATGAAGGTTTTGGACAATCCTTATGGTGACTTCAAGAAAATGTTTCGCCATATTTCAAAGGGATCATGAACTTTTTCTGAACAATACCATGGATGGCAAGTGTCTGACTACACAGCTAAAAGCTTGAAGGTGCTTTTTCTAGTCAATTTTTCTAATAGTCCTTAAACTTTAATTATTATTTTCTATGAGTCCTATTCCTATTGACCTTTTTCTTTTGGTCTGGTCCTAAACCTTTGAAGATATTTTCATTTTGGTCTCACATTGGATGGAATATGCTAATATAGAGTGAGCTATTCTGACATGAACATTTAAAATTTTTAGTTTATAGTTTTCAGTAATCATTTTCAAATAATTTTAAAGATTTATACCACTAGTCACCCTTAAACTATGCTCATGATGCTTAATAGTCCAAGAACTATCAAGTTTTGCATCAATTATCCTCAAATTATTTAATTGTTACACCTATCATCCTACTGTTATACTAGGCATTAAAAAATGGCTGAAGTGAGGCGGAATGCATAGTCAGCCATAAAACATAGAAAAATTTTCTATTTGAGCCCTAAAATTTTATAATTTTCTAATTTAGTCCTAAAACTGTGAAAATGTGTATACTGTTTTAATTTATCTCTTGGTTTCTTGTAATTGCTTTTCAAACTTTTAAAATGTAGAATCTCAAATTTTTTTTATGGTCTAAACAAATAATCAACACACACACACACACACACACACACACACACACACACATACATACACAAGCAAATACTTACAAACATTCTAGATACACTATAAATGAATTAAATTGAGACCTTTTTAAGAGGAAATTATGACATCGGCTAATTTATTAAAGTGTTGACTAGTTTTATCCAGTAAAATGATTTTTTTTTCAAGTATGGGTTTTTCTATTATTTTACTTTTCAATTAAATCATTAAAATCGGATAGTTTGATTAAAGACTATTTAGGGTAAACTTCATTTATGATCCCTAACCTTTTTGTATTGTCCTAAATGGGGTCCTTAATCTTTATTGTAATACCCTCACATCCCACATGGGAGAAATGTAGGAAGCCTTATGTGAATATATAGATTTAAGTTCTAGAGCGCAAGCACCTAGTACCTATCTTTTTCCAAAGGATACTTCATGTGGTGTGAGCAGATGTTCCGTTGATCGGTTCTAGATTTCGGTTGTTACATATCAAAGCATGAAAATGGCTCAAAGTATATGGTTGGGTTTGCTAGTATGGGACGTGAGAACTTGTTATATGGGGAGTCCATTTTTGCACCTAATGCTTATCATTTTCAAAAGGATAGTCCATTTGGTGTGGGTAGGTGTTCCGTTGACTAGTTTTGGACTTGGGTCATTATAGATGCTATTAGAGCCAATCTGGGACCACAATGATGTGGTATACTGGGTATGCACATACATCGTCTACTAGGGCTAATCCTGGATTAGAGAAGTTACTTGACTAGGGGCCAAGTAATTTGAGTAGAGAGGTTACTGGCATGTGGGATCATGTAATCCAACTGACCCTAACGATGATGTTGGGTATATAAGGAGAGGAGTTTGTAACACCCCATGTCCCACTTTGGAGAAATGTGTAAAGCCTTTTATGGATATATAGACACAAGTTTCAAAATATAAGCATCTTGCACTTATCCTTTTCTAAAGGATAGCTCTTGTGGTATGGGTAGGTGTTCCGTTAATCAGTTCTGAACTTGGGACATTACAGAAGGCTTTTTACTTTTCTCCCATGTAGGATGTTAGGGTGTTACTTTTATTTTTATCCTATTAGAGTCCCTAGCCTCCTTATTTTTGTCTCAATCTTGGTCATTCCATTAAATTCTTGGTTAAGTTTAACGAAATCTCAGGGGAAATGTCAATTTTGGCCCTTACATTTTCATCCTCTCATTCAAATCATCCTTATACCTTTAAATTTAATACTTCAACCTTTCATTTCCATTTTTCTACGAACCAACACTTCCTATAAAGGATTCAAGGCCAACTTCCCCTTTAACCCACTAGCCAACTCTGCCACCAAACACTTTAGAGGCATCTCCAGCACTACCAAATATAGGGTTTCTTCCTTGGACTTATTGGACAAAGAACATGAAATCTCTTTCATCTCAAATGTTGTGCCAAGTATCAAGTCCTGGAATCATCTAGCCAGCACTGCGTTGGGCTATGTTCTTGTGTTTTTTCAAGTCGGCATTATTGTCATTGTTGCAGCTAAATTGACGGGTGTTGGTTGTCAGAGGACGGATAAGAACACATTGGCCGCAACGGGAGGAGGAGTTAGAAAGCATTATAAGGAAGTGAAATGTTAACACCCTTATGCCCAATTGTCGCTCCCTATCTACGATGTCATGGATGCTTGCCCATCAGCTCAAGTGAAATCAATCATCCCCAACACATAAAGCCTAGCCATGACCAAGTGAAATTGGCTCAATCATAACACCAAACCTCCCTTGAGCAGACGTCAAATAGGCAGAAACAAGGATCAACCATCCCAAAGTGAAATTGTTTCAATCCTAATTCTTAAAACCTAGCCATGCTCTGAATAGCCTTGATCCATAGCATTCAAAGGCAACCCATGCCTCAAATTGGCTTTCCTTATAGAGAATAGCCACTGAACATTGATCTTAATGCAGATGTTTAGTACAAAATTGGTCTACATGCAAGTACAATCATATAACAATTGCTTAAAGTGTAGCTACTATGATCTTAATGTTTTTGTGGACTTTGGTAGCTTGGAGGACAACAAGGTGCAACACCATGGGGGCGAAGGAATAAATGTGACAAAAGAATGGGGAAGAAATAAATCTAAGGAAAGTTACATTGGCAAGTTGGCTAGGAGTAGTGCCAGCAATGAGATTGGCATCAGACTGAAGTTAGACGAAGGTGAGAAAGAGTCACAAGGGTTGTAGTGACAGAGGGAAAAAGTTAGGGCTCTTGGAGTATAGGGGCAAAAAATGTATGCACTAGGGCTGGCTTTTGCCACAAGAATTCCATTAAACATAACCATGAAAGTGATAGAAAGGCCACAAATAGGACAAAAATAAGGAGGTTAGGAACTCTAAATGGACAAAATGAATGTTAGGGACCTAATTAGGACAATGTGAAAAGGTTTGGTTCCACAAATGAATTTTACCAAGACTTTTTTTTTTTATTTCCCATTTGCTTATATAAATATCTTGACCAAACGTAACATGATCAAGCTATTTGTTTGTGAAAGTTTCGTCAGCCTATTTTTGTGCAAAAAGATGAACAAATGCTTAGAGTGATATAAATTAAAGTTGAAGAGATTCTCATATATGGTATGAAAAACTCATTTGTGTATCAATTACTTTGTCAGTTAAAGGAATTGGAATAGGTGCTTAATTAAAAGTCTATTATAAAAATTGAACAATTTATTTTGCAATCATTTACATCATAAAAGTTTATGAAGACAAAGTGAACAAATTTAGGCTAAATTAGAAGAAACCAAGAGAGAAATTAAAGAGAGTATCACATTTTCAAAGTTTTATGACTAAATTAGAAAATTGTAAAGTTTTAGAACTCGGATAGAAAAGTCTTCTGAGTTGTAGGGTTGACTGCGCGTTGCCACGCCACTTCTATTACTTTTTAACATCTAATATAATGGTAGAACAACATATATAATAATTAAATAGTTGGAGGATGATTGATGCAACACTTTATAATTTTTGGATGATTAAGCAATATGGGATATAATAGTAATGACCGGTGGCATTAACCCTAATTTTAAACCATACAATATATTTTTTCCATAGTTAGTAGACACTTTAAATTATTGGCCTTTTCTCTTTATAACTCTAGTTTTATGGTTGCATTTATGTGGCAGCTCCATCCATTTCAATAAATTCTATTCATTTTGAAACAAAAATATATTTTAATAGGTTTGTGATAAAAATAGAAATGGCAATGGTTAGTGAGTAAATAGAATTGTAAAATTTGTTGTAAATCTGTTTATGATAATACTAATTTTACTACCAAATTTTTTTATTGCAAGATACATGGATGTGCTATTGATTATGCTAATGATGTCTTAAGATACCACTTTTTAATTTCCAGTGTTGTCTTTTAATGTCAATATTGCCACCTGAGATTGTCGGTGAGAAACTAGAAGCCAAAAGACTATATGATGCTGTCAATATCATTCTCTCACTACAGGTAATTCATTGTCTATTGTGCCTATCTTTGTCTATGGTATCTTTGCATTTGTTTTTACTCCAATTACTTTAAGAAATTCAATTTTCTTTTTCTTAAGTTTGTATAGAGTGAAAACGGGGGTATGGCAGCTTGGGAACCAGTAAGAGCTCCAGACTGGTTAGAAGTAAGTGATTGTGTTTAAGATACTCTAGTATTATTCAAGAAGGTGTATCCTGGACACAGGACGAAAGAAATTGAAAAATTTCTTCACAAAGCTGTGCAATATATCGAAAGGATTCAAATGCCAGATGGCTCATGGTATATGCTTTATCAATCAATCAATTAATCAATTAAACATTATTTATAACTTGTATGAGTAAACTTCATGAATTTTTTATTTAAGAAAATTAACTTATGCACTCATTTGGTTATTGGATATGACTAGAATTGGTTGACATAATTTTGAATTTAGGTATGGAAATTGGGGAGTTTGCTTTATATTTGGTTCTTGGTTTGCGCTTATGGGCTAGCGGCAATTGGCGAGACATATGACAACTGTGTAGCAGTGCGTAAATTTGTCAAATTTTCACTTGGAACACAAAAGGAGAATGGGGGTTGGGGAGAGAGCTATAGGGCATGTCTTGACAAGGTATATATTTTGAAACTTGGTATAATTTCATAATTTTATTAAGAAAACTCTTCTTGAATTGGATACTCTCTATAACAACTAGAATAAGAATAAATGTGTCAAAAAAAAAATCATCTTCTAATTGCTTGTAGGCACAAGCTTTCTACTCTGGCCTATTATATATTACTGTGTGAAAAGTTTAGCTCCCACAAGTGAATGGTTTTTAATCGTGTCAGTCAGTTGTAATATTAATTTTTTAATTGTGATTTAGAAATATAGTGCCTTTATCTTAGTAAATTTAATTACTCTAAAAAAATCTGAAAGTTAATGGAGATGGTCTAAATTACAATCTTCTTTTCTTTTTATACAAGCTTTTCCTTTATTTATTTGTAAAATAATGCTTTTTTTTTTCCTATTAATGCTAAGAAAGGTACAACTTTGGAAATCAAATCTAGGTTTTTGAAATAAGAGAGATAAATTGTACTTTAAACCAAACTTTCAAAATAAAATGTAGGTTTTCCGAATTGGATGTTTAGTGAATTATCATTCTATTTGGGATTAGCCAACATGTTTTTTTTTCAGCAGAAATATGCACCTCTCCCAGAAGAAAGATCAAACTTAGTACAAACAGCTTGGGCTCTGATGGGTTTAATTAATTCATTCGGGACAGGTAAGGTTTATTTTAATTTACTTTGATAATCCTCCATAAATTTTTTTTTCGTATCATCATAGTTTTCATGTGTGTAGGGCGAGAGGGATCCAACTCCTCTTCATCGTGCTGCAAAATTGATTATCAATTCTCAGTTGGAAGATGGAGACTTTCCTCAGGAGGTAAATAATCCCTTAACCTCTACCTAACATATTGTGCATTGTTATTTCAATTGGAATTAGGCGAATGTTTGGTTGGTGTATTCTAACATTTTAGAATGTTGAGGAAATGGTTATTCGTTTTGAAAGATAGTTAGATTTAAAAATAATTTACTCAGTCTCATTTTCCATAAATATTTCATATTTTATAATTGGTATAATTATAATTTGCTCACCGTGGTTTAGCCAAAATTGTACTTTACACCTTCATGTTTCAAAATATACATTTTGCTCCCTATTTTTTAATATAGTTCGATAGCAAATTATGAAATCTTAATTTAGACATTACAATAATCATCTTCCAAAAATTTCAATCTATATGGTATTTTTTTTAACAGTTAATAGATATTTTAAATTACCAATTTTTTCTTTCTGTATCTCTTTCAATTTTTAAAACAGTATTTTTTTAAATATCAATTAATTATTAAAAAATATTATACAAATTAAAATTGCTTGAAGATGACAACTGTATAGTTTAAAATAAGATTTTAGAAGTTGCTGTTGGATTGTATTAAAAAGACAAGAGGTAAAATGTATATGTTTGAAATAGAAATGGTAAAGTGTAATTTTACCTAAACCTGAGGGGAAAATTGTATTTAACCCTTTACAATTTCATGAAAAGCTTTTTTTTATTCGAAGTAAAATTAGTTTTCATAAAGTTAATTTCTACAACTTCATGGCTTTCTTTTAATTTATTTGGAAATTGGAAGAGCTAACGACACAAGGATACTGTCACAGACATATTTATATTTTAAATAAACATGGAATTTTATTTATTTCTTTCCCATCTTCTAGAATTTTGCTTTAAAGTTGTTTCCCCATAATTGTTTTTCTTTCATTAGTGGATAGTAGAACAAATTGGATGTATTTACCTTTTTTATGTTAAGGTATGAATGAAAAAAAAATAAAATACTATAATGTATTTTTAGGAATATCATATCCGGTAGAGCTTACTTCCCTCCTTTCTTATTTTGCTGCTATTGTGAGAATCCACCAATCAAAACATGCGCTCAATGTAGTTTTGAACATCTAAACGTTGCATTTGATAGTTTATCTTTTGTGTGTTAGGAAATGACTGGAGTCTTCTTGGGGAACTGCATTTACCACTATCCAATGTACAGGAACATTTTTGCTTTGTGGGCACTTTCAGAATACTGTAAATGTCTTTGCTTGTCTTGAGGCATTTTTTTTTTTTTTAGCTGGTAAGAAGAATGAATAAATTAAAGATTTGATGTTTGAAGTTGTGAATTTTTTTTTCTCTTATCCTCTATCAATGCATTAACTGTATATAAACGATACATGTTATAGCATTCTATCAGATTACAAAGTCAAAACAGAATTTGCACTTCTTGCATAGAATCATAAGTCATAAGTACGGGTAGCGCTATTACAATTTTGGGTCAGCTCTAATACTATTGTCACAACCTAAATCCAGAACCAGTGTATGTTATACAAAATTATATTGCAAGGAAAAACATGTTTACTTTTTTTTTTGTTGTGCAATCTTAATTTATTGAATCCAGGATAAATAATAATATGAATCAAATAATGGACCTCATGCATGAATACCACTATGAAAAATGCAATTTAAGCATTTTAAAGTTAAAATGAGAAGATTGAAGATGTTGAAAGGAGGAGGAAGGTTTCTTCTGAGGATCAAACTTGACTTATTGAAGCTTTCTAAAATAAATAAAATTTAAAGTTGAACAGAAAACAACTACTTATAAAATTGTGACGTACTGAATAATTTTATAGTACATGACAAAATAAAGAAATTTGAGATTCAAATGAGAATTCTTATGTCTTTTATGGTGACAAATTTTGATATGCACCTAGTGCATATACACCGATGTTAGGAAACATTTGTTGCTATTAAATTTGGATAGAGAAGGAAAAGAGATTTTGTGGGGATAAGTCAACCCTTGTGTTGATAATTATTGTAGCTTCCTTTTTCCAACTTTATGGTAATTATCTTTACCAGTTCAATTCATTGTACTTTTTTGTTTACATTTAAAATTAGTGGTTAGAGATGAAAAAGAAGTTAACAAGGGATAAATGTAGCATTTATCAAATAGAATTTATCAAAACAATAAATACATTTATGTTTAAACATGACGCTATTCATCCAGTTTTTTGCTACAAACAATTGTGTTCGGAGAGTTTCATTCATTCAGATTTCAATTTCGTATAATAAGTTAGTAGTTATATATACCACGAATTCAATTTCATATTGGGAGACTCTTCACTAGACTTTATAGGAAATGTTCAATTTCGTATAATAGGAACTTTATTACATTCCAACAAAAACCATTTTCATAGAATATATATCTAGTTTCTGCATTAGCATTTCAAATTTGTATAATATGAAACCCAATTTCCCTGCATTTATACAATACAAACTTAGTTTTGTAGAATAGTTAACTATTTTTACACAATAGACACCTAATTTCATATATAGTATATCACTTTTGTATAATAAGATTTGAGTTGTAGTTGCAAATTGTTTTCATATGTAGTATATGCATACTATGTTCCAAATGAATTTACTCAATTCTATATAAGTAGTTCTTCACATCAAGTGAATAATTCTCAGTTTCATACCAAAACTCAACTCACACAATAAGAACACATTTGCATATAAATTTAAAGCCAAATTCATACATCAACATCTCAATTTTTTATTGATACCTTATTGGGCTTTGACCCATTGGTCAAAAGGCCTATTAAAGGCAACCTGGAACCTTACTTGATTTGGCCCATTGATTGTATGTTGGCTCGTTGGCTGGGTGGCCCATTTGAGTGCTACTCATAGGCTGAGTAGTTAATGGCTTGATTGTTAACCATGGAAAACAGACGTTAAGAGGGATCACCACAATCATGAAGGTGATCATTTAAGGGAAGGAGTTTTCCCTCATGATGGTAGCATCCTAAGATCTATAAAAGGCCTTTCACAATAGGAGATCAGATACATGTGACCTTTTGGCCTAGAACTTTTCACTAAGCTTTATCCTCTATCGATTGATTAACTGACTTGAGGATCAATCCATTAACTGACCTAAGATCTATAAAAGGCCTTTCACTATAGGAGATGAGATACGTGTGACCTTTTGGCCTAGAAATTTTCACTAAGCTTTATCCTCCATCGATCCATTAACTGACTTAAGGATCAAAAGATGTTCATTGGGCACAACTTTTGGGCCCCTAACCATGTCTTTGATTTTGGTTCATTCATCTCTAAGGATCTTAGGCATCTGACTACTTAGTTTGGATATCAACTTGTGGGGAGGAGTTCCACAAAAGCAGATGATGTTTGCTTAATCTATTGACTTGCAATTTGTCACTAAGTTTTCTCCTCTCTTAATCCATTAACTAGTAGGGAAAAATAAAAAAAAAGTCCTATAACTTCCAAAAATTTTCTAAATAAGTCCTATGTCTTCATGAGTTTCTGTTTAAGTCCTATATCTTAAAAAACGTGATCTTTATTAGTCTTGTAGCCAAAAAACTTGATGGAAATCCTATAAGGTGGATAATGGAAGTTAAAAACAAGGGGAAAAACCAAAATTAAACATCTAACTTTGTAAATTTTCTAATTAAGTCACCATGTTCTTATTTTCCCACAATTCATCCCCAGAATCCTAAATATTCTCTTCTGCTGCCGTTGTCCTTCAATCATCAACCCACTGCATTTTCTCTTCCCTTTCTTCCCTAAAAGCGAAGAACAAGGAAAAATTTTCATACTTTCCTATTGAAAAATACAAAAATTTAAGTGATAACACTAATCAAGATCCAAAAATAAAAAACATACAAAGCTTCTAGAAATGGAGAATTCCCAGCCAGAAGCAGAATAAAAACCTCCCGCCAAGCAACCGCCAGATCTTGCTCTAGCGAGAAAGCTAGAGCTAAACGACCCCAATCCCAATCCATATGTCAATGGCTTGATTATACTACTTCATAATTTTTTAATTAATCTTCCTATTTATCTATATATTCATTAGTTTATAAATCCATTTTTTCATCATCAGTGAAATCATCATCATTACATTACTATTGTTGATATAAATATCCCTTTTGTAGTATGCTTATAGCTCATTTTGAAAAATTTTGTAATTTATTCTTTCAAGCTTCTATAAAAGCATGAAGCGTTAATATGAAAATGATTATATCATCTTAGCATGGAATCCAGAAAGTACAATGAAATATATAGACAAAAAAATAGTACAAAATTGGCTATTTGGCTGTTAAATATTAAGTAATGAGCTATTTAATATACTATTATTGATCAATATTTTAAATTTTTCATTTGATTTGTACATTAATTGAAATTCCATAATTTAATAAGCTCAAAAAATATTTTTAAAATATTTTTTTAAAAAATTTATTTTTAAGTTGGATAACTCATAAATAATAAATTACTTTCTAAAAAAATTTCTTCAAGTAATTGTTAAGTAGGTAAAGTGCTAGTTTATAAACGGATCAAGTGACATAATATCCCCAATCTCATGATATATTCCATTGACGTAATGATAATTAATGGCCTCAAAACATAGAAAATATAAAAGTTTATTTAGGAAAAAAAAAAGAAAAGAAGAAGACGAAGAAGAAGAATAAATGGTTTATTTTGAACATTTTTTGAAAATTTTAGGCATAAAAGCAATAACCCAACCTGCACATTTCAATTAGAATTACACAGTTCTAGATTTCTTTTGAATCCAGGAATAAACTATGAGAAAATAAGAACCTGGTGACTTAATTAGAAAAATTACAAAGTTAGATGACTAATTTTGATATTTCCCCCTTGTTTTTAATGTTTGTTACCTGCCACATAGGATTTCTGTCAAGTTTTTTGGCTATAGGACTAACAGAGATCACATTTTTTTAAGATATAGGACTCAAACAGAAAATTGTAAGGATATAAAACTTTCTTAGAAAAGTTGCGAAAGTTATGGGACATTTTTTGACCTTTCCCCTTAATTGACATAAGCATTAAAGGGCCTTCCTCATGCACACAACTCTGGGGCCTTTAACCCTGTCTTCGATTTCAAGTCCATCCATCTTTAAGGGTCTAAAGAAACTAATTACGTGCTTTGGATATCAACATGGCATCGTCAATAGGAATTGAAGCAATGGTGGAGAGCAGGAGATCATGCTTCAATAATGAGGCTGGCCGAGAAAACGACAAGGCTGATGCATCCATAAGGCTAGAAAAAGTGCCCCTAGAGATCATGAACTCCCTGGATGGTAGGGGACAAATCTACCCCTTGCCATGTGACCCGCGAGGAAAGGTTTCAATAGCCTTGATGAATGAATAGTTTAATGCTCTAAAGAATTCTTTACTAGAAGATGTATAAGAATAGTTACAGTATGAGATCCGTAAAGCTAGAAAGCCAACATGGCAATACTGGTAGGCAAGCCCTCACACTTAATGGAGTATAAAATCCGCTTGAGGAGCAACACAAAGGTAGGACTTACAAGGAGCCAGAAGTCATTAAAACACTATCTTCCAAAGGTTAGATGAGATTGAGGAATACAAAGCTTTAAAGGAACCTTTGCTGGACATTAGTTACATGTATCTCTAACCATTCACAAATGAAATTGAAATGCCACGACTCCCTATGGCTTCCAGATGCCAAAGATGGATCTATATGGTGGGCTAATAGATCCAATCAATCACCTATTGAGATATGCCATGACGATGAATTTGGAAAAGGGCCATCGAAACCTTCATGTGTATGGTAATAAATGTAAAAATTTTGGGGAAGAGGAGAAATTTGTATTTTTTAACAAGTTTTCTTAGGGGCTTTTTTGGCATAGAAGTCAATCATTAAAGAAGATGGTAAACCAACTCCTGGATGTCAAGTAAAAGAGAAATGAACCACCTAGGACTATTTTGATGAGGTTCAATTTAGAGGCCCTGCAGATTCCTTATCTCTTACCGGCTATCAAGATATTAGCTTTAACCAAAGGCATCGTCCTTAAGCCACACTTCTCCTAGTCTATTCAAGAGAACCCTTCCTAGTGCACAGAGCAGTTCCATAATTAGGCATACTGTCATATCCTAGTAGAGGATGCTAATTCCCATGATGAGGATAAGAAAGCAAGAAATGGCCAACAGAGAAAATAGCTAGGGGCCAACAAGCAGAAGAGGGCAGTCAGCCATGTCTACTTGCCCTCTAGCATACCAGCATAAACATCCTTTATGGACTAGAATAAAGAAACATGGGGCCCAAATGGAGCCAACCAATTGATGCGTTATTCTTGAAGGATAAGAAGAAATACTGTAGCTATCATAAGGATTATGGACATGATACAAAGATTAGAGAGACCTTAAAGCCTTTTAGAGGAGCTAGTGTTGGAGGGCAAATTATGGGAGTTTTTCCAATGTGTTTCCCATAGGAGAAAAGGCCCACAAGAACTTTGATGGAAGAACCAGGATGAAGGATGTTAAGGCAAATGAGCATGCAGGGGATGGCCTTCAGGTGAAAGGGACCAAGATTAGGATGTATGTATTAGGTCATTGAGATGATAGTTGACTGTAAAAAGAAAGAGGATGAGATCACCTATGTAGATTTAGTGGACCCTAGAAGGACAATCAAAGGGAAGATGGGTACTACATCTTGGTCCCGTACATGGACCCGCTGTAGATCACAACTAGGATTGCTAATTATGATGTATGAAGGGTCTATATGGATGGACGGGGCAAGGCCAATGCGATTTTTAGCCATGCTCTAGAGCCCCTTAACATCAAGAGATCCTCTTACACTCCAACACATGGACCTACTTATGGTGTGGGAAAGAAAGAGGTCTCAACCTTAGGGTTTGGCCAATTACCTTTATTGCTAATAGGGATTGTCTAATGGGATAGGGAGATTGTGTGCTAATCCTAAACAATGGAGTTTTTGGTACTTGTTGTTGCCTTTTCTTACAATGCCATCCTAAGAAGGGTAGCTCAAGTACAGTTCCACATTCAAACGAATGCCCTTTTGTTAATGCTAATCTTTGTGATTCCCCAGGGAGACGCAAAGATTTACCTACCATAAACCATATGTGGTGAACCTCTATGGACCTAAAGGTAGAAAGGCATTAGGAAGTGAACCTAGGGGATGACATAGGCATGAGAGAAAAGGGCCAAAGGCACTGACAGTCACTCCCAAGACCAGGACAGAGGGCACAATGGTGCCCCTGGTTAGAACATTATGACAATAATGAGCCCCCGATAAGGTACCATACGTTTGATTATAGACAACCGCATTATAAGCATGTGTGGCCCCTTTGTGTTCTATGGCAGGAGAAACCTATTGAAAGGAAAAAGGGTAACAAAAGTTGGGCACCCACCATGACTTGGAAACCTCTAAATAGAGGTGACCAAAGGATCTCCATAAAAGGAATGGAGCAAATAGCCTGGATAAACAACACCACTTGGAGTGAACCGGCACTAACAAAAGGTAGCCTTGCATCCTTAGCAACCTCTTCTTAATAGAATAACATAAAGCTTTAGGCACCATCCTCACCATCATAGACCAATATTTTCCTATAACCTTACAAGGCACAATATATGGCTTCTCAATTTCATGAGGAAGATGATTATAATGTAAATCATCATTTCCCCTCCTTGAATAGGCATTTCGAATGATGATCACAATAAGGGTGTAATGCCCACCAAATCCTAAGTAATTAAGCCTCGGGCTATGAGGATTCAGGGCTTAAGAATTTTTCCTAAATTAGGAATTAAGCTCATTGAGTTTGGGAGACACCAAATTAAGTGAAACCGGGGAGTATGATGAGTGTTGGACACTCTCAGAATTTAAACTTAGCCTAGGCCAAGTACAATGATAAAAATTTAATGTAAGGGACTTAATTAGACAAAAAGGACTTTTGGTGGTTGGGCTCAATTGCCCAAATACAAGGAATTGAGGGACTAAAGGGGGGATTAGCCAATTTTAAAGGCATTGGATGCCATGGTTGCTACCTTTCTCCATTTCCCATTATTTTAATCCACTTCTCATCCAAGCTACCTTTCTCCATTTCCCATTATTTTAATCCACTTTTCATCCAACTCATCACTTAGGATTCCTCCTTTAACCTATTTGTCCCCCACTTTTGACTATCTTACCCACCACCCACACAAATCTTCCAATTTGTCCCCCACTTGTCTCCCAATCATCCAAGCACATGATACACTCATTCTCCCCTCCCAAATTCGTCCATTACATGCCCATTAATCTCCCAAACTCATTCATTTCACTCTTCCCCATCTCTCTCTTCAATCTTTCTTTAAGTTTGCTCTCAAACTCTTCCAACTCTTCTCTCCCAAATACCATTAGGCCATAGCTCATTATTGAGCATCCTTGAGCTTTTACCAAGTTTTCTTGGTGTCTATAAGTTCTTAAGAGCATCCCAAGAAAGAATCAATAAGAAGATTGAAAGAAAGAGACATTTTTGGAAACCATCAACCAAGAGGACTTTAGGCCAAGTCTTGTTCATGGCATTATTGTATTTGAAGCTTGTGTTCTTGATGCACATAAGCTTCTAAAGCCTTCCAAGGCAAGGAATCAAGTGACGGTTTGGAGAAAAGTCAAGAGGGAGCTTGAAGGAGACCAAGCAACACAAATTTGGCCATACCTCTTTTGTTAAGGTATTCTGTGTTCCACCAAGTTTTCTTGGTATATGTAAGTTTTCGAGCTATGGTGCTGTAAGAATATACTTGCTAATGTTTCAACCATTGTAAGTTCTTGAGCTAGAAACCAAGTTCTAGGTACAACAAGCAAGGAAAAGTAACAAAGACAAGCTACTAAAAGCTTTCGGGCAACGAGGGTTGCAAATGGTTTGGTAAGGATTCTTATACTCTTTGAGTATTCAGTGCCCTTAGGTGATGGATAAAGAATGCCATGTGATCCTAAGGTGCTATAGAGGGCTATATTTTGTTGGTTAGGCAACTCTGTGCTAGCTAGCTCCGTGCAAGCATTACGACTAGGAATTGCGTCGGCCAACTCAATTCCCAAGCATAAAGAGATCTCAGATTAATACAGACTAATAAATGGTTAACTGAAATTAAAGAAAATATGTTCATGCTTGCTCTGCCCTTCATAGGAATATGGTGTTAAGTGGTGTGTGTGTTTGTGTGCTTCTATGTTTGGTTATGCTTGCTGACCCCAATTATTATTATATGCATATAACCTGTATTTTCTTTGTCTTAGTGTTTTCTTTGCAGGAGCTTGGATTATATTTTTCCAAGATATACTTGTGCTATGTTAGGCTCTATGAGCTGTATGAAATCCTTACTAAGTTTTACTTATGCCTTTCTTTACTTAATGTAGGAAAAGGAGCACTAGAATGGAACTAAGATCAAGAGTATTTTATACTCTTTCTGTTGGTAAAAAAGTTTGTGTGTGTACATATGTGTTTGCTCAATATTCTAAGTATTCTAAGTGATATGGGTTGCTTGTGTATCAAGCTAATAAGTGTGGACTTTATGTGCAGGACTTGGAATCTAGATTGTGGGAACAAAGTCTCTAAGGTGGAAATGTGTTCTATGTGTGATTTCCCATGTATAAACATGTTCTATGTGTTCTTTAGCTCTTTGTGTGGTTTTCCATGTTTGCACATGTGCTATGATGTTGGTCTGTCTAAATGACCAAACTTGTGTTAAAAATGGACTTTAAGAACATTTGGCCATAATATGTGTTAATGGCTTGTACATGGACGGTTGAACTTTTGGTGGCCATGAACATTTTGGGCCTAAGTAAAGTTGATGATGGATTAGCATAATCGTATGTTTATAAGCCTATGCTTGTTTATGAAAAACATGTGCATAATAAACAAGTTCCAAAACTTGGATTGGTGTTTTGGTTGCCATGCATGTACTTGGCTATGTTTGATAACGAGCTTGAAATGAACACACCAATCCCACATAGGATTGATCATTCGGTTATTTCGATTATAACGAAAACCGAAATAACAATTTTGTTCGGTTTTCGGTTTGAGACGCTGGTAACCGAAATAACCGATTCTACCCCTAAAACCGAAATAGCCGAAACCGAAATGTAATTCGGTTTTTCGGTTTAAAACCGAAAAAACCGAAATTCATATAAATCTTGGTTTCATCTAGTTCGGCGTTTTGGAAAGCCATTTTGGAGCTTCAAAGAGCTTTCTGGGATCAGTTCGGCATTTCACTGGTTCATCTAGTGCCTTTGTAGTAGTCTGAAGCACGGCTATTGTTTATAGCATATAATGCCTTGTAGGCATAGTTTTCAACACCCTTGTTTCCGAACTTCAACTGAAGCATATATACATACTCCCTACAGTTACAGTAAAGAGTTGTTTCATAGATAATGACTCCTTCAACGAGCATGGGCTCAAACCTAAAATCATAAATCATCATGCAACATCAGAAGATTCAAAACATCATCACAACACACATTCTCCATAAATTCATCATGCTACAGAATATAAATTGTTTCAAAGTACAATATAAATAAAACACATATCAAAGCACACATAGAAAAGTCTAACTTTCTTGTCTTCAAGCCAATAACCAAGTTAAGAAGACAAGAACAAGAGTACTGCTTTTCCATAAAATATGCCACAAACAAACAACCAAGCTGAAATGCACTAGCCATCCCATTCCAAACTGCCTACAAGAAAGAAAGGTGAAAAGTGATAAGTTGCTTGAATAGAAAATAAGTAAATCTCTAAATAAACTACATCTCAGGTTTATGAATAATTTAATTAACAACTAAAGAACATACTTGCCTGGAATAAGTGTTGGTCTCCCATAAGCAACTAACCAAATGTCTTACTCAAATATCTATGATTGAATTAGCCAATGCCACTTTTGACAAATCTGAGGGGAAAAATAAAGATATAAACAAAAGAACAATCACAAGTATATTTACAAAAAACAGTTTTGAAAGGTTCTACAATATCAATATTTCCTGTTTTTAGAACAAGGACGTGTGCACTGCTGGTTTGTTGTAATGAAACTTTTAGCAATTCATTTATTATTATTATTAATTTATCTTCTCGAAGAAAAAACACATTTGAATTTGCCCTGTTTAGCTGTTCCTGCCAAGAAAGTTTTCATGCCTACTTAAACTATTCGAGAACATAAGATTGACCTTGTTGATTGGAATGTATCATGTCTTTTATTAACCTTCTTAATCAGATGTTGGACCTCTGGTTTGTTCTATTGCTCATAAGTTACAGTTACAATAACACGAACTATAGAATTGTAGAATTGTCAGGATATTTGACTCAGTTCTGTTCTCTTGGGGTGCTTGTTTGAAACAATAACTCATGAAGAAGTTTTCCAGAACATCTCTGATGCATTAACATCATGAATTTTCTTCATATGCTAGCATTATAGTGCTGGTAGGGCACATCTTATGAGCATGCTGCTCCCTTTTGAGTCTCTATTAGAAGTACAATCTTAAAGATTCTCAAGTCTCTGCATATACAAGACATATTTTGCACGGACAGAAGTATCTTCATGATCATGATTCGTGGTGTAGTACACAGGTGAGATATGCAATTTTTAACGCAACAAACTTTTCAAGTCAGTTGAAAGAAATTTACATTTTCACACTTGTAACACTTTTCTCTTTCTGTTTGGCATTCAAGGGATATTAAATGTGCTAATATATTGGTGGATGCGAACGGATTGGTTAAACTAGCTGTTTTTGGGTTAGCAAAGGTATTTACTCTATTCCTAGTGCTTTAACCTTTCTTCCAGAAATAACTCTCGATTCCTTTGGTGATTTTGCATTTCATGTTTATTCTCAGGCAACTAAATTAAATGATGTCCGGTCTTGTAAAGGAACTGCTTTCTGGATGGCTCCTGAGGTTTGGTTTTACCCATATTGCTCTTAGTTTTTATCCTATCTTGAATGAGACTTCATCAGCACAGTGATTGATCTGTTACTCTAAAAGTTCTCTTCTTAGATTATCCCACCCACTGGTAATCAGAACTTTAGAAGCATTATCACTTCCTTAACAAAAGAGTGATGATCTATGATTCATACTCAAGTAAAAGCTTTTAATCTTGGAGTTCATCTCTACTAAATAACTACAACTACAAGAAACCAACACGGCAACACATACATTTATTCATTAATCGGATTCGGGTCTACCTATTATTCATTTTCCATCCATCTTGACTATTCTACTCACAAAATCATAATCAAACACATAAATTTAATAAACAAATTCACTTACATTTTCTTCCATCTCGTGCTCCTTCTGTTGCCGTAGTAGCTCCGACAAGTTTGACAACCTTTCTCTGTTGTCGCTGACTCGCTGGTTGCTATCGGTGCATGGCAGTCTGTTGCCTGCTATCGGCTTCTGGCTTCCTGCCCTGCCTCGCTGCCCCGCCACGACTGCTTCGCTCACTACCCTGCCTCGCTCAGTCGTTCACTGCCCTGCCACGCTCACCGCCCTCCCTTCCCCGCCTGGCGCCTGGTTCATTTGAACGAATCCCCAATTTTTCTTTGTTAGGGATCCCCAATCTGTTCGTTTTTCCCTAGTGTATCTGTATTAGTTGTTGTTGGATTGGGCTTCCGGCTATATAGTAAAAGGAATGAAGGTAGGCTGCACTTGCACTAAGATTATGAGAAGGGCGGGTTGGGCTTCTAGGTTAAGGATATATGGGCTAATGTGTAGAATAGGCCTGTTAACTTATATTAATTCGATTATTACGGTCACTGAATTTGGCACTTTCAAAACCAAAAACCGAACCAAAAACCGATATATAATTTCGGTTATCACCGAAACCAAACCGAGAACCGAATAACTGTAACCGAAAAAACCAAAAAAATTCAATTTTTCAGTTGTTTCGGTTAAAACCGATTAGTTGCTCAACCCTAATCCCACATAAGTACTAGCTTATTTCCAAGAGCATAATATAAATGTTTAAGTAAATAATTAATGAGCTAGTACTAGTAATATCCTAGGGTTTATGCCTATATGTTATGATAAGGAATATGGTGGCCTGCGGCGGCTTCGTCGTGTGCCATTGTGCGGGTAAAGAGGACTTCTGACGGAGGAGAGTACTTTGGGAGGAGATTCCCCAGTGGAGGATACCTGAAATGCTCCAGAAAACACGGGTTAGGAGGTCCCCGGAGTGTATTTCCGGGGAGGAGCCTCCGACACCCAAGTCAGCACTTATAGGTGACTTAGATGATGTGCTCTTTTTTGTATTTCAAGAGAACTTTCTTCTTACCCAGCTGGGATGCTTCCAGGGCGTTTATAAAGGGGGGCGTACAGAAGCCATTCTCCTCACGTGGTCGTCCAAGATTACGACACGTGTTCGGTGGGATGTGATCCCGGCTTTTCGGGGAATGATGGGACACTTATCTCAGTAAAAGTCACCTGGCTAGAAGCCTAGGCATTCCGAGAGTGTCGTGTCGAGGTGTCCTTCTGATGTTGTGCTTTAGTGATAGCGTGTCAGAACATACTTGGAGGCCAACTTTATGGGGAGGTGTCAGAGGCTCCTTAAATGCTCTGTTCGTACTCCCCGAGGTTGCTCTAACGTTTGCAATAGTATATCCCTCGAGGATGGTCCCTCCGAGGGATACTTCTGCTTCTGAAGAGGGTCTGATTGTTCTGCCGAGGTTGTACCTACTGCTCCTTAAGGAGGCGAATTCCCAACATTAGGCCAAGGGGGTCGTTTTATCCCTCCGACCTCGGCTGATAGTTTTCCTCTGTCGAGGTCGGTACTCCGTTAAGTCTAGGAGCTCGGCCAGTGAGGGGCACTTTGGCCATCACATGCCCCCTCCTGGAGAGCCGAAGCGGGGGCTTAGGCTATGCTTTTCTCGGAAAGTTGCCTTTCTTCAGAAGGCGTCTCCTCAGAGCCGAGGTACCCTCATTTAATTTTCTTGATGTTCTCGGGACGCACGTTACTTTTTTCTTTTTGCTTTTTCTGCTGCAAGTCTGCGAATCATTGCATCCTTTGGCCAAGCGTGTCAGTTATGGATAACCGTGCCTGGGTTTTCGCGATGTCAAAGGGGCGTGCCCTGGTTCCTTGCGCTGCGTGACACGTGGACACTGTTGGGTGGCGAAACAGTTACACTGGTTACATTAACTGCGGCCCTTCGCCTTCAAGGAGTAATAATGAGGCGATTATATCTTTAAAGGATGATTATGATGACGTTTCGCTTATCCTCCTTCGGTCTATATAAGCACCTTCCGCCCTATTTTTCCTTACTCTTTTGTTTTAGCTTTCATCTGCTCTAGAGCCTTTTCCCGTTCTTTTCCTTTTTCCGGCGGCGGTTCCTACGGCAGAGCGGTCTCCAGCGACTTCTTGCGGTGGCGTTTCGTAGTTCAGATCTTAGCAAAATCTTTGGTGGGTGTTCTTTTTTGTGGTTTCTCTCCGTCGTTGTTCCTCTATTTATCCCAAAGTCATCTTTTTTTTTCTTTTAAAAGATGTCAAATCCGACTCCATTGATGACTGTGCGCCCTCTTTCTGAAAACTTCGTTTCTCTTGAGTCTTACCCCTGTTCCATTACTTTGGAAAATATGACAAAGTGGGTGGCAAAGTACTACCTTCCTTCTTATATCACACCGAGGTTACCTCTCTCGGGATCTTATGGTTACGCAGCTTCTTCGGGGGAGGTTACCGTTTACTGAGCTCAGCTGAAAGCCGGTCTTCGGTATCCCCCTCATCGCATGATATGCGAATTCTGCAAATTCCACAGTATTGCCGTGAACCAACTTCCCCCAAATTCTTATTCTTACTTTAATTCTTTCCTCTGCATGTGTGGGGTGTTCCACATAAACCCCCACTTTCTCTTCTTTATGCAATACTACAAACTTCACCCGGTCTCGAAGGGTGGTTTTTACTACCTCCTTCCCCGAGGGTCCGGGAGCAAGAAATTTATGTTTACCTTCAGCAACAAGGACAGTTGGCAAGGGTGGTAGAGGAAGTTTTTCTTTTTTCGGGTTCCGGAGTCTTGGAGCCATGTTCCTATTATATGGGCTTCGGGGACCTTGAAGGTCGATGTCGTCGATCCCCGGAAGCTCCTAACTCCAGTATTGCTTGCTGAGTTCGACAACTTTGACAGATGTATTCGGACAGTAGCGGACTGGGACTCCGAGGACCCCTCACGTTCTCCTTATCCTTTTCCCATTAAGTAGGATCTTATGTCAGAGGAAGTCCTTCGGGAACTGGGAGTGATAAATGCCCACAAAAGTGACCTCGGCATGCCTGTGCCTGTTCTTCCGGGGAAAAAAGCCTGGATAGTCATGCTCATTCGGCGCGAGATTTCTTATGAGGCTTTTTCCGAGAGTGAGTCGCCTTTTCGGGTTTGATATATATTTTTCTTTCAGACTTACACTCATATTTTATCTTTCTGTAGAGATGGGCGATCAATCTGTCGACTTTTATAAGTCACTTTACGACAGTCAGGCTGAGAGGGGGGAGCAAGTTCGCAAGAAGGCTCCTACTAAAAGGAAGAAGACGACTGCCGGCTCTTCTAAGTTCAAGAAGGTCAAGGCTACCACTCCTCCTCTTCACCTCGAGAACATAGCTGAGATGGAAGATCAGTCTTCTGCTCAACTTCTGACCTGCGCAAACCCTCCCTCGGACCCTGCCCTTCACGGGGAGACACTGAGTCGTGCCATTGCGACCGAGATTTCAACAGAGCGAAGGTCTGCTCAGGAGTTTGAAGAGGGTAGAAGGGAGAAGGGAAAGAATATCCCTGAGGAAGTTCAGGAGGCCGGTTCTGAAGAGCACGTCCCCAAAGTTCCACCAGGTTGGTTCCTTAGCCATTCCGCTACAAATCTCAGTATTTTTCGTATCTACGATTTTTTGGACGAATGCCTAAGGGATAATGTCTTGACGGAACTTCAGCGTGATCTTGCAGAGAACATACCCACTACTCCCTGGGTGGAGACTCACGCCCGTCGGAGGGCTCTCCGGGATCGGCGGGTTCCTCAAGACAAGGTGCTGCGGGAGCCCTTCTGGACGTTTACGGAGGACATGGATCTTTTCTCTGAGGATAGCCAGCTGAGGGCTCCACAAATTGTGACGGGGGTTCTGACTAACGCCAGCTTCCAGACCCTCACCACCGAGTGCCCTAGTGAAGAGATCCTCGAGGTGAGGATGACCGAGCATGCCGCTCAGGTGATCCTTTCTTCTTTTATTTTTTAGAAAATTGCGCTTCTAAGCTGTTACTTTCTTTTGATACTCATTCGGGGCTCTATTTTTTGTAGCTTTTGGCATACAGGGGGTACTTCCGCGCCTGGTCAGTGAAGCAAACGGAGACCCGTTCTCGGTCCGAAGACTCTTTGCGCAAGACGAAGGAGTTCCTCGCGCAATATGCCCTCAAATATGGGGAATTGAACAAAATCGCGAAAGAGGACCTTGGGAATCTTTGGACCGAGGTTGTGTCCAGCAGGCAAGAGCTTCTTACCGACTTCTCAGCCAAGGTGGAAGACCTCGGCTCAAAGTGCATGACTCTTTCTTTAGAGAATGAAGCCCTTCGAAAGGAGATCGCTCAAGATGGCGAGAATTTTACGAATGCGCTCGCTTTGAATGTCGACCTCCAAGCTGAGGTTGCATCGTTGAAGAAGAAGGGGACGAAGAGCAAGAAGAAGAAGAAGCTGGAGGGGAAGATTGCTGCGTTGAAAGCTGAGCTGGCAGCTCTTAGCGCCGAGAAAGATCGTACCGAGCAAATGTTGAAGACGTCTTACCAAGACGGCTTCTGCTTGGCTCGTTACCAGGTCCTCGCTCGGCACCCTGGGCTTGACCTCTCTTATTTATCTGCTCTGGACTTTCCCAATGGGCCCAGATCTTCATGGTCTCAAATCAAGTTTCTCAATCTTCTTCCAGCTGGGCCTGTGTCTCCGTCTGAGCCACCCGGAGATAACGTTGAAGAGACGCCAGATACTCCAGCTTAGTCATAGGCTTCTTCTTCCCTTTTTTTGTATTCTTTGCCTGGAATTTTTTAATGAAGAATTTTTCTCCATTCTCCGTTCTCTTTTCCGAATATGAGTTCTTAGAAGCTAGTATGGTTCTAGGTGTGCTTTTTTGGCGGACACCTGCGCCTTCTCTTTCGAAAGGATCCTTTCTAGACTGCTGATGGATCTTTGAGCCTAGTAAGGAACTTTGCCTCGAAAGAAGAATCATTAAGGCATATTCTTTTGGCAATGAGGTCTTATTCGTCATGTATTTTCATTGATGACTTCAGGGAGGAGTAGCTACAAGCTTTCTTGAAAAAGTGTCTAAGTGTAGAATTTTTTTAGAGAGTCTGAATGCCAAGTGTTCTTCAACTCCCCTCCCTCGATATCACCCAACTTATAGACCCCTGGGCGGACTTCATCGAGGACCAAATAAGGTCCGCTCCAATTTGCCCGAAGTACCCCTTCTGATGGCCTTCGCTGTTCGAATTCAGTTTTTTGGAGAACGAGGTCTCCTTTTTTTATCTTTTTTTTTCTTACTTGTAAATTGGCGGCGTGTGCTATTCTCTGCTGGAAGGCCTTTCTTCTCAACTCGGCCATTTCACGATGTTCCTCGAGGAGGTCCAGTTTTGCCCTTAGTCCAAGATCATTTCCTCCTTCATCGAACACCTGTACTCTTACTGAGGGCTGCATGACTTCAATGGGAATAATGGCCTCAGTCCCATATACGAGCGAGAAAGGGGTCTCCCCCGTGGCTCTTAGGGGAGTCGTTCGGTAGCTCCATAGCACACTTGGGAGTTCTCCTGGCCATTTCCCTTTTGCATCTTTTAGCCTTTTCTTCAGGCCATCTTTTATCGTCCTGTTAGATACCTCGACCTGCCCATTACTCTGAGGATGGGCTACTGGGGCAAAATGCATTTTGATGCCAAGGTCCTCCATGAGTTCCCGGAACCCATTGTCCGTGAACTGAGTCATGTTATCGGCCACTATTACCCTTGGAATGCCAAATCGGCATATAATGTTCTTCCATATGAACTTTTGAGCGTCCTTCACCGAGATTGATGCCAGTGGCTCTGCCTCTATCCACTTAGTGAAATAGTCTATCGCGACGATGCAAAACTTTACCCCGCCGGGAGCGCTTGGGAGAGGTCCGATGAGATCAATGCCCCATACGGCGAAGGGGCAGGGATAGTCTGTTGCATTTATTTTTTCCGAGGGTAACTTTTGGATGTTGGCGTGCCTTTGGAAGTTGTCACATCTTCGAACGAATTGACTTTCATCCTTCCTTAAAGTAGGCCAAAAGTATCCTTGGCGGAGTATTACCCCAGCGAGGGCGTCCGTTCCTATATAGGAACCACACACTCCTTCGTGGACCTCTTCAAGTATTACTCTGACATCATCCTCGCCTACACATTTTTGTAGGGGGCTTGCATACCCTTGTCTGTACAGTTCTTCCCCAATGAGGAAGTACCTTCCTGCACGCTTTCATATTTTTGCGGCTTCTTTAGGATCCTTGGAAAGCTCCGAAGTTGCTAAATATTTCTTGAGGGAGCTTTGCCATCCCTCCGTCAAGGTTTCTATGCACATTGACTCCGTGCTAGGATGATTTAGTACTTCGATGGGTTCTCTGGATTTGGCCAAGGCGTCAGCTTGGGTATTATCCCTTCGGGGCACGTTCTTGATGCGCACCGAGTCGAAATTCTCAATAAGTCTCTGAACGAGGTCGTGATACTTAGCCAAAATTGGGTCCTTTGCCGCGTACTCTCCCTTCGTCTGTCGGACTATTAGCTGTGAATCACTGTGTGCCATAAGGTTTTTTACGCCTACTTTTCTGGCCATTTTCAGTCCCGCTATGAGGGCTTCATATTCGGCAATGTTATTGGTAACATTAAAATCGAATTTGATTGCTTTAGAAGCTTCCATGCCTTCGGGACCCTGAAGGATCCAACTCCTTGATGTTCTGTGCCTGACGCTCCATCGACAAAGAGCTTCCATTCCAGATCAGTTTTTGTTTCTCCTTCCGCGAGTGCTTCGGTTTTTTCGATCTCGGGGATTTCGGCAATGAAGTATGCTAATTCCTGAGCCTTTATCACCCTTCTAGGCTCATAAGTAATGTCGTATTCACCGAGCTCAATGCACCATTTTGACAGTCTTCCCGAATGCTCCACTTTTTTCATTACATCTCGTAGGGGCAAGTTACTTCGGACGGTGATGGCGTGTCCTTGGAAGTAGGGTTGCAATCTCCTGCCCGCTAGTACTAATGCGTAGACAGCTTTCTGGAGCAACGGGTACCTCGTCTCGACGCCATGTAGGGACTTGCTTACGTAATACACTGGCCATTGTTTCCCACTTTCTTCTTTCACCAAGACGGAACTTACCGCCTTTTCAGTGACTGCGAGGTAGAGAATGAGAGGCTCTCCCTCCTGAGGTTGCCGGAGTGTTGGAAGGCAGGTCAAATAGCTTTTGAGCTCTTCCCAGGCTTTCTGGCATTCTGTATTCCATAGGTGCTCCTGGGTTTCGGAGGTTCCACTGTCCTTGGAGACTTTGGTGAGCACTTTGAAAAATGGGCGACATCGGTCACCATACCTGGAAATGAATCTACTTAGGGATGTGATCCTCCCGGTAAGCCTCTGTATGTATTTGATAGACGTAGGTGTTCGGAAGTTTAGCAGGGCTGTCACTTTCTTAGGGTTAGCGTCTATTCCCCTTTCTGATACCATAAACCCGAGAAATTTTCCTGCGTTTACTCCGAACACACACTTTTCGGGATTAAGGCGTATGCCGAACTCCCGAAGTCGTTGGAAAGTTTCGGTTAAGTCGGTGATATGATTACCAGGTACTTTGCTCTTGACTATCATATCATCGATGTACACTTCCATGTTCCTTCTGATTTGTGCGTCAAATGCTTTGTTCATCAGCCTTTGGTAAGTGGCCCCTGCATTTTTGAGCCCAAAGGGCATTCTAACATAGCAGTAGGTACCTATTTCTGTGATGAAGGCCGTTTTTTCCTCATCCTCAAGGTTCATTCGGATCTGATGATACCCGCTGAAGGCGTCGAGGAAGCTAAGCAGTCCGTACTCGGCAGTTGCATCAACCAGCTGATCTATGGCCGGCAATGGTAGGAGTCTTTTGGACAGGCATCGTTCAAGTTTTGAAAGTCGATGCACATTCGGAGCTTTTCACTGCCCTCTTTTGTGGCTATGACCACATTGCTGAGCCATTCGGGATATTTTACTTCCCTTATTACCCCGGCCTCCATGAGGCGATTAACTTCGGCTTTGACGAAGGAATTTTTGTGAGCTGATAGATTCCGTTTTTTCTGCCGAACTGGTCTGACGTGTGGTTGTACTATGAGATTATGGTGGATTATGCCGGGGTCAACCCCAGGCATATCCTTCGGCGAATAAGCAAACAGATCTTTGTTCATGCATAAAAAGGATACAAGCCTCTTTTTGTCCCCTTCGGCCAGTTTTTTCCCAATTCGGGTGTTTCGGCCGGGGATCAATTCTACATCTTCCGTTTCTACTTTTTTGAGGCTTTCCGTCTCTTCTGCTGTTGTCTTTTCATTCATCAAGACCATTTTTTCTTCTGTCGAAGTCTGTACCTGGATATTGGCTGGCCTTTGCCTGGCCCTTGTGAAGACTTTTCTAACCTTGGCCTGGTTTATGAAGATTTCGGCATCTCTTTTTTCAGTGGCGAAGGTGACCGTCAGGTATCTTACATCTGGTCGAATGTGAAAATTGCCCTAAGTCTGCCTTCCAAAAATGGCGTTGTATGCTAACGGTACGTCAATGACTATGAATCTTGTTCTGCTGTAGGCAATTAACTCTTTCTTGCTCTGGGGTGAGACCCCTTTCAGCATTACGGGCAGGTCGATGTACCCGAGGACTGGAAGCTCAGATGGTCCGACGCCAAAAGTGGCGGAACTGACTGGGCTAAGATCACTTTTTGAAATGTCTAATTTCCCCAGCAGATGAGAAAAAATGACATCAGTGTTTGAGCCGTCGTCGAGGAGCACTCTTTTGACATCCCAATTTCCTATCCTTGCCATGACAAGGAGGGGATCATCGTGAGGGAACTTTACTACAGACCCATCCCTACAGGTGAGCCTTCGCGCGGAGTTCCCGTACTCCATGACAGAGACTTCTCTCATTTTTCTTTTTCTTTCGGCCGAGGGTATCCCAGTGGTGATGGTTTGGATAACCCCTGCCGAGGGTGGCAGACTTTTTCGGGGACTGCGGTCCCGCCGTCTATCAGAGTCATACTCTTCATCGTCTGCTCTACTTTGCTCTTCCTTTCTCCCTTTTGGAGAAGGCATCCGCAGGTATCGTCGGAGTTGACCCTGTTTGATCAGGGACTTGATGTACTTCTTCAACTGGAAACAGGCTTCAGTGTCATGGCCATGATCTCGGTGAAATTGATAGAATTTTTTCATATTCCTTTTATTCTCCGGGGCCATGGCCTTTGGCCTTGGGACTGTGGTCCCTTGCCTTTCTAGCGCCATCAGAATACTGGCTCTTGTGGTGTTCAGGGGGGTGAATGCTACGGGCCTCTTTCCTCTTTGCCTTCGAGACCGCTCTGCCTCGTTCTGCTGGCGCGGCTGATGGCTAGGCCCTTTGGTGCGAGGGTGTTCGCCTTTAGGTCCTCCCATTCTGAGTTCTTCGGCCGTCATGTGTTGCTCGGCCCTTCTGTAGAACTCCCCAAGAGTTTCTGGGGGGTCCTTGGAGAACTCCTAGAATAGCTGGGAGTCTTTCCGCAGTCCCTTGACCATTGCGAGGATACAAATTTCTGGCCGAAAGTCTGGTACGCTCAATGTGTGTCGATTGAATCTTTCCTCATAATCGCAGATGGTCTCCCCTCCTCTCTGGGCTATGTCAAACATCTGCACTAGCATTTTGGCAGTTGGCCTACTACCAATAAACTGTTGGGTGAAGGCAGTAGATAGCTCTTGAAAGCTTATCAAACTTCCCTGGGGAAAAGAACTATACCACGTTGTTGCAGGTCCTGAGAGTGTTACCTCAAAGCATTTACAGAGTGTGGCATCGTCTGCATCGTGCAACACCATACTTCACTTATATTTTGTCAGGTGCGCCTGGGGGTCACTTCGCCCATTACACGTTTCCAGGCGTGGTACCCTGAAATCACTGGGCATAGGTGCCTCTACTACCTCGCATACGAAATGCGACTCCTCTCCGGTGTAGGAGTCGGACAACCGGGACCAGACTGGTTTCCGGGAGATCTGTTTCTCGACTTTTTCCAGCCTTCCCAGGATCCTTTCCATCAGGGCGGCAGTGCTGGTTCCTTCCTGCCGCCGTGTGTTCGTTGGTAGTGGCGAATTTCTCCTTCGCCTTGGGGAACGACTCCGGCGAGGGGGACCTCTGGTAAGGGGACGCGCTCCGTTGACAGGAGGCCCTGGTCTCTTTTGGGGCTCCCCCTCTGTCAGGGCGCACCTCAACGGGTTCACTGTCTGTTGAATATGCCTCAAGGGAGTCTCCACTCCCTGAACTCCGGTGAGTAGATCGCGATCTCCTTTCCCGACGAATGGTCGGGGGTGAGGCCCTTTGAGGGGGTGGAGGTTGCGGCAACCTCTGATCAAGCTGTTGAGTGATTTCGGCAATGATAGAACGCTGGAAATCCCGTAGAAAGCTCATCGTTACCGTTACAGGATGATCGTCCTTCGTCATAGAAGTTTCTGCCCCAGGCAGAGTGGTCGCCTACCGAGTCTCGGGTGTGAGGGGTGGCCTTGAAACCCCTTTGTCCTTCGTGCGCCGAGTCTCGACGACGGCGATATGGGATAGAGTTCCCACAGACGGCGCCAATTGGTGGCCTGCGGCGGCTTCGTCGTGTGCCATTGTGCGGGTAAGGAGGACTTTTGATGGAGGAGAGTACTTTGGGAGAAGATTCCCCAGTGGAGGATACCTGAAATGCTCCAGAAAACACGGGTTAGGAGGTCCCCGGAGTGTATTTCCGGGGAGGAGCCTCCGACGCCCAAGTCAGCACTTAGAGGTGACTTTGATGATGTGCTCTTTTTTGTATTTCAAGAGAACTTTCTTCTTACCCGGCTGGGATGCTTCCAGGGCGTTTATAAAGGGGGGCGTACAGAAGCCATTCTCCTCACGTGGTCGTCCAAGATTACGACACGTGTTCGGTGGGATGTGATCCTGGCTTTTTAGGGAATGATGGGACACTTATCTCAGTAAAAGTCGTCTGGCTAGAAGCCTAGGCATTCCGAGAGTGTCGTGTCAAGGTGTCCTTCTGATGTCATGCTCCAGTGATAGTGTGTCAGAACATACTTGGAAGGGGACTTTATAGGGAGGTGTCAGAGGCTCCTTAAATGCTCTGTTCGTACTCCCCCAGGTTACTCTAACGTTTGCAATAGTATATCCCTCGAGGATGGTCCCTCCGAGGGATACTTCTGCTTCTGAAGAGGGTCTGATTGTTCTGCCGAGGTTGGTCCTACTGCTCCCTAAGGAAGCGAATTCCCAACATTAGGCCAAGGGGTCGTTTTATCCCTCCGACCTCGGCTGATAGTTTTACTCTGTCGAGTTCGGTATTCCGTTAAGTCTGGGAACTCGGCCAGTGAGGGGCACTTTGGCCATCAGAATAAATGCCCCTTATATGGAATTCCACTGTATGTTAAATAATTGGGCCCGAATGGGCCAGGGGCTAGGTTGGGCATGACAAAGGGTGGAAGAGAAGTCAGATCTAGAGGTCATGGTTAAGTGCTCTGTACAGGCAAGAATGAGATACCCGTTTGCCTAGACCTTGTTAACCACCATTTGGTCTTCATTTTCTTGACGTAACTAGCATTCTCATGCACAATAGTAGCCTTAGGTCAATTTTTTTTAAAGAACTTGAACCCTGATCTAATATAATCTTTTGTAATCTTATGATGTTGTATAGGTTGCAAAGGTGCCCCAAGCTCAGGATCCTAACTAAGATTCCCCGTCTGGGAGCATAGTTGAAAACAAATATGTCCTTGGGGAACTCCAGGGGATTACATGCCCTCAAGGGCCATATACTAGTGGCTTGGATAGAGGGATGATCTCTAAGCCTTGGGGTGAATCCACTTGATGAAGAGACACCAATAAGTGTGTTTTTCCTAACATAAGAATGTAGGTACCCATGAAATGCCCTAAGGAAGGGCCAATTTGGTATTTATAATATCAATTTGGTTGTAAAAAAACACTAATGATTTAGATTCTGGTTACAAAAATCAAGGAAAAAGGTAAAAGTAAAAACTAGATGGAAATACAATGAGTTGTGGATAATTGGGTAATGACATTTACATGACAAATGAAACAAAGGTTTTTTTTACAAGATTAACTGATTACAAAATTTCTTAAGGAACTATAAAAAGTACAATACAGTGGTGGGAGGTAGGCCCTCAAAGGAAGGCCTCCAAATCTGCCATCTTGGATAAAGTCCTGGGCCTTCAGGCCAAACATCTCAACCTATTACCAGATATCTCGATTAATAGGAATGTTATGAAGAACATCTAAGCTAAACAGATCCAAGCATGATGAGCCTACTCTACTTGATAACAACACCATGCAAAACTATCAAAAAGCCCATGGATAAGCCATCTATCCACTTCACCCCTTACCTATGCCGCGTCCCTTTGAAAGCCTTAATGTTGACCTTGGACTACAGCATTCTCGAACTTTATGCCTACCACCTTTTTTTTAAGATTTTCCATGAAGGACAGTGGATGTAGGGAGAGATTTCTTTTGAGTCTAGACCTTTATCTTCTTACTCAACTCTTCATTCATATGGTTGACAATCCTCTTCTCCTTCATGAGCTGCTTATTGGTTTCTCCAAAGGCATTTACCCCAGCAGCAATTGTGTTCATCATAGTGAGAGACTTTGGGTGATTCTTAGTTGAAGAACATCCAAAAAACAAAGACAAAATCCATGGAAAGGGGAATAAAAATTACAAGAAAAAGGGACATGGCCCAGCATCTCAAACTTTCAACATGGTAATGCCAATGCTTTTCAATCTCGAAAGACTCATCCTCATAAACCAATAAGTAGGGGCTATATGGTACAACCTTTACAAGTTGACATAAGCTACCTAGCACTTCTTTCGCTTTGACTTAAAGACCTCTTACTGAAGTTAGTCTAAAAGGCCAAGAATCACCAAAGACAGCCTCCCCCTCCCCCTTGGGGATTGTTGGGGCTCTTGATCTCTGCCTCCTCACAAGTGGCTCCCTGAGTTGCTACTGCATTATGCTCATCAGCAACAAAAGATGGCCCCAAGGGCTGAATAAGCTGGCTTAGGGAAGGGTCTTCATATTATTAATCACACCTAGAAAAGGTTGAAAATGAGAATCAGGTAGGTACAGAACATGCATAGCTTACATACAACCTCACATGAGTCAGAGAAAGGTAGGAGATTATTTGGGAGTTTCTTTATTGGTAGAAAAGTGTGGAAGGTGCTGCTGCTATGGTCCTCCAGTGCTTTATGGATAAAGCCTCCTCCTTTATCTCCATCATTTCTGCAAAAAATGAAGGCCTAGATGGCCTTTGACATTTACCCACTAGACCAAAGCCCTCTAACATCTATCCACTCGACCAAAGCCTCCTATTCTACTATAGTAGGCTCCAATAAAGGCACCCTGGCCTTCTCCATGGCATCTAAAGAACACCTAGCCTATGGAGGGGACCAATAACCATTTAGTGCCCATTCACAACCTCATGTGAGTAACCATAAAGCTTTGAAGGATGCATATATGCACAATAACATTAGGTCAAAGCTACCAATAATTAAGAAAGTGTTGTGAAGAAGCAAAAGACATGTTGGTTTAGATGACATCGCAGTTTAAGGAGCAAAGAATTCACCTCTACACTCCCTAAAACTAGAAAACCATGTCTGGTTTGTTCTTGCATAAAGAGTTGGCCCTATAAACCCTTAAGGTGACTTCACGTAAGAATTGTAAAGGAAAAATAAATAATCTCCCGTTCAACCTGTCGTTCACCATCTTTAGCAGAAAATAGATGAAATATGTACTTGCCACCATGATTCTATGGCCAAAGCTTTTCTATTCCTTCAATCCTTGTTGAAAATCAAAGGCCCATGAGATACCCATACAGAAGAAAGCTTGCCCTTGTGTAGCTTTGTTACGGAGAGCTCTTTAAGAGCATTTTTCATGCTTGGGACCTTAGGTAACATGTTGACCATCCTGTTATTGAGTTTTTCTTGGTTTTTAAAGCTTTCTCTAGCTTCATTCTGTAGGGTTTCTGGGATCCAAACAACCCAGTAGAATTAACCAAAACCCTCCAAGATTCAAGAAAAATGGAGTGAATTGGGTGTTCAAAATTTTCATATCTAGTAGGTTGGAATCTTTCACCTAACCGTTGAGCCGAATCAAAACACTTGAATTGTTGACGTGTTCAAGTTCTTTACGGTATTCACATGGACCAGTTAGATCACCATGCCTCCTTCAAGTTCCCACATGAGCGTTCCTCTTGTGTTCGTAGTGTTAGCTTGCGTCCTCCAAGAAAAGACTAGATTGGTGTTTGGCTGAAAATATTCAGAACCCTTTCCAAATTTTCTTCAGGGATGCAGTGATAAAAATAACACTATGTAACATATGTATAGTGAACGTAACTCCCAAGCCAAATAGGTTTCATAACCCTAATCCAATTAGGCTAAACAATGGCTCAACTTTTGGGCCAATAATTAATCTAAAATTATCATGAAACCAAAACCGAACAATTTGACCCATGCACTCAAATAATCCAATTGGCTCTAAGTGTGTGACCCTATAGGCTCTTATCATGTTAGTAATGATCATAAATCACATTTACAATCATAAACATTGAGCGCTATCTAGCAACAAATCATTGCTACCTAAATGACAAGATAGTTGGTGATTTGACTAAACCTCTATGATCATTATTTGTGTTTGCCATTGTCACTTTATCAGAGATATAAAGACCGAGCACGAAACATGGAATGTTTCATCCTCGAATCACCCAATTTATGGCTTCTTGATTCTTGAGTAGACTGAAAAAAACTGATGACATTGATATCCTATATCAACTTATTCGAGTATGGATAGACTGACTAAAACTGATGATATTGATATCCCATATCAACTCATTTGAGTATGGCCATACATTTCCTCAATTTTACTTAATCAAGGGGCTTAGAGATATCAATCCCATTATATAGGAGGGACAAATCTTATCTTGATCATAGAAAACCCTTTACATGATGTGTGACATGCCCAATGACCACCTTTATGCTCACTAGTTATGAGTAAGAAGGGGAAGTGTCAAAGTATGTGACCCACATGTAAGGAACCTTGATGACCTTAAGTCAAAGAACTCCATATAGCATGATTACTATAAGAATCGCTTATGACACTCATATCATGATCCATGTAGCATTCTCATGATTGGTTGATCTAGTACATAAGTTTTCCAACTCGTACCCATATGTAGACTGCATATCTTATTTTAGGCACCACATATAATGGTTTTTAGTATTATTGTAACTCATTCCACAATAAAACTCAACTAGGGATATTTAACAATAGTATTATTCTAGGGTTATGACTATGTTTAATTATGTCTCACAAAAACAAACAACAAACACAATTATTGGAATAATGCCTCAATAAAATATCATGACTCAATGTACGAAATACAATCATTTCATGATTGCCTTTTAGGCACAACACTAACACATTTTAGCTTATGTAAGCATGTTTTTGTGCCAATTGTGATGAATTTTATTGGATCCATAGGAACCATCATAGAGGAGCCTATTTTTTTCTTGTCAATGTTTGATTGCATGCTTGTTCACTTTAACTGAGGTAAGAAATTTGGTTCATACATTCAATTGATACATGTCTTAGTTGTTTGCTTAATGGTCTCAAGTAGATTGTGAGACATGCATTGAGTATGGTGTGAGTTGCTCATGGTCGACTAGTTGAACCCATGACTAGTATGATATAGATTAAACATCTAAGGATTGGTTAAAATTCCTTGGATTTGGATTCATGTTATAGGATGCTCAGGTTTAGGCCATGATGCAATGTTCCTAGTGTGACCAAGAGAATATAGAACTTCAACATAAGGTAGAGCACTTAGAACTAACCCCAAGCTCAAGTAGCCGTAATGCTGCATCTCTGGCACTCAATGACGCATTGTTGTGCTCCCTGAAAAGCTAGGCAGCGCTAAGGACATAGCTCTAGGACCCAAGAACATAGCTTTGATGGTCTCAGGAGCTATGAGAACTTATGGTCCAGGTGAGAACCCAGCTTCAGGACGCTATGGATGCATCTTCAAGCTTCATAGAAACATAAAATAGGTGCCTAACCAAAAATGCATCTTTGGCATGTCAAGGATGTAAATTTAGGACTTGCCTTTTGATGCTCAAGCAGATATGAATCCTTGGTATTTAGGGATGTAGCTTTGACCTTTAAAGCCCCATCTCTAACACTTTAAGGATGCTACTTTATGTTCCATAGCACCAACATCTTTGGGAACTCCAAGTAAAGTCACAACCTTATGAATTGAGGACACAAACTAATACCTTATTTGAATAAGGTCCTTAATTCAAATAGAAGGCTTTTATAGGAGCTAGTGTGTTACCATAAGAGGCTCTGGGCTTTAGGGTGAAAGGTAGTAAGAACTACCTTAATTCATTGAAGAACCTCACAATGTTCTAGGAATTGCATGAAGTCCTATGGTTTGAGTTGGGTTTTGGGTACTGGCCAACTATTTAAGTATAGCACGTGATTAGAAGTGAATGAAGGATTTAGTACAATTGGTGGCCTAGATTGAGCCTTAAGGTTAAGGTACCAATGTGAAATCTTAATGCACTCAAATGGGTTCCTTGGAATGCCTAGTAAGTATGAGTCCAATCATGGCAATTACTACCATAATAGGGTGAATCAAGTAATAGTGGATAAGGGAGTACCTTAGGTGAAGGATTATTGCACTTATAGCCTAGGTGAGTTGTGGCTTGGTGCAAGTAAAGGTCAAGTGGACCCTTGGTAGGTAAATGGGTTAGGCTTAGTACACTAGTGACCTAGGCAAGGTTATTAGCTAGAGGCACTATGTGAAAGCCTAGTACACCCGGTCTATGTGAAGGCTGAGTACCTTAATGGCCTAGGTAAGCTTGATTGCTTGTGGTATTAAATGTGAACCTAGTACACTTAGCGAGTTCCTTAGAACTCAAGTGAAGAGCATAGGGTCGGTTATGTGGTAAGCTAAGCTCAATAGCAGCTAGTAAACTAAGTTTACTAATTAGGTCGGCAAGCCAAGACTTGCTATGTGAGTTAGGGGCCAAAATTCACTAGGCACAAAACAATGTACCGTGGAAGGACTAGGGAAAATAGAGGCCGTAATGGACATAAACCTATGCACATAAGTTAGCCCTCAGACTATAGGAGCCATAATAGACGTTGTATATTATATATATTTTTTTGTCCTTAGTAATTTCTTTGTAGGTACCCAAAGCCCTTGCTGGAAATGTTCAAAATTCTCACTCCTTTTAATGTTATTGTGTAGATTTTGTATCCGTAGGTGCTGGCAACTATGATGGTTGTTGTGCTAGTGCTTTCAAGCAAGTAACCACCTTATCAATCTCATCAATTCTAGTCTTACTGGTGAAGTTATTTGTGCTAACTATTGTTTTCTTTGTAGGCCTTATAAAGGCTAGTGGCACAAAAATGAACATAATGAAGCGTGGATCTCAATAGCTGACTTTGGCATACGTACCCTTTGATGTCTCTAGATCAAGTATGGTATTATTGGTTGCTTTTAGACATGTGTATAGTATTTATATGTGTATGATGCACGTGCATGGTTATTACTTGTAGTTAAGTACACTATAATTTAGCGTGAGTTCATTTTGGGTTAATTCAATGGTGTTAAGGTGTTTTTACTATGTTAGACGATGAGGAGTGTCGGCCCGTTTTAAATTGCCCCCAAAGTTGGATGTAATTTTGAAATTGCTATGCCTTTATGCCTATCGTGTGTTCTAGTCCATCACTGTTTCTCTCACCTTTCCTTTTGCGTACTTCCCTCTATTGAACATGGGACACCAGCTGAGATGCCATCAAAATTGGATTGTTTCTCTTGCCTATCACATTTGAGGAGAAGTTGATGGCCTCTTTAGCGCCCATCATAACACAGAGGCCACATAGTATGCACCTTCTCTCAAATTGGTAGCCATTTTTTCAAAATTTACAACAGAACAAGGCTCCCTTGCCAGTGCCATCAAAAGTGAGCTTTACCTTCCATCAGCTGGTTAAACAAATAAGCTCAGTCCATCACCTTTTAGTGGCAAAAATATTGTTGGGCATGATGAATTGAAAGATTTTCACTTAACCCAATTTCCGTACTAAACCAATTGTAGGCGACTAAGTGGTATCGATATTTTTTGCATTCATCAATTTTGACATTAAAATGCTAATTACTATTTACTTTTGGCAGTAACTAAGTCTGAGGAAAAGCTATTTGTTGTTGGATTGGTTTTGTTAACAAATTGATTATCTTATTGTATGATCTTCAACATCCTTAGCCATCCCATGTTAGTTGAGGCCCTCATTGGTAGTTGTTATGAACCATGCATATACCACTCCAACTCCAGCAACAAAACATCCCTTAATTTTAAATGTGATCATAATTAGTTCACCCTATTGCACACAATTAATGCTTTGCTTCTACCCTGATTTTGTACTCATGTTGAGCTTGTGGGGAAAAATAGTTATAGGCACTCAAAAATCCTAACTAATTTTCAAATACTCAAAACATTCCAAACATCAAATCTACACATTTTTAGTTCAAAGTGAATTCGTTTGCTTACTTTGTCACCCATCCAAATGTGGCAGTCCAGCAGATTCCAGCACACATCATTTTGTAACTAGCTTATTGTTTCTTAACAAGTAAAATCAGTTATGGGCATCAACAAATCTTGTAAAAATAACATCATTTCTACACCTTGTGGAACTGATCATTTGGAGTTTCTTAAAGCAAATTATGACCATGAGCTATCCATTTGCACTACAAAACTGTGAACTCTAAACTGTGTGTGTTAACTCCAAACTTTTACAACTCCATGGATCATAAACTCCAATTCCTTTTTATCAACCAACTAATGTATTTATGTGTTTCATCTACATAATAGCATTATCATGTGGACTTATCTAGCTTTTTATTTTTAGAACTGTTGTTTCCTTATTATTGTCGGTCTTTGATGGAACTTTAATATAAAATATTCCAAAATGAGGTTGGGAGTCTTAATGCATGTTCCAGCATTTGTTCTTTTATATATTATGGGAATTAGTTTTGTGGATCTTTCATCCATATATGACCAATTGGCTAGTTACACATGTTGTGCAGGTTATTCAATTTTTGCCACCTTGAGCATTCCCTGCATTGTTTGGTTAGACCTCTCATCATTCTTAGATGCATCCCAATCATGACCTTCTATGCTAGGTATGTCAAGTGTCTTCTTGTGTAAAATGTAGTATTTGCAATGGTAATTCAATTTGACATCTTCTGGTGTGTTTTCATCCATGAATATGCTATTATTCAACATCTTACTTATGTCCTCTTTATATTGACTACATAAATGATATTCATCATAAGTTTAGGTATGATTAGCATATTTCCAAATTTCTAGTTATATATGGTATGCTAATGTTAGTGAAAATGGTATGTGTAAACATATGAAAAAAACATAGTCCATTTGTGATGCCTTTTTCTGAAACTGGCAGCAAACAGGATAAGGCTCATTGGGATCATGAGTGAATGGTTGTGTTTTGCCATGTTGCTGCTCAAATCATTTGTCTTGGTCATGTTGATGGAAGGAATCCCATGAAAAAAAAGGCTGGGGGTTGCTTCTTGATTAGTTCCAATCTAAGATTGGATGGTCGTACAATGTAGGTCAAATAAAGGACAAGTTCCACACTTATCACTTTCGAGGCTACTACTTGTATTCTTAAAGTATAAATGTGGTAGACACACACACACACACACACACACACACACATGTGTACATATATTTATTCATAGTTATTGTGGTAGTTTATTACTCTTTTTACTTATTTTGTAGGCCATACCTTGGGTAACTGGCCTAAAAAACCAAATGGTAATTAATTAGGATGATCTATGTTTGCATGTTTGGCACTAGCAGAGATTTCTTCATATATGGCTGGGCTTTTCAGTAGCCACTACCCCAGCCTATTAATCTTAACTGTCTCTATGAGGCCTCATCATCAGTTGTTTCACCGATCATCTCTCGATAGACATCACCATTTACACTGATAGATGTGCATACTGTGCAACCATCCCCTCAAGTGCTTTGAGTAAAGTATAGGGCAATTCAGGCCGCCCTATCTATCATCAAGGACTTGCTACTGAGTCACCTACACATGCCTTTCTAAGGCATTTGACTGCTGATTCACCTCTTGTGGCCACCCTGGTCAGGATTACTTAGTGTAACGCTTGTACCCTTCCCAACAAGCATCTTAGGCTTCTTAGTTTCTCCAACTTTTAGTGTTGAAGCTGGTCCCACCAATCTTCCACTTGGGATGGCAGCTTATACCCTCAATAGGGCACTTGGCAATAGTAGCCCTAAGCAACCCAAGTTCAACCACAGGCATAATCCAGAGTAATGCAATACTTGTTTCACTTAAGCCAAAATTGAGTGAGACTTTTATGAGTGGTTCTGTATGTCCACTCAATCTTTTTGGCGACGACATGATGATTTGGTAAAGTATTGTAACTTGTCCAACTCAAGTAGAATCACATCATATAAGGGTTTACCCATGTTCTTCAATGTATGCACCCATGGTTTTAAATATCATGATGTTCATTAAGTGTTCCCACATTCCACAGACACCATTTATAGATGGTTTCACAAGGTATTAGCATCGGTAATCTCATTACATAGTGTTATAACTACGCCAAGCAAAGTGTCATTCAAGTAGGTTTCTCCCCAAGTAGTGAAAGCTTGGGGGTAGTACTTTTAACTTTCACTAGGTACCATAGATGAAAACCATGTAGATGGTATTTCCCCATGTGAGGATAAAGAGTTTTACTAGGATCATCCCAGTCGGCCAACACAAAATGTAATGTATGCTTATGACTTCAATATGAGGCACACATACGTCTATTCTAGAACTTCAAGGTCAGTACATGACAAATGGGTGCTATGAGAATGTCGAGAACAACAAGGAGCACAGTTCCCAAATCCACGCCCTAGTATGTAGATAGATACTAACATAATTTTTTAGTTTATTTTTACAACTTTTACTCATGGTTAACCAACGTAGATAGTAGTTTGATAAAAAAAAACTAAAAGAAAATGCATTATCACGTACTTCCAAGGTTTTCAAGTATATACACCCATGTCCAATTGCACACGTTAGTATAATTATTTTAACATCTTTTGCCCCATATTGTTTGTTATTTCACATATGTTTGTACAGGAAGGTACTACTTGGTGGATTCTATTTACACCAACATGGAAGGGTTTCAAGCACCATACTAATCAATTGACTACCATCACTACGATTTTGGAAACTGAACTCCATCTGTCTAAATGAAGCTTTCAACTATGCACAAATAGGACTACAAAATGTGGTGGAGCGAATTATGGGCACAACTAAATTGAAATAGAAGATTTTTCTAATAGGATGGGTTAGTTCAACTAGAAATTCAAGCTAACATTGTCATAGCATGTTGTGCTTTCCATAATTATGTTCGATACAATGATTAGCATGACTCAAATAATAGCTCTTTCAAAAGGGCAACTACATCTGAAACATGATATATAATGGTGCAGAAGACCAGATATAGAGTCCCTGTGGATGGAGACTTCTTCTATGTGACAGACAGTGTAGGTGTTATCACTGATATGTGTACCCCATGGTAATATACATCATTGAACCAATAGGTGGGCCACTTTTTTGGTGATTTAGCAATGTTAATCACCAACCACTATATATATATATATATATATATATATATATTAAAAGCCCTTATGTGGCAATGTTTCAAAGGATACATAACTAGGTACAGAGACATTTCCCTATTTTAACAGCTGCGTATACATGTACCCACAATGCACACACAAATCATGTACAACAACCTTCATAAATATATATGGATATGTGTGTGTGTAAATATCCATGTATTTTTTGCATATTAATTTATACTTAGATAATACAATATTATTTACACACAAAAATATATTTGTAACATTGGGCGATGAACCTTGCTCTCCCTAAGTAATTGTAGACAATGGAAGTGTATTAGACAACATTGTTAGAAAATAGCTAGGTAAAAGGATAAACCATCCACTTTCTATACTACTAATTGCACACAATATCACTAACCAAATTACGGTCGTAAAAACAACTACGACTTGCCATAAACTACAACATAAAGCACTGTATACATAGCGTTTGCTCACGTAAACATAACAAAAAAAGGTAGCCAGATGGTAGAAGGAGTTGCCACGGGTAAGTTGGACAATTTTCTTTGATATCCCATGCATCCGACAAAAAAGTACATTAGATGGCCTAAACCTTTGAGAACAACTCATGGATTTTGTGCTTTAACCACACAAGTCTCACTTCATCATTGTCGATGCCATTAAGCAACATGTCACGAGCACCTTCAGACCTATGTAGAAAGGCCATTGCTTGCACCCAAAAGCCATTGCCTTGTATAACAATGCGTAACCATCAACCAATGGCCATACAATAGTGTGTGGTGTATGGATTGCCGATGAACTAATGGCAGAAGACCCAGAACCAACCGTGACAGTTGTTGGGTATGTTGCAGGGCTAGCCGAGCTAGTGGAATGAAAAAGGTGATGGTTGTAGTGAGATGTAGCTCCTAGAAGCCACACAAGAATGGCATCTGTCGAGTCAGAAGTTATGTCAATGACATCCAAAGCACCCTTAAGGGACTCAATGAACAAATGCCTAGGAACTTAACACACGGCCTTATGACCATCAGACAGAACAAAGCAGCCAAAGACTTCATATTTAATATTCTGACATCTCGAACTTGTGCTACCTCAGGGTGTTACCAAATCAAATACAATAATAGAATTAGAAGAAAAACACGAGAAATATATAGCACATTTTTTGTAATCACAAAGTATAAAAGCAACACCATAGTAAGAACTCCAAATTAATTATACAACCCAACAATTATTGAGTATAAAACAAAGAAAAGATAGAGACTATAGCTGACATAATGATATGTTCAGATTTTAATACATATACATTTTTCTAGAAAATTTCCATTCACACAGCATATAGACATGACATACATCTGCCTTAAAGAATCACAAAATTTGTTAAAAATAACAACAATTACCATAATGGCTGGTAAAAGAAAGAGCACCTGAATGTGCTGATTACACCATAGGTCGAAGCCAACAATTTTCCTAATGACTAGGTCCCAGCTCCAGCCAATTGTTGAACCCATCACCAATAATGGGGGCCTATACTATCGTCACAAGTACCCTATTGGTTCTTAGGCTGCTGTTTTGTCCATAGGTAGTTGGTCGTCTTTCCCATGTGATGGGCAATAGACTTCTAGCCAACATAGGACAAGGTGTCACCTTTGATTTTCCCCTCATTTTTTTTTCCTCTAATGCAAAGCATATGCAATTCTTTATAGCCAATTCTACAACTGAAGTATCACACATGAAACCAAGAATTGCTGCCTCATCCCAGTTAGGGTTAACCAAAGGAAATGGTTGATTGTCCATAGTAAATGCTTGTCCTACATAAACATTCTAGTTATGGTCAAGCGTGATGGACTGGAAAGCTAAAATGAAAAGCTGAATGTATGTACGCGTTAGTTAAACACACCAGAATAGCACTCTCCTTTGCTTATATCTGGCATTAATCGATGGCATTCATATGTAATGCCCACTTTGAACCAATAAATATTCCTATTCAATAGCATTATCCTTTTAATTAACTATATCAATCGCATAATAGCTCGGTAGTATATATACATTAATACATCCCTATGAGACTGTAAACAAGCAGACAATATAATTAAGATATCTACGGTATCTTCCAAACTTGATAAGGCCAAGGTCCCAAACATAGTTGCACAAGATCCATTATGGGCTTCCAAACATATAGAACCAGTTACAGATAAAATGAATAGAAAAATGTCAAATAAATAACAATCATGGACTTGAATGGACCTGGGCATGAACGGGCAATGATGAAATACTGGTGGCTAATCGAACTAGGGTAGTAAGGTTGCAAAATTGAAGGTCACTACCGATCTTCTTAAATAACACCAGTCCCAAATTATACACCCATTAAATGAATAAGAGAAATGAATCATTTGAAGCTGAGAATGGGAAAATGGGGTAGACAGATGGCTATTACACTAAAGATATTGCACCTTCGTAAAAAAGTAAAGGTTTTGGTACAAAGGCATATGGGCTAGGTGGGGAAATTGAATAAAAGGCCTTAAAAATTTGGCTGGGAGCGCATTGATATTGTAATAAAGTTGAACAACAAGTGTAATTAAGTCAAACAAGAAATTGACCCCACCACAGACAAACGGGTCTAAGGAGAAACTACATTAATGTGTTGAAGTTAAGGCAATTGAAATAGGCAGTTAGGCTTTCACTTCTATTTGAATTATATTTTAAAATTATGTGCACCATTTTTATATCTTTTTTGTATTGTTACTTCAATTCAAGGTAAGCTCATAAATGGTGCATTGTAGGTTAATAACTAGAAGCATGAAAGTTTTCAAAATATGAGAAGTAATTAACTAGCCAAGTACAACTAGTGTGGAATTCAGTTCCATAGTCTTTCTAGAATGACCTCACTCAGAACAGGGTCGTTATAGGTGGTATTAGACCAAGGCTTTAGACTCGATTAGAAGTCACTAAAGGTTTAGGAGACCAAGATCAAGATGATGTCCCTGTGCTAGGGTAGTTATCGGTAACTAGTAGTATGAATATTCTATGTGCACTATCGAGCTTTGGTTATAGGCTGCAATGGTGAAACTAAGTTAGGTGCTTTTTTGGATGCTAGGGGTTTGAGAGTGGATCGTAGTAGTCTAGTTGTAGTAATGTTTGGGTAGGTAGTTGCCTTGCTGTAAGTTAGGGGCAACGCCTTGGTGCAAGTAATGGATATGATGACCATGCTAGGAAATCATTTCAGAACCTCGGTATTAGGTAGGTGACATAACCTGTAAGACCAAAATTTGAACCCACCAACTTTGGATAGGTTAGGTGACACTAAAAGAGATTAGGATGTACTATCTAAGATTTGAAACTCTTGCTCAAGCAAGCTAGGTAGCAAAGTAAAGAAGTACTTTCATATCCTTTTCCATCGAGAGTAAAGACTTAAGGCATGCATTTAAGGCCTTAAGCTAGTATAGTGAAGACATAAAGTGGCAACGTGAAAGATGTCTCACCCAACCTAGTAGGAGCATGGGCAAAATGCCATAGTGCAATAGTTAGCTGAAGGCCATAGCTGAGGTTCAAGGTGTAAGAGTTCATGTCTTTAAGCCTTGCACCTAGGAAACTAATTTTTAGTGGTCAAATTGGTCATTGGACTTGTGATTGCCCATAGGATTTTTTAGAAAAATTTGGCTTAGAAGTAAGTCCCAAATAGCAGTTGCATAAAGAATCAACCTAGTACATTGGAGTAGTTATTTGGGTCTTTACCTCAACTAGTCAATTGGTCAAGGTAGGTAATTACCATATAGTTGCTGAACTTGACAGGTAGCCATAGTGAACTCATGGGCAGGTTGAGGCTAGTGCAAGGTAAGTCCCTAACCTTTTGCTTGTAGTTTAGTATCATTGTTTCTAATTTCTAGCAACAATTTACTGGAATAGTTTTGTTTAGATTATGGGTTAGCACATGTAAATAGGGCTAAGGGTGAACAAGTGTTCGTTAGTACCCAAAGATGCACTCAATGTTAAGCTGATAATAATAATCTTAGGATCCACTTTCTAATACGTGAACCACATAAATAAAGGCCCAAATGCCTTAGATTGAAAGTAACCCAAGGTTCCATATGCTACATTCTTTGGCAGTAGCAAATAGATGTCTAAGTGAATGGGCAAGTTCCTTAGAATAACCAAGTAGCCAGACTGACACCTAGAAGCTAAGTAGGTAAGTTTCAGTTTTCATTTCTAATATTGATATGTAGGTAAAGGCTACAAAAGAGGCAACCAGTGAGGAACTTGTTTAGGTGGTAAATGGGTGGATAGTGTAATGCCCGAAAAATCCAAACTGATTAGGTCCCGGGGTAAATGGATTGGGAGCCAAAGAATTTTCCTAATTTTGGGAATTTAGCTCAATTAATGTGAGGGGACATTAAATTAAGTGTTAAGGATTCATGAAATTAAGCTTGGCTTAGGCCAAGAAAAATAATGGTGAAAATGGTGGATTTTGAAGATGAAGGACTCAATTGAACAAAGGAATTGTTGTAAGTTGGGCTCAATTGCCCAAATTCAAAAGATTGGAGGACTAAGTGGGGAATTGACCCATTTTCATGGCCTTGGATGCCATGGCCAGCCATGTCCATTCAAAATAATATATTTTATGCCACCTCCACCACTCACAATTAAATAATCCTCCACCCACACCTCCACTCACCTTTGTCCCCCACCTTCACCACTTCATCATTTAACTTCACCAACTCTTCCAATTTGTCCCCCCACTTTGTCTCCCACTTCCCATTTGAATTATTACTCCACTAAGGCATTATTCCCACCCATTTTGGACACCCATAACCGGACATACACTCCCCCATTCAACAAAATACATTTCATCACTCATCTCACCTCATTCAAGCCATTTCACTCTCTTTCTTCAATCTCTCTCTACAAACTCTCTCTCCCTTCTCTCTAGTTTTGGCCAACACTTGTTCTTCCTCTCCAAGAACATTTCTAACTCTTTTCCTTCCTCCAAAAATTCTGCCATAGCTAGAAATACCCTTCCTTAAATTAAAACCAAGTGTTCTTGGTAGAATTCATGCTCTAAAGCCATAAAGAGCAAGAATCAAGTAAAAGATTCAAAGAAAACCAAGGAGGAAATTTCGGCCATCTTCATTTCTTGGAGGTTTTGAGCTCTTCTCAAGGAGTTCTTTGTGTATATGAGCTTCTAAGCTCATTGGGAGGAAGAATCAAGAAGAAAAAATTGAAGAACATCAAGCACACAAAATTCGGTCTCACCTCCTAGTCGAGGTTTCCGTAAGTGTGAACCAAGTATTCTTGGTATTTTGATTTCTTTAAGATAATTACCAAGTGTTCTTGGTATTTTATGGATTACTAATTTATTTGGCCATTTTGGTTCTTGTGCTAGAAAATCATTTCTAGAATCAACAAGCAAGGAAACCGAAGGAAAACAAGCTTCTAAGAAGCTTTCGGTATTGGTAAGGATTCCTATACTCTTTGAGTATTCGGGCCCCTAGGTGATGGTCAAAGAACCATATGATCCTAGGTGTGCTAAGAGGGCATAAGTTAAATTATTGCTTCGGCAATTCTGTATCGCTCATGAGCTAAGTTAAGTAAGCAAGCATTATGGGCTAGGATTTAAGTAGGCCACCTTAAATTCCTATGCTAAGTGAGATCTCCGAAAATGAAAAGTATGTGAAATTAATGAAATAAAACTTGAGGGATGCTTGCTGCCCTTCTGTAAATCAAGGTGTTAAGTGGCGTGTGTTTGCGTGCTTCTATGAATTTGTTGTGCATGCTAACCCCCGATTTCGATTATTATTGTATATGCATGTATCTTTGTGTTTTCTTTGTCTTTATGTTTTCTTTGCAGGAATTTTGGAATAATTATTGCCATTACATTCTTGGCATATGTTGGGCCTTAAAGGCCATAAGTTAGGCTTTGGAAGCCATATGGAATCCTTATTGAGATTTAAATCTCACCCGCCCTACTCTACCTTTGTAGGAAAAAGCGTGCTCGAAAGATTGAGCTAAGAGTCCTAAGTACTCTTTCTGTGGTGTTGAGGTTGAGTATGTAAATAGTATTTGCTCAAATTATTCTAAGTATTTATCCTTAGTTGCTTGAAAATCAAGCTAATAAAATGTGGACTTTGTGTGCAGGACTACGAGTCTAGAAACTGTGGGAACAACGTCTTAAGGTGGATTTGTGTTCTTTGGAATATGGCTTGCTTTTAAGCATGTAATAGTTGGTCTTAGTTAAATGACCAAATTTATGGACTTAGCTAAAATTCGGCCAAACTTAGTATTTTGGGCTTGTAATATGGACTATGGACACTTTGGGTGCTTTTATTGCTTGGTGGACTTACCAAGGCCCATGCATGTTTTATGGAAGTATGATTTTCATGAAAATTGGAAGCATGTGTAAATTGGGCTTAAATGTGTGTAATAGGCTTAACTAAGAATTTGGACAAAGTTGAATATGTTCTTGTTAATTTTGGGCCATATGCATGTTAAGTACAGAAAAGGCCCATAAGCCCATGTTTATGTGAAAACATGCTATGTTTGGTTAAGTATGTACACACTAAGATGAACATGCAAGAAAACTTGGAAAAGTATGAAATTTGGATGCATGTGTAAAGATTGGCTAATAAGGAGAATAGGTGCACATATGTGAATTAATGTATGCCTAAGCATTAGTTTGCTTATAAAAGCATTAAGAGATTACGTGCACTAGTGAACACCAAAATACATAAGCATGCGAAGCATATGCATGAAATTAAGTTTTCAAACTTAAGTTGGTGTTTTGGTTGCCATGCATAATCTTGGCTAAAGCTTGGTAAATACCATGAAAATGAACACATGAAATCCACATAGGTGCTAGCTTGTTTCTGAGAGCACTTAAACTTAACCTTTAATAAAGAACACAACGAGCTAGTACCAGTAAGTATCCTGGGGTTCGTGCCCATAAGTCTTAGTGAGTAATAAAAGCCCCTTCGGTTTAATTAAACTTCCGCTGCATGTTTTATATAATTGGGCCCGAATGGGCCAGGGGTAGTTTAGGGCACGACAGCTTGGTATCAGAGCAGGTTTGCTCTTAAGGACCAATGTTTTGGTCTATGATTTGTTAGGATAGACTTGTTCCCACATAGGTTAAGTCCACTAATGAAAATCTATGAATATTGAGCAATTGTATACCTTGCTTGTTGTTAATTACAGGATGAGAACCAGAAATATGAACTGAGGCTGAAATGGAAATGAAACTTCCCATCAGGGGAATGAGAATGCTGGCTTTGTGCCAGAGGCCCAAGTCAGGCCTTATGAGCCCATCAGGGCTAATGTTACTGGGCCTAGCATTGATGCCCAAGAAAGAAGAGAAGCAAGAATGGAAGCAATGGTGGAAGCTATGCAGGCCAATATGGCCCAATTAGCAGCTAGCATACAGATCTTGGCAAGGCGTCAAGCCCAAGTCCTAGAGCTTGCTGGGCAGCAAAGAGAGCAACCAATGAGAATGAGGCCAGGAAAAGAACCTGTGCTCGATGATCAAGCTAGTGAGAATGGCAATGATGAGGACGAGGAAAGAAGAAACCCACGAGCTAGAAGAATAAGATCTGAGATCCAACAAGAATTAAGAGAAGAAGAGGAAGAAAGTCCAAATGCAGAAGAGCTGGACATGGAAGATATTGATGGGCCTACCCAACTCATTGACACCACTAGGGCAGTGAGGGCCCAAAGAGGGAGCCCAATATTGATAATGCTGGGGGCCTAAGAGAAGGCCAACTGGAGGGGTTCCTTGCCCTGAAACCTCCAGTATTTAAAGGAAGCTGTAACCCAGATGAAGCAGAATTCTGGATAAACCAGACTAAGAAGATCTTTGAGAGGATGAAGGTTTCCTCTTCACAGAAGGTCTTATTGGCAACCTTCAAATTAGAAGAAAATGCTGAACTATGGTGGAGAGCAGTCCACAGGACATATGCTAGCAAAAATGCTAGGCGGCCTGCTCAAAGGAGAAGAGCAATGAGATGGGCCGAATTCCAACAAGTGTTTCATCAACAATACTTCAGTGAAGCACTGAAAAACCCAAAGCAGGTTGAGTTTGACCTGCTTGAGCAGAAAGAGCTCTCCGTACTAGAATACGAACAGAGGTTCAGTAACCTCATAAGATATGCACCATAGTACGATGATCGAGATGACCTAAAGGCCAAGAAGTTCCTTCGGGGACTTAGGCCAGAGCTGAGGAAAATACTCAGAGCAGTAGGAGCCAACAAATACCACGACATTGTACAGAAGGCTATCGCCCTAGAGCAAGACTTCAGGGGACAAGCCATGATTGGCTCCGGAAGTACCGGTAAACTACAAAAGCCCTCTAAAAAGAGAGGAAAAGATAGCTTGGCATATGAGCCAAAAAAGGATAAGAGAATGAAGACTGCAGCCCCCTACGGGCCATAATGTGAAACGTATGGTAAGTTCCATGGCCAAAAGCCATGCTACAGGCTCACTTCCGGATGCCTAAAATGCGGCGCCCAGGATCACTGGGTAAAAGACTGCCCTGCCAAGGGAGAAGATCAGAGGACCCCAGGAGGGTTCAATAACAGATGGGCATAGAGACAATTGCCCATAAAGAGGCCCAATATACCTCCACCACCGAGGAGGGACCAGGGCCCTAGCATGCCTCAGGGCAGGAATAAACAATCTCAAGCTACTGGAAGAGTATTCCAGATTGAGAGTTCGGGAAAAGCACGAAAGGACCCAGAGGTCAATAGAGCTGGGGACGATGAAGAAGATATGGACCAGGCCGGGCTGGTCAAGAAAACTCTTATAGGTACCATTATTATTAATGGTTACGAGGTATCAGTTTTATTTGATACTGGTGAATCTTTATCTATAGTATCCTCTAAGCTAGTTAAAGATATGAACCTAGAAGTATGCAATACGGATAAAATGTACCTGGTTAAAATTGCTGGGAATGAGGTCTTGATAATATACCATATGGTAAAAGATTGCATGCTTAGGCTAGGTGAGCTAGAGCTTAGAGCTGACCTAATAATCTTGGATACTAATGGATATGATATCATACTAGGTATGAACTGGCTCAGTGCCAACCGAGTAGTAATAGACTGCCATGCCAGGCAACTTTATCTGCCTGGACACAAACCTCAATCTTTGAAAAAATCATCTAGGTTAGTCCTAGAAAATCTTTTGAAAGTGGTGGAACACAAACCCCTAATAATAAAAGGTGAATACCTAGGGTTAAATGAAACTGAAGTTGAAATAGAGCTGGGTAAAATGCCCATAGTAAGAGAATTCCCTGAAGTGTTCCCCATTGATCTCCCAGGGCTCCTTCCTGCAAGAGAGGTTGAGTTTGAGATCAAATTGGTGCCAAGAGCTGCACCAGCATCTATTGCTCCTTACAGGATGGCTATTCCTGAAATGATGGAACTAAAGAAGCAACTGGATGAGTTGCTTGAGAAGGGTTTCATAAGGCCAAGTACATCTCCTTGGGGAGCACCTGTACTTTTTGTGAAGAAGAAAGATGGAACCCTTAGGTCATGCATTGATTACAGGAAGCTCAATGCACTAACCGTTAAGAATAAGTACCCCCTGCCAAGGATCGAGGATCTATTTGATCAGTTAAAGGGAGCTAAGGTCTTTCCCAAAATAGACCTCAGATTTGGATACTTCCAGCTGAGAGTCAGGGAAGAAGATGTCCCAAAGACAGCTTTCAGGACCAGATATGGTCACTTTGAGTACACCATGATGCCATTTGGGCTCACAAATACACCAGCCTTTTTCATGGACCTCATGCAAAGAGTGTTCAAGGCTTATTTGGACCACTTTGTTGTGGTATTTATCGATGACATATTAGTGTACTCAAAGGATGAAGAAGCCCATAAGGAGCATCTGAGGATGGTGCTAAGCATGTTAAAGGAACATGAGTTATATGGCAAACTAAGTAAGTGCCAATTCTGGGCTAAGGAAATCAGGTTTCTCGAACATGTGATCAATGAGCATGGATTAACAGTCGATCCCGAGAAAATCAAAGTTGTCTTGGAATGGAAGCAACCTCAGACTGTGAGGGACATAAGAAGCTTCCTAGGACTTGCTGGCTACTACAAGAGATTCGTGCCCAAATTTTCTGTACTAGCAGCTCCACTCATTCAATTGACAAGAAAGGACCAAAAGTTTGAGTGGAGCAATGTGACGCTAGCTTCCAAGAACTTAAGGAAAGATTGACTATAGCCCCAATACTGGTTCTATCAGACCCTACAAAGGAGTATATAGTTTACACTGATGCTTCTCGAGTTGGGCTGGGTTGTGTCTTAATGCAAGGGAAGCAAGCAATAGCCTATGGGTCATGACAATTAAGGCCTTATGAAAAGAATTATCCAGTTCATGATCTGGAGTTAGCGGCAGTGATCTTTGCTCTGAAGCAGTGGAGGCACTACCTACTTGGAAGCAGATTCCAAGTCTTCACAGACCACAAGAGTCTAAAGTATCTGTTTACACAAAAGAACCTAAACATGAGGTAAAGAAGATGGCTTGAGTACCTAAAAGATTTTGAGTACGTCATTGAGTATACGGCCGGGAAAGCCACTGTGGTAGCTGATGCTCTTAGTAGGAAGTACACGGGAATACTCAAAGCCACTGGAGAGCCTGCTGAGGCAGAGGTACTCAGTTTATCTGAATTGGCCCAGGAATGGAAACACTGGGAGATGGACCAAGTAAAGGTCCTAACTATTAGGTCTGAATGGAAAGACCTAATTCAGGAAGCTCAGCTTCAAGATGACGAGATTCCCAGGATCTCTGGGCAAAAACGAGGGAAATTGTATCAAGGATTTTCCTTTAAGGCTGGAATATTATATTTCCAGAATAGGATTTATATGCCAAATAAGGATGAAATCAAGCAACGAATCCTAGAAAAAGCCCACTCCAGCTTGATAAGTATGCATCCTAGAGCTCAGAAAATGTATATGGATTTGAGATCCCATTTCTGGTGGCCATATATGAAGCAGGAGATTGGTGCTTCTGTGGCTAAGTGTATGACTTGTCAGCAAGTCAAAGTGGAACACCAGAGACCTGGTGGAAAATTACAGAGCTTACCCATACCAGAAAGAAAATGGGGATCCATATCCATGGACTTTGTAGTGGGTTTGCCACTGACCCAAAGAAAGAGTAATACAATCTGGGTCATAGTGGACAGATTGAGTAAGGCAGCCCACTTCTTGCCCATAAACCTTACAGACTCCTTGGAGAAGTTAGCTGAGTAATATGTTAAGGAGATAGTAAGGCTACATGGTGTACCAGATGACATTGTCTTGGATCGAGACCTAAGATTTGTTTCCAGATTCTGGAAGTCCTTGCACCATGCCTTGGGCACTAAGTTAAAATTCAGTTCTGCATACCATCCTCAAACGGACGGACAGACTGAAAGAACCATTCAAACCTTGGAAGATATGTTGAGGTGTTGTATTATTGACTTCCAAGTAGAATGGGATAAACACTTGCCTTTAGTGGAGTTTTTGTACAATAATAGCCATCACTCAGTGATTGGCATGGCACCTTATGAGGCACTATATGGAAGGAGATGTATAACTCTACACTGCTGGCATAAGCCAGGTGATAAGTTGGAAATTGGCCCAGAACTCATAAGAGAGACTACTGGGAAAATTAAGCTTATCCAGGAAAGGATTAAGGCTGCCAACAATGGGCAAGAATCATATGCCAACCTCAAGAAAAGAAGAGACCTGGAGTTCCAGGTAGGAGACCGAGTATGGTTGAAAGTATCTTCCATGAAAGGAGTAATGAGGTTTGGTAAGTGGGGAAAATTAGCCCCGAGGTATGTAGGACCATACTTAATACTCGCAAGAGTAGGAAACATAGCCTACAAGTTAGAGCTACCACCTGAGCTGGGACATGTACATGACACATTTCATGTAAGCTTGTTGAAGAAGTGTGTCTCCGACCCTAAACAAGTGGTACATGTCACTAGTGTGCCCATTACCCAAGATCTTACATATAAGGAAGAACCAATTCAGGTATTGGAAAGGGACACTAGAAAGCTCAGGAGTAAGTGGATATCGATGGTAAAAGTCCAATGGACTAACCATTTTGAGGAGGAGGCAACATAGGAGGTTGAAGTTGAAATGCTTAAGAACTATCCGGATACCTTCCCTAAGCTCTTAGGAAATTTGGAGGACCAAATTTCTTAAGGAGGGGAGTGTTGTAATGCCCGAAAAATCCAAACTGATTAGGTCCCGGGGTAAGTGGATTGGGAGCCAAAGAATTTTCCTAATTTGGGAATTTAGCTCAATTAATGTGAGGGGACATTAAATTAAGTGTTAAGGATTCATGAAATTAAGCTTGGATTAGGCCATGAGAAATAATGGTGAAAATGGTGGATTTCAAAGATGGACTCAATTGAACAAAGGAATTGTTGTAAGTTGGGCTCAATTGCCCAAATTCAAAAGATTGGAGGACTAAGTGGGGAATTGGCCCATTTTCATGGCCTTGGATGCCATGGCCAGCCATGCCCATTCAAAATAATATATTTTATGCCACCTCCACCTCCACTCACAATTAAATAATCCTCCACCCACACCTCCAGTCACCTTTGTCCCCCACCTTCACTACTTCATCATTTAACTTCACAAACTCTTCCAATTTGTCCCCCCACTTTGTCTCCCACTTCCCATTTGAATTATTACTCCACTAAGGCATTATTCCCACCCATTTTGGACACCCATAACCGGCCATACTCTCCTCCTACTCATTAGAACACATCCATTCACTTCACAAGCCAATTTTGCTCTCAAACTATCTCATTATCTCTCTAAAATTGGCCATCACTCCTTTTTCCTCTCCAAGAACATTTCTAACTCTCTTCCTCCTCTAAACATTCTGCCATAACAAGTTCTTAGCCTTCCTCAAATTAAAACCAAGTATTCTTGGTAGAATTCATGCTCTAAAGCCATAAAGAGCAAGAATCAAGCAAAGAATTTCGAGAAATCCAAGGAGGAAGTTTCGGCCACCTCTCTTTCTTGGTGGTTTTAAGCTCTTCTCAAGGGGCTCTTTATATAAATGAGCTTCTAACTCATTGGGAGGAAGAATCAAGAAGAAAAAATTGAAGAACATCAAGCACACAAAATTCGGTCTCACCTCCTAGTCGAGGTTTCGTAAGTGTGAACCAAGTATTCTTGGTATTTTGATTTCTTTAAGATAATCACCAAGTGTTCTTGGTATTTTATGGATTACTAATTTATTTGGCCATTTTGGTTCTTGTGCTAGAAATCACTTCTAGAATCAACAAGCAAGGAAACTGAAGGAAAACAAAGCTTCTAAGAAGTTTTCGGTATTGGTAAGGATTCCTATACTCTTTGAGTATTCGGGCCCCTAGGTGATGGTCAAAGAACCATATGATCCTAGGTGTGCTAAGAGGGCATAAGTTAAATAGTTTCTTCAGCAATTCTGTATCGCTCATGAGCTAAGTTAAGTAAGCAAGCATTTTGGGCTAGGATTTAAGTAGGCCACCTTAAATTCCTATGCTAAGTGAGATCTCCGAAAATGAAAAGTAAGTGAAATTAATGAAATAAAACTTGAGGGATGCTTGCTGCCCTTCTGTAAATCAAGGTGTTAAGTGGTGTGTGTTTGCGTGCTTCTATGAATTTGTTGTGCATGCTAACCCCTGATTTCGATTATTATTGTATATGCATGTATCTTTGTGTTTTCTTTGTCTTTATGTTTTCCTTGCAGGAATTTTGGAATAATTATTGCCATTACATTCTTGGCATATGTTGGGCCTTAAAGGCCATAAGTTAGGCTTTGGAAGCCATATGGAATCCTTATTGAGATTTAAATCTCACCCGCCCTACTCTACCTTTGTAGGAAAAAGCGTGCTCAAAAGATTGAGCTAAGAGTCCTAAGTACTCTTTCTGTGGTGTTGAGGTTGAGTATGTAAATAGTATTTGCTCAAATTATTCTAAGTATTTATCCTTAGTTGCTTGAAAATCAAGCTAATAAAATGTGGACTTTGTGTGCAGGACTACGAGTTTAGAAACTGTGGGAACAACGTCTTAAGGTGGATTTGTGTTCTTGGGAATATGGCTTGCTTTTAAGCATGTAATAGTTGGTCTTAGTTAAATGACCAAATTTATGGACTTAGCTAAAATTCGGCCAAACTTAGTATTTTGGGCTTGTAATATGGACTATGGACACTTTGGGTGCTTTTATTGCTTGGTGGACTTACCAAGGCCCATCCATGTTTTATGGAAGTATGATTTTCATGAAAACTGGAAGCATGTGTAAATTGGGCTTAAATGTGTGTAATGGGTTTAACTAAGAATTTGGGCAAAGTTGAATATGTTCTTGTTAATTTTGGGCCATATGCATGTTAAGTACAGAAAAGGGTCATAAGCCCATGTTTAGGTGAAAACATGCTATGTTTGGTTAAGTATGTACACGCTAAGATGAACATGTAAGAAAATTTGGAAAAGTATGAAATTTGGATGCATGTGTAAAGATTGGCTAATAAGGAGAATACGTGCACATATGTGAATTAATGTATGCCTAAGCATATAAAAGCATTAAGAGATTACGTGCACTAGTGAACACCAAAATACATAAGCATGCAAAGCATATGCATGAAAATAAGTTTTCAAACTTAAGTTGGTGTTTTGGTTGCCATGCATATTTTTGGCTAAGCTTGGTAAAGACCATGAAAATGAACACATGAAATCCACATAGGTGCTAGCTTGTTTCTGAGAGCATTTCAACTTAACCTTAATTAAAGAACTTAACGAGCTAGTACCGGTAAGTATCCTGGGGTTCGTGCCCATAAGTCTTAATGAGTTTTAAAAACCCCTTCTGTGTAATAAAAACTTCCGCTGCATGTTTTATATAATTGGGCCCGAATGGGCCAGGGGTAGTTTAGGGCACGACAGCTAGGACTATTTGTTCATTATTTGTTACGGCCCTTTTAGTGGGAAGCTTTGTTGAGGAAGGTAAAGTAATTAAATCCTAGTTTGGAACCCTATTTTAAGCTCAAATAGCAACATTAAGTATGTTAGGCAAAGTTCACTTAGTTCCAAGGAGTTTATGATACCAAATCGGGTTTGGGGGCAAAATGGAACTATTTGTTCATTATTTGTTACGGCCCTTTTAGTGGGAAGCTTTGTTGAGGAAGGTAAAGTAATTAAATCCTAGTTTGGAACCCTATTTTAAGCTCAAATAGCAACATTAAGTATGTTAGGCAAAGTTCACTTAGTTCCAAGGAGTTTATGATACCAAATCGGGTTTGGGGGCAAAATGGAAATTTTGTGTCCCGAAGTCTCAAGCCAAGTCCCAAGAGTTAAAAATGAGTTTTTCAAACCTAACACTTTCCTTAAACCCAAAATTAGCTTAAGTAAACAAGATTTGACCAAGTTTTGACATTGGTTACTATTTAGGGAATGGGGCTTTTTGTAACTCTTAACAAAGTTTGGTGGCTTGGTGATTTAAAAGCTTTAAAACTTGGTAAAGTGAGTTGTTGCTACCATGTTTAATCACATTCCAATCTAAACCTGATCACCCTATTCTCCATTTGATTTCACCTTCAATCCTTGCTCAAAATCAAGTGCTCTCGAAGGAATTTAAAGGCCCAAGGGGTATATAAGCTTTGGGCAACTTGTTTCAAGCTTGGTTTGTGATTTTAAGGGTGTTTGCCATGTTTCCAGCTGGGTTCCTATTTTTGGCAAGAGGTAACATTGATTTCTTGCTTGTTCCTTATTTATTTGATGATTTGAAGCTTGGGTTTTGGTTAGTATTTACTAATTTGGTATCATTTACATTGGTTTGCTTGGAACTTAGGTAGAACTTGTGGAACCTTGTTCTTGGTGAGAAGTTGCTTGATTTTTTCTTGTGACTTGAAATTAAGGTAAGGGATTTAAGGTTTCGTGTTCAATTGATGTTAATTGATTGTTGATGCTTAATGAAATCAAGTAGTTTTGTGAATGACATTGATTGAGGGCAAGTATGTTCATGGTGGACTAGGCTTAGATTTGTTGGTTCTGTCATGTTTTGTGGTTTATGTGGCCTATGCAAGTTATTTTACAGGTATATATTGATTGGCAGCATCCTTAGCATGCCTTGAAGCCATAGCAAGGAGGTTTTTTCTGGGTTCAGGGCATAGGGCCCTGGCACCTTGGTGCTGTGTGGGGCTGCATCACCCAGGTGCCTTTTCAGCACTGTGGAGCTTAGTGCTCCAGGCACCTAGGCCCCAGAGGCCTATTTAGCAACAAATTTAAACGTTTTGAAAGAAGGTCCAGGGGAAGGCAGGGATGGTCCTAGAGGTGCCTAAAGGTTGTAATGGTAGAATGGCACTCTGGAACATCCAAAAACTATCCCATCATCTAAGGGTTTTCTCATAGTTTTATGAATGGCAAGTGCACTTTATGAGAAAACTAGTTGATGGGCCATAACAAATACACCATTGGATAAAGTGGAAGGTTTAGCAGCATCGAGACCTTAGTTTTACCTTTGGCTTCAAGGCCTCGATTATCAGCCCAACCATAGTGCCCCTAAACAATATAAAGGAGATTTAACTAGCAATGAATTTCACTAGTTAGGCTAGTAAACAATGCTTGCTAGTAGACAAGGCTTTGCCTTGTAGTTTAAGGACTAGGTAGAAGACAAGTCCTAAGGGACTGAAAGGTATGAACATAGGTTTAGCCTCACACTGTATGAGCTCACAATAGATTACATATAATTATATATGTGTTGTCCGTAGTATCTTTCTTTTCAGGTGAAGAGCTCTTACTGAGAATTCTTTAATTCTCACTCCCTAGTTTATGTTGTGCAGATTCTGACAATGTTGAGCTCGATAGCCACCAAGGGTTGTCAAGTTAGTCTTGTGTTGCAGGTATTTTGCTATAAGAATCTTTATTATTCTAGTTTTCTTAGTTACTTGTCGATGAGGTAATAGTACTAACTATAGCATTTTTTTTGCCGTAGAGGCTAGCAAGCACGTGGATAAGATTTTGTGACTCGCCATTGGGACTCATATCCAAGGCAAGAGTTAGTTGGGGGGATCTCACATGGTTGAGGTACTTGGTAAAGTGGGAGGGTGAGAGGCCTATGAAAGAAGTCGAGACTGAAGGCACATTGGAGCCATGTGAAGGGCGTCAAGGTGTCTAATCAGCTAGCAAGTTAAGGCTACCTAGGTCAGGCTAGGATCAAGTTGCATATTCCAACCTGGCTAAGAACCCTATAGGTGCTTTAAGCAAAAGGTAAATGTTATGAGTAGCATGTTTGATAAGGACACACCCGTAAGGCAAATCTGGGGTGTGTGGTTAACAAGGCTCCGACTGCCAGCCCAAAAATGGACTAATGTGTAAATCCTGGTAAGCAAAGGATACTCTAAAGGGAGCAGTTGAAGTGTCCAGACCTTTGGTTCAGATATCATACTGGTAGCCTTATCACCGAGTGTTAGAATGCCTGAGCCGAGGGACATAGGTAGGGCCAAGGGCCACTAACTACTTGAAGGTCCCGAAACTTATAGCAGAGAAACTTTCTCCTATAAGAATGCAAGGATAAGGGACTCTTGAGTGGTGAAGGCAATAGGATCATAATGCTCGGGTAGTGTATGAATATCTCACCTAATGCACTGTCAAGCCTAATGCATGGGGGTCATTTAATGGGAGCCTTGAGGACTCATACTCTAGGGTGGACTAAGACTTACAACTCTCGATATATCACTTATTCAGAAAAGCCCTAGAGTATAATGGAGCATGGAGCAGAGTATGCTTTGGGTGCTAAGGGTGTAAGGTAACGAATTCTATGTATACTATTGACATACTTAGTCTAGTAATTATTTGGAGTGCCAAGTACCAGACCTATGTTAAGGAACCAGTAATGCAAAAGTTAGTGGATAAGTTTCATACTTGTTAAACTAGCTTACACTATGGGGTTTTGGAACGGGGATGTTTGGTGAACCTACAATGACACCTTTTGAGTGGAAGTGTTAGTGGATGAGTTTGTGCTTGTTAAGCTAGCTTACACTAATAGCTTTTGGCACCCCAAGGAAGGTGTGAAGGAGTTGTTGGTTGCTGGTTTTACCAAGACAGGTTTAAGTTATAGAAGATTCATTCAATAGCATCCATAAGCTAGGGATAGTGGAAAACCGTACCATAGTCATCAAGAGGGAATAACACTTGTGTGTTTCAGGATGATTGAGGTTAAGCTAAAGCGAGGAGAACAAAAAGATCATTGTTATGCTGTTGGGCAGGAGCACAAATGTAGCGTTGGCTATAGTATCTATACATGTGAGAATCCGATTTAAATGCTGAAAAGGCATTAGACGAGCAAATCCAGGAGGTGAACACCAAGGGTTGTTGTGAAATCGACATCCCTTTATAAGGTTGGCGGTGATATATCGACACTATATCCCAAGTTCTATTTCAAGGCGGCTAGATTCAATTTAGAAGACCAAATTCTCCAATGTTTGTAGAATATTATGGCTTTCTAAGTATGGGACATTCAACAGTCAAGTAATTCTTATTTAGTAAATCAAAATGCCTAGTTAAATAACTCATTTAGATGAATTAACAAATTAAGCAACTTTATTAAAGGCAGATGGTTTGTAGGTCATTTTGGCACCTAAGTATCACTAGGCGTAAAATTGTCATCTTACAACCTGAGGTGATAGGTCTAGTTTTAAAGCTCTTAGGTCATTTTTCAAACCCAATGTGATAAGAAATCAAAATGTGGGACTAAATTGCTAAGTCCCATGGCACCATGGCACTATATGAATATGGGGTCTTTTTGTTTAAAAATAGGATGTTGAGGGGCTAAAGGGGAGAGGTTAGTTTTTAAACGATTTTGGTATACATATGTATGCAAGTTGGCCTTGAATGTCTCCGAGTCGAGGAGTGCGTTGTTGGTTGGTTTTGGCAATTTGCATAGTCTTTATATGTCTAATGATGCACATGCACAATTATTGTTAATAGTTAAGCACACTGTCTTTTATGCTTTAACTTGTATTTGGATTATGTTTTATAAATTTTATGCAAACGTGTTCATTTTTTTTCGTATTGTTACTTGAAGTCAAGGCAAAGCCGTGTACAGTACATTGTAGGTTAATAACTAAATGCATGAAAAGTTTTAAAATGAGACAAGTTATTAAGTAGCCAACTACCACCAGTGTAGAATTCAGGTTTATAGTTTTCCTTTGAGGACCATACATAGAGTAAGGTCACTACAATAGGTATCCAAGTTTACACAGCAACCAAACAAACCAATATTCAAAATTAATCAACGACTACAAAATCAAACCCAGTAGCATTAGTATAAAGCCTCGAAGCTTATATACATAAAAAAGAAAAGCCTCAATTATACTTAAATGAAAGTCAAAGTAGATCACCAAACAACCCAGATCCTTTCATCCTAAATATTCAACTTTTTATCTTTGTTTTATACAAGCTTGTAAAAGACAAAATTGGTTGTTTTCTGCAACAACATCAACAAGTAGAAGCTCTTCCACAACGATGCACCTAAGGAAGTCATCAAGATCTCAACCTTCAACTAATATTAGAGGCTCTTTTTTGCAACAACATCAACGATTAGAAATTAGGTAAATAACACTTGTTGTCCCTAAACTATCAACATTATTTAATCGTCTTGAAACTATCAAATGTTACTTAATAGTCCTTAAACTATATCCAATGTTACCTAATCGTCTTAGCATCCATCACAACCATTAAGAATAGATGAAAAAATGACATGCCTATTGATGTGGCACCACATTTCCTTCCATCTTTAACAGTGTGGAGGACGGCAGGACAATATGGAAACAATTAAATTGTTTGAGGACGATTGGGGTAACACCTGATAGTTTCAGGATAATTAAACAATATAGGATATAGTTTAGGGACAACTAGTAGCATTTACCCTTAGAAATTTGCATAAGCCACCTCGGGCAAATGTGTTACTCTAACATTAATTATAGAGTTCTACCAAGCTGTGAAGACGAAATGGCTTTCCCAATGGGAAGTGTAGGATACTGTTACAGCAGAAACGACTGGTGATAACCATGACCTCATCACCGAGATCCTTTTGCATTTGCCTCTGGAATCTGTGAGAAGACTCAAACTAGTTTCCAAAGGATGGTTTTTTATCATTTCTGATCATTACTTTATGGTACGCCATATTCAACAAAACTCTACCATAGTTTCAGGTCTTATCCTTCAGTACTCAACAGATGCAATACGCGTAAAGAGCTACAGTTATGTTCCTATCGATGAAGGCTTCAAACCTTCCAATGCTTCTTCTGCGTATGTTGCCCATGTCCTGATTCTATGTCCATGAGAATATCTCTTTCTTGCAATCGCTTGATTTTATGTCATGAAAACTTGATTTTCATTATGTTTCCAATCCAACCACAACCCAGTTCACTATTCTTCCTTTACCTCTGGATCACGATATATTTTTGACAAGTTCAGCTTGGCTTATCACCCATCTAAGTCTCCCCTCTACATGGCTATTTGCACTCAACACTGCAGGCCGTTCCATAATATTTAGATACTTGCCCGAACCAACGTCTGGAAGTTTCCCAGAAATCATGAGCAGTCTATTGGAATGGCGGCATACATTGGATGAATCAGTCTACTTCGGGGCTACCTTAACCTTTTGGTATTGGTGAGGAGCGTCGTTTACTAACAATGCCTTAGATACTTGCCTGGAACCAACGTCTGGAAGTTTCCCAGAAATCATGAGCAGTCTATTGGAATGGCGGCATACATTGGATGAATCAGTCTACTTGGGGGCTATCTTAACCTTTTGGTATTGGTGAGGAGCGTCGTCTACTAACAATGCCAAGTGTTGCACTTCCTAATAAAACTTGGACCCTAATGACTTCGTCTGCTTTGACAGCTCTTAATCAGTAGAGCTCATTGTCTTTTCAACTGCCAGTGGAGTTCTCTATGTAGCCGGTAAAGCACCTGTTAGGTTTGCAGAGAATACTTCTTGCATTTCCAGATTTGGAACTTGATTTCTCCACCCTGCAGAGCTGTTAAAGAATATGTTGAAGTTATAAAGTTTGATCAACATACTCTTCGTGCCATCAATATGGAATATTATATAGCTTATATAGCTCTTGTTCAAGCTACAAACGTGTTCATATTTCTTTGGATTTAGGATTGAGGAAAGCAAGTCTACATAAATACATGGCCTTTTAAATATAGCACCCTGGTCAGGAATTTTTTTTTCTTTTGCAATCAATGAAAAAAATTGTTTTAAAAAAGTATAAAATCGTACATGGTTCCCAATTCTAAAAGTGAGTTAGACGACCAGCTAAAAAAAATGTGCAAATTAATATGATTCGAAAAGAAGACTAACCGGCAAAAAAAAACGTTCAATTGTAGCAAAACGCAACTGAAACAAATTATCAAAATAAGATTAGTCTTCTTCGAGTGGTGGCAATTCAATGTCAGCAGAATCTTTGTTCCAGTTACTATACCAATTTAATTAGTGAACTTCAACCTATTTTTTGAGATAAGAGATTATGCACATGTGTGTAATTACACACATATAACACCGTTATGTTAGTAACGGTTCCCCTGCCTTTTTATACATTTTTGAAAAAGACGGTGATGTGCAAATAATCAAGGATAAAATTAGGCAGTTACCAGAAGTGAGATTCCTTTTCCATACAAACTCATTTAAAAAAACTATCCATATCCTAAAACCCTCGATTCTTTCTCTCCCTCTTCTTCATCTAAGAACCCACCCTCATTCCGGCGACATCGAATCACTTATGAAACTAAAAATTCATCATATTCCAGCACCATAGACTCCCGTTCATCACAACCCAAAAGCATACACTCAGATTTCCGGCAAGTGTAGAGGAGGGCGAAGGTTGAATAGGACCCAGGGAGGACAGAAGAAACGCTCTCGAAAGGGACGAAACAAGATTGCAAAGGTGAAGTAAAAAGGTTTAGGGAGTGGGTACAACTGATGGCGGTGCTTCCGACATAAATCCTGGTGAAGAAACAAAATGTGCGTATCATTTTTTGAGATCCACAAAAAACATAAACAATTTATGTTTTATATTGGAAAATAATGTGGATTTGTATGTATGTATGTTTCTGGGTTTTATATGTATGTTCTGGGCTTGAAAAGAGCACAGATATATATATGTATTTTTCTAGGACTTATATGTATATTCTGGGTTTATAAAGAATATATGTATATATATGTATGCTTTTGAGGTTTATATATGTGCTTCTAGGTTTGTAAAAACACAAATATGTAGAATTTTGAATTTTATATGTATGCTTCTATTTTTGTAAAGAACAAAGATATATGTGTGTGTGTGTGTGTGTGTGTGTGTGTGTGTGTGTGTGTGTGTGTGTGCGCATTTATGTAAAAACAAAGGTGTGTGTGTGTGTGTGTGTGTGTGTGTGTGTGTTTTATGTAAAAACAAAGATATAAATGTATTTATATGTATATTTCTGGATTTTATTTGCTCGATTCTAGTTTGTAAAGACATAGATATATATGTATGATTTTGAGTTTTATTTTTATGATTCTGGATTTTATTTGTATGCTTTTGAGTTTTATTTGTATGCTTCTGGTTTTGTATGAGTCTTGAGTTCCAATATTGTTTGTGTGGAACTAAGTAAATTTTTTGTAACATAATGTGCAGATATGACAATGAAAGATAAGGATACCTCTCACAAGCTCACCAATTGTAGTGAGACAAGTACAGGTAAAAAAAGTGGCAGCAAATCTATAATGCGAAATGATTGGAGCTAGGATGAAACTAAAAATAATGTGAGAAATGTATCAAACTGTGTGAGATATATGTTAAACAGGAATTGAATTGTATTAATTTGTATAGGATATGTGTTAAACTGGATGCAAAATGTATTAAACTGTGCGATATGTTTGTTAAACTAGAGGTGAATTGTATTAATCTATGTGTGATATGTGTTAATGGAAGTGAAATGTATTAAACTCTGTGGGCTATGTATTAAACTCTCCACTTGAAACTGTGAACATAACGACAATTGGTAAGAAAAAAAAAAGACAAATATAGAGATGGTGAACTCGAGATGGAGAAGAAGAAAAGAAAATGAAAAAATTAAATAAAGAATGAAATGTATACAAACTAAATTGTTATAATTATAAATTTTGAACAAAGTTAATGTTTTGAACCATGAATATTTGGACAATTGAGAAAAAAAATGAGAGAAAGAGATAAAGAGAGTAGAAATATGTTGAAACTCGTGAACGAGAAGAATAAATGGAAAAAATGGAATTAAATAAATAAGGAAACGTTTACAACTAAATTTCCATAACTAAAAATTTTAAACATAATTACTATCTCTACTAGTATCCAATCAAATCTTCCACCCTAACAAACATAATTACCATAAATGATCCAAACCAAATAGAAACTCCCCTCCTTCTAACATCATCTAGTATGTACATATATACATATGTGCATTTCATAATTTTACCCAGTTTTTTTAGCCTTGTTTCTCCATACTACCCAATGGAAAAAATGCTTGAAATGTATTGAAGTTTCATGAGTTCCAAATTACCTGAACCAACATCTAAAGTGAATTTTGGAGAAAGGGCCGTAGACTTAGCTACAACAATACCCTTATAGCTTGAAATCTTTTTTTATTTTCTATGAATTGTGGTCATAGAATCAAATCAGAAATATAATCATTAGTGACTATAATTACTGAACAAATAGAATCGTTTTCTCTATTTCAGATCGTAAAGTCATATGATTCTAAAATTTGAATTGAAATTTTGATAATCCTACTTGAAACAATATTGAAAGCCATATTAGAGGCCTTAAATTTCTTCGCCTGATACAAAGACCAAGGTTGTTAAGATTGGGATTCTACCTAGGATTATTTTTTACCGTACAAGATCGGATCGTAGATTGTAAGAACCTACCAAAAGCTTAAATTTTTTTTTCTAAATAATATAATTTATGTAAAAGACTAATTATATTAGAAGCTCAAATAAAATTTAAGTGTCATAACAATGATACAACATAATTATTGATACAATACAAGTAAAATTCAAACTTTAATAAAGTATACATCACCATAATCAATAAAATAATCAACACAAGTTTGAAAGAAATTCATGAACAAAGATATTATTGAAAAATAAAAAAAGAGTACAATGTCCATAATTTAAATATTTAGTAATTGACTTCCAATAAATTAGAAATGTATAATGATTTTTTTACAGTAAGTAAATAATTTAAAATTATTATTTTTTCTTTTTGAATGAAATAAGTTCAACTTACATATAAGAAAAACTAGTAATTTGAATGGCCATTATTTGTAAAAAATACTTCCTCCGTTCTATATTCTTTACATCATTTGACATTTTCACTTAGTTTGACTTGAATTTATTCATATTAGTATTTGTTAAAAAAATTTTAAAATAATATATATTTAGAAACTATATGTCTTGATTTATCATTCTTATATAAAAAATCTTCATTTATATGCTAAAATGTTGAAAATAAAAAATCAGAGATTAATTACTGAAAAGTGAATGGTGTAAAGAATATGGGACGAAGGGAGTATTATTATATATATTAAGTTTACAGTAAAATAGTTACCGAATAATTTAAATTATTCTTTAAAAAGTTGTTATTAGACAGTTACGTTGAGTTAACAAATTTCGTCCAATTAAGGACCAAAATGAAATGTTTTTAATGAATTTAGAACTAAAATATGACATTTTTAATATGTTTAAGATCTAAATAGAATATTTAATAGACTAGAGATGAAAATTAAATGTTACATACTCTGATTTATATTCTATATAGGTATGCATAAATTAATGGCTTAAAATTAGCCATTAAATTTGAAATAACCCAATTTCTAACAACTAACATTCACGTATAAAATCAGAGTTCTAGGTGTTGGCCAACAGTGTAGAAGGTACAATTCTAACTTTTTATACAGCTATTGAATTCATGCCATCATACGTACTTTTGTCATATCATTTTCTATTTAACAGTTATCTTTTTTATAGCCTGATCTCTTTCACTTTGTGCTCTAATAATTTAACAGGAAAGCTCAGGGAAATATCAGAATAGTAAAGTAGGTTTAGGATATACCTAATAAAGCAGGAGGGGCATTATCTCATTCAGAACATGTTATTTTTTAAAAATACAAATTTAATCAAATTATATTAGCAAATTAGTGGATGTGAATATAGTTACAGTTTTAACTTTTATACATCTGTTGAATTCATTTCATCATATGTACTTCTGTTAGACCCTCTTCTATTTAACAATGATTATTATTTATAGTCTGATCTTTTTCACTTTGTGCTCTAATAATTTAATAGGAAAGCTCGGGAAAAGACCAAAACAGTAAAGTAGGCTTAAGATATACCCAAATAGAGTAGAAGAGGTATTATCTCATTCAAAACATGTTATTTTTTCAAAATATCAATTTAATCTTATTATGTTAGCAAATTAGTGGATGTGAATATAGTTACCTTAGTGTTGTAAGTCTCCTGTATATATAGCTCCTGTGTGATTTCATTATAACTCCATGAAGTGGCTGCTACATATAAACCAATAAAATGTTAATACAAATGCACAAATATCTGAGGCAGAATGCTCAAATTAAACATTGAATAACAATTTAACTATGCAATTTAAACAACTCCATGAAGTCTTTACCTAAACAAAACCTAGTTATTAACGTTAATACAAATGTACAGAGTTCTTAACCATTAACTAGAATACTGTCAGTATAGAACATTGAACAAAGTTACCTTAGTGTTGTAGGTTAGCTCTGTAATATATCTCCTAGGTTCTTTCATCACAACTGCATAAAATGTATGCAGAACAGAAACCAATAGCATGTTAATATAAGTGTAAAGATTACTTAACCAGAATACTATTAATATAGAACATTAAAATAACAATATAAATGAACACATATTTTATAATTTGATAGTTTTTTTTATGCATAATGTATACACTAACATGGTACATAATGTGCCTGACAGACAATGGATTACTTGTACACAGCTGACTGTTTGGTATATAAGTGAAATTTCAATGTTCATTTTAGTTGTATTTGTGAATAAATGTTACATTACCAATTTATGAATTAATCAAATGTCTTGGTGCCAAACAACTCATTCACTTAGTCAGCATTTATGATACATTACTACTAGTTCAAAGTACAAGGTTATGGGATTACCTGTACACACCTGACTGTTTGAAGAGGTGTTATTGTTTGTAGCAGGAAGGTTTGAATATGGTTCCTATAAAAATATAAGTACTGTGAGAGTAATTTTCATGGTTAATCAACTAAAGGTAGTGGGTCATACTAAATTAGGAATACCTATCCTAAATTTCTCCAGATGCTTCTCATCAAAACATAGTACATCCAATGATTTCTGGTAATCAGAGAAAACATTCTATAGCAAATGTAAAATACACATCTCACAATCAATAGTGTGACCAGAAAACATAAGACAAAAAAAATGATTTAAACGAAAAAATGTTTACAGAGATTTATGTAAGTGAGAACAATGTGAGAACAATTGTTGTCAGTAAATGTTAAGCATTATATATGATAGAAAATTAATAATACTTATCTGAATGTTGGCTGTTACAACCCTTTCAATTTTGAACACATCCATTGTTTCCAACAATGAACCGAACATTCTAGGAAAATTAAAAATTGTCTTTTCAGATTCTTCATTGTGCAAAAAATGTTAGTAAAGCAAAATATGAATCCTTCCTTCAAAAACAACAACAATTCAACAGTTACCTATTTTTTATGAATGTTATTATCTTCTGTTTAATGAAATGTCTGGCGGTAATTCAAACAAATCGATTACTCTATACAGTTGATCTGTTGAGTCATTGATGCCGGAAAGAATTCATATACGCCATACATTACTTGTGTCTGCCACCCGATAAACTTAAAATGAAACCATAAAAAAACCCAGAATGATTATGGAAATCAAAGATTAAAAACCAGTGAAGAAAATTGCATAGTAAAATCAAAACACTATATTGAAAACACCAGACAATAACCCTTCACTAAAAACCCAACAGATCTGAAATGGATCAACACCGAAAACAAATAGAACAGTCACAACTCCAGTATGAAAAAAATTCCTTATTTGAAATATTTCATTAGTTGTATACCCATCATGCATCCACAGATGAATAGAAATTGTTCCCATCTTAAAAAATAAATAAATAAAATAACAGAAACCAACTTTGGCAGTAAAAGCAACAATAATAATTAGAGTATATTTTTGGGCTTTACCAGATCCGTGATATCTAAGTTAAAGAAAGCCAAAGGGTTAAAAAACGGTGAAGGAAAAAAAAACTTGAAAGCAGAGAAAACAAAATCAGGGGGAAAAAATATGAAAATGGAAATCTTGGAGGTGAATCGCCGTTTACCAAGGGTGATATTTGGCGGCAAGTGGTTGGACTACGAGTTGGAGAGGGATGGAAGAGATAGTGGACGGCGGAGACTAGAACCAACCAACAGAGCAAGATAGACGAAAGTGAAGTGAAGATGCCACTCTATAATGTTAACCTAATCTAATGTATCTAATCATATTTGTGTTCAGGTTTAATTACTTAATCAGTCCCTAATTTATTAGATTCCAACTAGACAGTAGTTAGAGTTTTTAGAGAAACCAATATCAGTCCTTAATGTTTGACAGAATATGATAATACTCTTCTAAAAATCATTATGCTCAAAGTGTTGATGCATATTTTTTAATCTGACGAGTAGAATATAAATAATTTGGCAATTATGTTGACTACTGAATAGTTAACCCACTTTAAAGAATTACATTTGGAACGGCTCAACTTGTATCATTTTGTTTGCCTCAATTTCTAATCAATTTTTGTATTGAACATGTATTTTGTATAAAATACGCTTACAACGTAGTAATAATTTCAATAAAATATAGAGTATTACATAATGTAACAAAAAAATGTTTTTAAATATTGGATGAATATATTTTACTACAATTTTAGAGTTTAAATATTTAGTTGTCACTAACATTATTTAATTGAACCTAACTTCTGTTATTACATTATATTTTATCATGAAACAAAAAAAAACAATTTTGAACATGTCTTTTGAACAAAAAAAAATCAGCAAAGTGTAGGTTAGATCAAACTACATGAGGGCTTTTATAATTTACCCAATAATCTAATTACTTATAACTCTCTATATATAATTATTACTTACTAAAACATCATAAAAAATTGACGTCACTTTATATAGAATAATTGATGATACAAATTTAAATTTTCATAAATAATTTCATTTATTAATATATTAATGATGCATCTGTACTGTTGGTGAAGATTTTATTCATTTTAATTTTATGCATCTCTTAAAGGGTAAATTCCATTTATGGTCCATAATCTTATCGCATCATCCTAAACAGGTCCCTAACCTTCATTTTTTCCTATTAAAGTCCCTAATATCCCTATTTGTGTCTCAATCGTAGTCCTTCTGTCATTTTCATAGTTAACTTTAACAAAATTTTTGTGATAAATGCCAACATTCATCTTACATTTTTTTATTCTCACTCAAATAACCCTAAAGCTAATAAATTTATTACGACAACCATCATCTCCCCCTTTCTTCCTCCCTCACCATCTCCGGCCACCACATCCCTGCACATTAACAACTGGCTCCATCATCAACAGTCACCATTTAACATTTCCTCCAATCGACCCAACCTGTTGCCAACTACAATAAACTTTAATAGGACAAAATGAAGGTTAGGGGCCCGTTTAGGACAACGCGATAAGGTTAGGAACCATAAATAAAATTTACCCATCTCTTAAACATAACGCACATATTAGATTGTTAGCTTTATTTTGGTTAGTTTAACTTATATATTGGATTAATATATTTTACTACAATTTTAGAATTTAAATGTTTTGTTGTCACTTACATTTTTTTAAAAAAATTAGATGAATCTGTAATATTGGATGAATATATTTTACTACAATATTAGAATTTAAATGTTTTTTTATCACTTACATTTTTTTTAAAATTAGATAAATTTGTAATATTGGATGAATATATTTTACTACAATTTTAGAAATTAAATATTTAGTTGTCATTAACATTTTTTAATTGAACCTAACATGTGTTATTACAGTATATTTCATCATGTAAATAATCTAGAGAAAGTTACAATTACCCCTTGAGGTTGACTCTAACCTACTGTTTGCACCCTTTATTTTATGAAAACCTACACTTTGGCACCTGGTACTTTTGAACTGTCTGATCATTATGGAAGTCATTAATTATATAATAAAAAAATAAGTTATTAATTTAATAAATAATTCATTAATTATGCGCACAAAAAGTGAATACTATAATAACTATTCTTAGTCAAACAATCATTCGGAATGATTTATGTTCTTAGGTATTTACTTAATAAATATTTCTTTAAAAAATTCTTTTAAGATAGTCATATTATTTTAAAAAAATATTCCTTAAATAGTTACATCGCTCAATTAATTACATGTGGATATCAATGTACAGGTCACAGTTTCGAGAGCATCCTATTTACCATTTAACAAATTCTTCACAACCATCTACATCTGCAATTCATTCTCTTGATAGGTACAATATATTATCTTGATTGTATAATTCAATTAAGCACATTTTAATACAAATTTATACTTCTTATTGTACCTCACTCAGGCCCTGGCCTATCATCTTCTAATTTAACTCCCAAACCCAATGTTTAATCTCAAAGTGTCTGATTCGGCCAAGCAAGTAATGGCAACTTTTAAGTCTTATTTTCTTAAGTTATGAGGCCTGGGAGGTGGCCCAGGTGGCTTTAACAAGATGCATTATCAACTTGCAGCAAAGGCAAGGCCCAAAACACTAACTTGCACAACAATCAAGATTTTAACTGAAAACTTGCATTCCAAGCAAGGCAACACTTAATGAAGTTTTAAGTGCATACATGGTGTGCAATCAAGTGTACTATCTATATGGCAACAAAGAAGCCCACAATGTTGGTTTAGGTTTTGAAAACAACAAATAAGATGCATGATGCTCTCGGCCTACTAAAGTACATACCATTGTGCACAACAGTTTCACATGTCCAAGTCCATAACCATTCACATAAAAGTGGCAACTTTGGCCTATAATATCCAGCATACATAGGCAAGCATAATGCCATCCATAAGTCCATACATAACTTGGCATCCAAGATCCACAAAACATCCACAAACTAGGTATCCAAGACAACACATATATACAAATCAAAAGGTAGTCTACCTAGTATCTAACATGGCTATATATGCCAAGCATCCATAAGTTGTTCATGCCAAGTTACATACAACCCAAGACCATACTCCTAATGGTCAAATAAAACCTTGAGAATCCCATACAGAAGTACACACTGCAACACCAAGCCTATGGCCATATTCATGGTCATAAAGGTGAATACCACAATCAGAGCTAAAGTCCAAGTATCCATGCTCTCCTAGACAGTTCCCACTCTACAGCCTGCAAACTTAAAACATAAGTCTCGGCCAACAAACAATAAGACTTGTAGTGAACCCAAAAGTAGTAAGCCAAGCACACATTGGCACATACCTTGGAAACTAAGTAAAGTTAGTGCAAACACAAGCACAAGCAAGCAAGCACTATTCAGGCCGAATATCTTTGCCTGAAAAGAAAAGGATGGGCAGTGAGTAAAACTCAGTAGGATTCACTTATATATAACCAACTCTAAAAAGAGTCTATTTAGTTAAGCTGAGTGTTCACTCAAAGCTTAACCTCCAATTGGTTAGCTCAACCTGCAAAACAGACACAAAGACAAGAAAACCAAGCATATCCATATACAAAATATATAATCATAACAATTAATCCTCAAATGGGGTTAGCATGCACAAGAAATCACCAAAGCACACAAGTACACACACACACTCCACATTGTTGCTCTCGGCCATATAAGCCATACATGTACCCATGTGCATTTCTTGCACACAAATCTTACCAATATATCATTTCCATTTGGAGCTCCCAAAATGCCAAGCAAATAGGCCACATTTACTTGCATTTCTAGTACATGTACCATAGTTAATTAGCTAATCAACAAAACAACCAAGTATAATCATTAAGCCCATCAAGCAACTAAGATCACATGGCAGATTTTAACCATCACTTAGCCACTCTAAACACTTGAACCATGGCACAATACCAAGCAACATCAAGTGTTAGTGAACCCTACCTCAATAGCTCTCGGTTACAACCAAGCTTCAAGTATCCAAGTGTTCCTCAATCACAATGCCTACCAAAACAATCACATAGGCATCAACATACACACTCATGGACTAATTACCATGATTCACATGAAGAACACTAAGATATACAAGCTTATGCTCTCGGCCAAATAGACCATTTCCATATATATGTGCTACCCATCATTCTAGCTCACAACATGAACTTCTAATCATCAATGATCATCATCCATGGCACAATTTCCATGTTACCAAGTAAAGGACACTCAACCACATTATTCCAAGTTCTCGGCCATAGTGCCCATTTACACACAACAATGTTCTTCATCAATTTAGTTCATCATATAATCATTAAATCACCACTAAACATTGTTCATGGCATCATTACCATGTATTCAAGTAATAGACATCCAATTATGCCATTTCAAGCGCTCGGCCATAAAGCCTAACTTCACATAACAATGTTCCTCATCATTTCAAACCAGCATACATTCACCAACTCATCATTTATCAATAATCATGGCATCAATGCCATGTAAACACAAGAAGAACATAATTTACCTCCAAGATGAACCTTTCGGCCAAACTCCAACTTGCTCAACTTGATGTTCTTTGCTCAAACTTGCCTAGCACAAGGACAAATAGGCAACAACAATACTTAAGCATGGATTAATTTCCATGGAAATGAAGAAGAACATCAAGCTCATTCATCCAACACATTCGGCCAAGACTAGGTTTTCCACTTCAACATAAACGATGCTCAATTCACTTAGTTTAGCAACACTTGATCACTCAAAATCCTTGTTCATGGAAGTAAATACCATGGATTCAAGGAAGATAACAAGATTACCTCAAACCTAGCTTGAATGGCTTGGCCCTTCACCGTTTCCTCATGAACAAAGCTTGACTCCAAGTGAACAAATGCCGAACTAAGCTTGCCTCCTTCAATTTCCTTCAATATTGCTTGGATTTCAAGAGCAAAATGGCGAGATGAGTTCTTGAGCAAGGTCTCGGCCAAATGGAAGCAAAGAAGCCCGAAACGAAAAGCACCCAAATGACTTAGGCAATTCGGGCACAAGACTTGTATTAGTCTAACCATAATGTCCATCTCGGCCTTTACCTATTTTGCATGGCTCAATGGAGTCCTCAAGCTCACACGGTCACACATGCACCATTAAAACATAGGTTTTCCTTGTCACTTAAGTCCCTTCATGGCTTTAATTGCCAAGCATAAAACAAAGATGCCATAAAGTCAAATAATCCCATGTGCTAACCGGCCAATGTAACTAGTCAAACAACTAGTTAGTTTAACTAGTAACTAGTGAATAGTACTTTAGTGGTAGACAAGATTTTGACTAGTAATCATTGTTGTCTCCCACAATTTGGCTTAGTACACTACTAGTCCACATAACTTTTGCATGGCCGAAACTTCCACTTCCAAGTTTGTAGTTTTAATTGTAGCACTCAATCAAGTGTGCAATTTGATCCCCTTTCTCTGTTTTCTGTCTGTTTTTCTCTAGTATAGTCCCTATGATCAATTAGGCCCTACAGTCTCCAGCTTTACACATAGGCCACTATACTAGATTCTATAATTCCTCTTACTCTCCCCTTTTTATTTTCTCTTACTTCCTTGGTTCTCCTTGGCCTAAGCCAAGCATTTAGGAGGTGCCTAACAAAAATCCTTTGAAAAGTTCAAAGAATTCAAGAATGAAGTAGAGAATCAACTCAGGAAAAGTATAAAAGTGCTTCGATCAGATCAAGGTGGAGAGTACTTGGATTGAGAATTCCTTAACTATCTGAAAGAGTGTGGTATAGTATCACAACACACTCCACCAAATAAACCTCAATGGAATGGTCTATCTGAAAGGAGAAATTGAACTCTGTTAGACGTAGTTCGCTCCATGATGAGTCAAGCTGGCCTTCGAAGCTCCTTTTGGGGACATGCTCTAGAGACAGCCACTTTTACACTAAACCGAGTTCCATCTAAATCGGTTCAAAAGACACCATATGAGATATGGAGTGGGAGGCATCCCAATTTGTCTTTTATGAAGATTTGGGGCTGTGACGCTTATGTGAAACGTCAATCCTCTGACAAACTAGGGCCCAAATCTCAAAAATGCCTTTTTGTTGGGTATCCCAAAGAAACAAAGGGTTACTATTTCTACAATCCTTCTGAGCAAAAAGTGTTTATTGCTCAAACTGGTGTTTTTTTTTAGAAAGAGTTTATCTCTAAAGGAACTAAAGGAACTAGTGGGAGGAAAGTAGAACTTGAAGAAATTCAAGAACAACAAGGAGACATCGAACCTGAATTGGAACCTGAACAGACACCACAAGATGTTGTGGTTCAAGAGTCTGTTCCTCTAGCACAGAGCTCACGTAAGTCTGGTAGGATTCGGTGTGAGCCTGAGAGATATGGATTTCTCATGACTCACACTGGTGATGTGATGCTCATGGATCAGGATGAGCCCACAACCTACCAACAAGCTATGTCGGGGCCTGACTCTGAGAAGTGGCTAGTGGCCATGAAATCCGAGATGGAATCCATGTATGAAAACCAAGTATGGACTTTGGTTGACCCACCTGAAGGGGTAAAACCCATAGGGTGCAAATGGGTTTTCAAGAAGAAAACTAACATGGATGGTAATGTGATTACCTTTAAGGGACGATTGGTTGCAAAAGGTTTCAAGCAAATTCATGGTATTGACTATGATGAAACTTTTTCACCAGTTGTTATGCTTAAATCCATCCGAATTTTGTTCGCTATTGCTGCACACTATGATTATGAGATATGGCAAATGGATGTCGAAACTGCATTCCTAAATGGAAAGCTACTTGAGGATATGTACATGACACTACCTGAAGGTTTTGTCACTCTTGAGAATGCCAATAAAGTGTGCAAGTTGCAAAGGTCCATTTATGGACTGAAGCAAGCTTCTCGAAGTTGGAATCTTCATTTTGATGATGCAATCAAAGAGTTTGGTTTTACCAAAAATGAAGATGAACCTTGTGTCTACAAGAAGGTTAGTGGGAGCGCTATTGTCTTATTGGTGTTGTATGTAGATGACATACTACTCATCGGGAATGACATTCCTGAGCTACAGTCTGTGAAGACTTGGCTAGGGAAATGTTTCTCTATGAAGGACTTGGGTGAAGCAGCCTATGTGTTAGGCATCAGGATCTATAGAGATAGATCTAGAAAGCTTCTTGGCCTAAGTCAAAGTACATACATTGACAAGGTGCTAAAGAGGTTTAGCATGCAAGATTCCAAGAAAGGATTCTTGCCCATGTCACATGGTATAACTCTTTCTAGATCTCAGTGTCCGAGTACACCCGAGGAGAGAGAGCGCATGAGTAAGATTCCATATGCCTCAGCAATTGGATCTATCATGTATGCCATGATATGTACTCGTCCTGATGTCTCATATGCCTTAAGCATGATGAGTAGGTACCAATCGAACCCCGGTGAGAGTCACTGGACAGCTGTTAAGAACATCCTTAAGTACTTACGAAGGACTAAGGATGCATTCTTGGTCTTTGGAGGTGAAGATGAGCTCGTTGTAAGGGGTTACACCGATGCAAGCTTCCAATCCGATAAGGATGATTTTAGATCGCAATCTGGTTATGTGTTTTGTATTGGTGGTGGTGCTGTGAGCTGGAAGAGTTCAAAGCAAGAGACAGTAGCTGACTCTACAACAGAATCTGAGTACATTGCCGCCTCTGATGCTGCGAAGGAGGTAGTTTGGATCAAGAAGTTCATCACTGAACTTGGAGTGGTTCCAAGCATTGCCGACCCGATAGAGCTCTATTGTGACAACAATGGAGCAATCGCACAGGCTAAGGAACCTCAATCTCACCAGCGATCCAAACACATACTCCGACGCTATCATCTCATCAGGGAGATCATCGAGAGGGGTGATGTAAGGATATGCAGGACTTCGACAGACAGCAACATTGCTGATCCACTGACAAAGCCCCTTATGCAGCAAAAGCATGATAGCCATTCTAGGTCCATCGGTATTAGATACATGGATGATTGGCTTTTAGTGCAAGTGGGAGATTGTTAGTGTTGTGCCCAAAAAGCCAATCATGAGATGATTGTATTTTTTGCACATTGAGTCATGATATTTTATTAAGGCATTAATCCAGCAATTATGTTTGTTGTTTTGTTTCTGCATAACGTAATAAACATAATTGTAACCCTAGAATAATGATATTCTCAAACGTCCCTAGTCTAGTATTATTGTGGAGCGGGTTGCAATAATACATAACGACTAGCATATGTGGAGACTAATATGAGATATGTAGTCTACATATGGGTACAAGTTGGAGAACTTGTGTACTGGACCGACCCACCATGAGAACACTACATGGATCGTTATATGAGTGTCATAAGTGATTCTCATAGTGATCATGGTATATGTAGTCCTTCGACCTAAGATCATCAAGGTTCCCTACATGTGAGTCATATACTTTGATACTTTTCTTTGTTGTTCGTAACTGAGTGAACTTGAAGGAGGTCATTGGGTATGTCACATATCATGCGGAGGGATTTGTATGATCAGGATGGGATTTGTCCCTCCTATGTAATGGGAGTGATGTCTTCGGGCCCCTTGATAGAGTGAGACTTAGAAAATGCATGGCCATGCTCGGATGAGTTGATATACGATATCAATGTCATCAGTTTAAGTTGGTTTACTCGGTAATCAAGAAACCAATGATTGGGCTGTACGAGAGTGACACATTCCATGTCTCATGTTTAGTCTTGATATCTTGGACAAAGGGACAATGGCATATATCGGTAATGATCGTAAAGGTTTAGTCGAATCATCAACAATCTTGTCACTTGGGTAGGAATGATGTGTTGCTAGACACCGCTCATTGCTTATGATCATAAATGTGATTTATGATCATTGCCAATGTGGTAGGAGCCTATTGGGTCACACATATGAGCTATTTGGATCATTAGAGTGCATGGGCTAATTATTTGGGCTATAGTTTCACTTTAATTTCATATTAATAATGGGCCCAAAAGTTGAGCCATTATTAAGCCCGAAATTAAAGCCTAATTGGATTAGGGCTTTGAAACCCATTAGGCCTGGAAGTTGAGTCTTACTATAAATACAACTTTTAGTGAGAAATTCATAGGTCTCCTTGTCCTAGCCTCCCAAAAGGACAGCCGCACTCTTCTCTTGCAATTCCTTGGAGGACGCAAGCTAGCACTGCAAAAGCAAGAGAAACGCATTTGCCAGGATGTGGTGGAAGCGTTGTGATTCTGAGAGGCTCGTGTGGATACCATAGAGAGCTTGAACATGTCAATTGTTCAGGTTTTGTGATTCGACTCTACAGCTGAGTGAGAGATCTCAATCAAAAATTAGGTATGAAAATTTTCGAACAGCTGGTTTACCCCGTTTCACTTGGATCCTGGAGGGTTTCGGTTAAATTCTGCTGCGCTGTTTGGCTCCCAAAACCTAACTTAGTCATCCCAATCTCGTGCCATCCTTGGAACTCAATAAAACAAGTAGATAAGCTTACACAACCCTTTGGGAAGAAATATCGAACACTTAGTAAATTAAGTTACTTATGTTGCAGATATGAAAGTTTAGGCACAAAGAAATATTCACAAATTGGTCCACCAAGATTACTAGCAATAATCAATCCGATAACTACCACAAAGAAAATATACTCTAGCTTAATTTCAATCAATCAACCAGAAATTTTAGCGCTACAGACATAAAGAAGATTTTTAGAAAATCCAGCCCTAATCTAGACATTCTTCCATTAATTCTCTTGACTAAGGAAATAAAGAAAATTAATAAGAAAAAATAAGAACTTGAATCAAAGAACAATATGGCTTAATGATGCCTTGGAGTGCTCAAAATCAATGAAAACCTTTGGTTCCTAATGCCTTGGGTCACAAAAGAACATAAATTCATATTTGAGATCATAAAAAAGGGTAAGATTCTATTTTTAAGTTGTTTGGGTTGAACACGGCTATGTGCACAGGGTGTGAACATGACCATGTTTCTTAAAATTGCCTGTAAACATGGTTGCTAGCATGGTCGTGTTAAGTTCCTGAACTTAATTTGAGTGTGATCAACTTACGAAACACGGTGTGTATACTTGGTTGTATTGTAGACAGTGTACAGCCTACACAGGCAACTCTACAGTCTTGTTCTGAAATGTGTTTGGCTACTAAAAGTTCAAACATTTTTTGGTAGAAGACAAACATGGTTTCAAATATGTGCATGCAATTGATCATGTATTGGAAACAAGTCCTGGAACATAAGCGTGTTATAGGCTGTGTTTGGGGTTTAAAGGCCAAAAATATTTTTGAAATTAGAAAAACAATATGGGGGCAAACATGGGAAATTGTGTTCACAAACATGGCTAGATACACGGTCATGTGTGGGACTATGTTTGTGCTGTAGAAATCAAAACTTACCCTACTCAGATGAGGAACATGCTTCCAGACATGAGCATGTGTGAAACTGTGTCACATAAACACACTTTCAAACATGGTCGTGTATGTGCATGTGTTTAAATTTTGGGATTTTAAGTTTTCAAAGCATATGGCTAAGAATATGGGTTTGTATAAGACCATGTTATGAAACATGCTTTGATACATGGTTCTCACACAAGCTGTGTTTGGCTACTGTAGCTTAAAATAAAAATGTTGTGAAAAATCAAGTTAATAAATAGAAAATGGCTATATTAGAAACTATGTTGGTTAACATGGCCTTGAACACGGGCATGTTCAAAGGCATGTTTGGCTCCTGGAACTTATAAAAGAAATTTGCAAACTCACCTAGAATTGAACTTAAACTTTTTCTTCCATTTTGAATATAATTTCTTCCCAAAATTCACCAGACTCTTGCATTAACAATGTAGATTATAGGATCTCAGGGTTGTCTGAGGATAATTAACCTACCTTAACAAAAAGTAATTAACAAAGCCAAGCAAAAGACTCAATGCTTGGGTTACCTCCCAAGAAGTGTTTGGTTTAATGTCGTTAGCCCGATGTCTTGAATGCAAAATCAAAACTTGGATTAGGGCGGTTGAGCATCATATCCTTGTGATTGATGTCATGAATCTTGCCTCCAAAATTCTGCTTAAGTTGTTGGCGATTAAACTTGAATGTTCTTTTTTGACGATTCTTAATCTTCACAACACTAAGAGGAAAAACCTCTATTATGACAAATGGTCTAGACCAGTGTGACTTAAGCTTACTTAGAAAAAGTAAGAGTTGAGCATTGTAGATTAACATCCAATCTTCAGCTTAAAACTCTTTGCCTTGCATTATCTTTGCTTGGTGCCATTTCTTCACCTTCTTTTCATAAATTCTGAACTTTTAATAGGTGACATTCCTCCACTTGTTGAGTTCATTTAACTATAATAGACATTTCTCATTTGCATGCTCAAAATCTTACTTAATATTATTTATAGCTCGATATGCCCATAGCACATCATTTAACTTAAGAGACCAATCCTTCCTAGTCGTAGAAACCACTTTTTCTAAAGTACGCTTGATCTTTCTATTTGATGATTCAGCTTGACCCCTAGTTTGTGGGTGATAAGCAGTAGTTGTTCAATGAGTGACTCCAAACCTACTAAGTGTTAGGGTCCTATTCACCCCCACCCTAAACCCTTTAGGAAGTTTAGCTAATTAAGTTTCATATGGTGAATTAGGACATAACAACCAAGATGCCTAACCCCAATCTTTAGTTAATGTCTAGGTGGTATTTAGTGAAAACCCTCACTTAAGCCTTTAAAGTTTTACTAAGTTCCAAGTTTAAGTTGCAATTTTACTTGATTGATTTAATGAGTGCACCTAAGTGGGCGTACCTTGGTGCTTAGTGGGTACATATGGGGTTCACATGAGTAAGCATAGATGGGTTTGTATGTGAGTGCCTAGTAGGCTTACTTTGGGGGTTTAAGTATATAGGCAAGGCATGTTATGCATGCCTTAGGAGCTTGGTGTCTAGGAAGCCTACCAGATTCTGGTGGGCATGTGTGGGCGTGTGTGTGTCTTAGTGTACTTAGGAGGTTTACTGGAAGCCTCCTTAGTGGCTCGCCAATTCATCACACTTGCACACATTCATGCATATGTATATACATACATCCTTGGCAAACTAGTTACACACCCTGCATGCATTTTTTCTAGTCCACCACTCTTAGTGCCTTAAGGGCTTGCCCAAGCCGATTATACACAACTGCGGCACAATCCATGCACTACTCTAGGTTCACAGGCCATCCACTATGTACATTCATTTACAAGATCAAATTTTGGCACTTGAGGGACTACATGGCCAAAATTACATACAACAAAAGTTGGACTACTTAGATAACATGCATGCCACAGACATGGGCTCAAATAGTTTCACTACCCATAGTTACTTTAACTTCCACTTTTCCTTCACATTTAGGCCAAAGTAGTCTAATTATCCTTCTAGTCTTTACCCATACTAAGGTAGACTCGAAAGTGGCTAGACCCATTGCAGCCATCAAAGCCTACAATTCAGTATACAACCATTAGTCTAAAATCATGAACTTTTCAATCTTTCTTTCTTAAGCCAACAAACCTGAGCCATACTTGCTTATACATAAAACTCTATGAAAGGTACCTCAGCACCCAATCTTCCACTTCTTTACCTAAAATGGAAGAAAAGGGCATGAGTAAACAAGTACTTAGTAAGGATTCAATTCGGCACCTAGTGCCTACATAATGTTCTAAACATTATTATTCATATAAACCTCTAATTTCTTTTCGTAACTTGTAACTGTTGGGTTTCGGGAGCCAAACAAGCGCAGCGGAATTTAATTGAAACCCTCTAGGATCCAAGTGAGATAGGGTAAACTGGGTGTTCGAAATTTTTCATACCTAATTTTTGGTTGAGACCTCTCACCCAATTGTAGAGTCGAATCACAAAAACTAAACAGTTGACATGTTCAAGCTCTCTATGGTATCCACACGAGCCTCTTGGGATTACCACGCTTTCACCACGTCCTGGCAAATGCGTTTCTTCTTCTTTCGCAGTGCTAGCTTGCATTCTCCAAGGAATTGCAAGAGAAGAGTGCGGCTATCCTTTTGGGAGGCTAGGGCAAGAAGCTATGAATTTCTCACTAAAAGTTGTATTTATAGTGAGACTCAATTTCCAGGCCTAATGGGTTTCAAAGCCCTAATCCAATTAGGCTTTAATTTCGGGCTTAATAATGGCTCAACTCTTGGGCCCATTATTAATTCAAAATTATTGTGAAACCATAACCCAAATAATTAGCCCATGCACTCTAATGATCCAAATAGCTCTATGTGTGCGACCCAATAGGCTCTTACCACATTGGCAATGATCATAAATCACATTTATGATCATAAGCAATGAGCGGTGTCTAGCAACACATCATCGCTTCCTAAGTGACAAGATTGTCGGTGATTTGACTAAAGCTTTATGATCATTACCGATATATGTCCTTGTCCCTTTGCCCAAGATATCAAGACTAAGCACGAGATATGGAATGTGTCACCCTCGTATAGCCCAATCTTTGGTTTCTTGATTACCGAGTAGACCAGCTTAAACTGATGACATTGATATCGTATATCAACTCATCCAAGCATGGCCATGCATTTTTCTAAGTCTTACTCTATCAAGGGGCCCAAAGATATGTGACATAGGAGGGACAAATCCCATCTTGATCATACAAATCCCTCCGCATGATATGTGACATACCCAATGACCTCCTTCAAGTTCACTCAGTTACGAGCAACAAAGGAAAGTATCAAAGTATGTGACTCACATGTAGGATGATCACTATGAGAATTACTTATGACACTCATATAACGATCCATGTAGTGTTCTCATGATGGGTCGGTCCAATACACAAGTTCTCCAACTTGTACCCATATGTAGACTACATATCTCATATTATTCTCCACATTTGCTAGTCGTTATGTATTATTGCAACCCGCTCCACAATAATACTAGACCAGGGATATTTGAGAATATCATTATTCTAGGGTTACAATTATGTTTATTACATTACGCAGGAACAAAACAACAAACATAATTGCTGGATTAATGCCTTAATAAAATATCATGACTCAATGTGCAAAAAATACAATCATCTCATGATTGGCTCGCAGTAACCAAAGACAAAGAAGACACAAAAGAGGCAAGGCATAACATAAAACAAGATACTTACATACATAATTCATGTAGGGTTTCAGGAGCCAAACAAGTGCAACGAAATTTAACTGAAACCCTCTAGGATCCAAATGAAATGGGGTAAACCAGGTGTTCAAAAATTTTCACACCTAACTTCGGTTGAGATCTCTCACCCAACTGTAGAGTCAAATCACAAAACCTGAATAGTTGACGTGTACAAGTACTTCATGGTATCCACATGAGTCTCTCGGGATCACCACGCTTCCACCATATCGCAGCAGATGTGTTTTTCTTAGGCTCGTAGTGATAGCTTGCGTCCTTCAAGGAATAGCAAGAGAAGAGTGTGGCTGTCCTTTTTGGGAGGCTAAGACAAGGCTGTGAATTTCTCACTAAAAGTTGTATTTATAGTGAGACTCAACTTCCAGGCCGAGTAGGTTTCAAAGCCCTAATCCAATTAGACTTTAATTTCGGGCTTAATAATAGCTCAACTTTTGGGCCAATTATTAACACGAAATTATCCTAAAACCATAAACCAAATAATTAGCCCATGCACTCTAATAATCCAAATAGCTCTATGTGTGTGACCCAATAGGCTCTTACCATGTTGGCAATGATCATAAATCACATTATGATCATAAGCAATGAGTGGTGTCTAGCAATACATCATTGCTGCCCAAGTTACAAGATTGTCAGTGATTTGACTAAACCTTTATGATCATTACCCATATATGCCATTTTCCATTTTTCCAAGATATCAAGAGTAGGCATGAGACATGGAATGTGTCATTCTCATATAGCCCAATCTTTAGTTTCTTGATTACCAAGTAGACTAACTTAAATTGATGACATTGATATCATATGTCAACTCATCCGAGCATGGCCATGCATTTTCTAAGTCTCACTCTATCAAGGGGCCTGAAGATATCATTCTCATTACATATGAGGGACAAATTCCATCTCGATCTTACAAATCCCTCTGCATGATATATACCCAATGACCTCCTTCAAGTTCACTCAGTTACGAGAAACAAAGGGAAGTATCAAAGTATGTGACTCATATGTAAGGAACCTTGATGACCATAGGTCAAAGAACTACATATACGATGATCACTATGAGAATCACTTATGACACTTATATAACGATCCATCTAGCGTTCTCATGGTGGTCGGTCCAGTAACAAGTTCTCCAACTTGTACCCATATGTAGACTGCATATCTCATATTAGTCTCCACATATGCTAGTTGTTATGTATTATTGTAACCCATTCCATAATAATACTAGACCAGGGACATTTGAGAATATCATTATTCTAGGGTTACAATTATGTTTATTACGTTACACAAAAACAAAACGACAAACATAGTTGCTGGATTAATGCTTTAACAAAATATCATGGCTCAGTGTGCAAAAATACAATTATCTCATGATTGGCTTTTGGGCATTACACTAACAATTCAAAGGTTAGCACATGCACACAATCAAAGAAGCAAACAAACACACATACCACATACATGGTTCCGCTTTAACTTAGTAAGCATTTCTTTCTTCCAATTTAGCAAGTGATCACTTTGATTAGAATCAATTTAACATAAACATAGAGCTCTCGGTGATTAAACAAGTTTGGCCATGGTTGATCAAAAACCCTAATGCTTGCCAAAAGTAAACTAGCTAGCTCACCGTAGTGCTTAATGCACATATAGCCCATTATATAGCTTCTAGGTTTATTCGACAATGCCCATCCCCTAGAGAAGTGTTCATACCTTCAACATATAGGAGAAAAAATTTCATATGAGCCCTTACCAAGCTCAGATTTTGGCAGCAAAGAAGCATAAACACATCAAAGCACCACACACATCACCATAGCCTACCCATAAGCCACCATGTTTGGTTTTCCTCCTTCCTGGCTTAGGCTTTGCTCTTAGTTATTTGTTGGAGTTATAGACTAGAATTTGGTGAATGGAAGCTATATTCAATACCTTAGAGTCCACCTTCAAAGAATTTAACTCCAAGAGGTGGAGGTTGCTCGAAATGGCCTTGGCGGCCAAGTAAAATTTGCCCATGTTTTGGTCTAACTCCACCTAGGTCTTCCATGTAATTTTGATTATCATGTTGACCTACTTACCTCTCTTGGTGGTACAAATCAAGAACCTAGTTTGCCCATAAATTTATCAAATTAAGCCCTCAAACTGTGACTTGAACTGATGTACACTTTAAGTGCACCCGAGAGCCGCCTAGTGCACCCAAGGGTGCTTCTAATGGTTTTCATGTGTTCTTCACCTTTTCTTAGCCTACATTGTAGCCCTCATTTTTGTTTCACTCTTAAACATCAATCTCTCAAAACCCCTTCCAAGGCATTTGGCTTTAGAGCCTTCACATGCACATGATTACACACAATGGTGCACCTAAGAGTCTCCTAGTGCACTTCCTTGGAGCACTTTAGTGCCCTTCGCTTATTTTCTACCTTGTATTGAAATTTTCCTTCTTATTTTATCATTAAGCATCCATTCCAAATTGTTTCCCTCAAGGCACTTGGTTTTAAAATCTCTAGATTCACATAGGTGCACGCAAGGTGTGCCCAAAAACCAACTTGTGCCCTTCCTCGGTGCTCTCTTGGTGTTCTTAGGTTCTTTGTCATTTTTCTTCAATTTTTTGGTCTTTACTTCAAAGCCTACCTTGGTACTTAACTTTTTAGTCATCTTTGGCTCACAAGTACAACACTTTCCCTTATGTTCCACTTAGGTGCACTTATGGCACACTTAGGGTAGCCCAAAGAGTACTTGTTCTTTCATAGCTCTCGTCTTCTAATTTTTGACTTTTAGTACTTATACACACATATTATGTACATTGTACATACATTTTATCATAGCCCATGGCCTATTTAAGTCACAGGCCTGACATTCTTTCCTTTTAAAGAATTTGGTCATCCAAAGTTTCAAGTAACTTAGAGAGTAACTCTGGGTACTTCTTAAGCATTTTAGCTTTAGTTTCCTAGGTAGCTTATTGCTCAGAACAATGAGACCATAGGATCTTTACCATGCTTATCCATGTGCTCTTCAATTTCCTTACATCCCTAGATAGAACTTTTATAGGTTCCTCCTCAAAGGTGAGATTAGGAGTTACTGGGATGTCAGAAGTTGGTATGGACTAATGTGGGTTAGATAAATAATTCTTAAGCATACTAACATGAAAAGTATCATGTATGTGACCCATCTTTGAGGGTAAGTCCAGCTTATAAGCTACATTGCCAATCTTAGCCAATATTTGGAATGGCCTATTATATCTAGGAACTAGTTTGCCTTTCCTGCCAAATCTCATAACTCCCTTCATTGGGGAGACCTCAATCCACACATAATCTATTGACTAAAACTCTAGGTCTTTTCTCTTTTTTTTTTTTATTGGCATAGGCCTCCTCTAGATTGTTGATAGCCTTAATTCCCTCTTGGATCATTTTAATTCTTTCAGTGGTTTCATGGATTAGCTCTGGCCTTATCTCAACCATGTCTTTAGTGTCTTGCCAACAATGAGGGCTAATACAGTTTCTTCCATACAGTGCTTCATAAGGTGCCATTTTTATCACTAAGTGATAACTGTTATTGTAGGAAAACTCTATCAAGCGTAAGAGTTGATCCCATTCTCCCTTAAAGTCCAGCACACAACACCCTAGCATGTCTTCAACAACTTGTGTAGTTCTCACTATTTGCCTATTTGTTTTAGGGATGACAACTAAACTTAGTTTTAATTGAGTGCCCAATTCTTGATGTAGTGACCCCCAAAATTTTGATTCAAATCTTGGGTCTATATTTGAAATTATGTCATCTGGGATACCATGCAATCTCACTATTTCTTTAATATATAATTGTGCCAGCATATCCAAAGGATCAGTGAGATTAATGGGTAAAAAGTGTGCTAACTTAATGAGTTTGTCCATAATCACCCAAATGGTATCATGTTTCTTCCTTGTCATAGGCACATTTATCAAGAAATCCATGGATATAGATCCGCATTTTCTTTCTAATTTGGGCAAGCATTGTAACTTGCCCTTGGCCTTTGATGCTCCACTTTTACTTACTGGCACACAACGCACTTAGACACAAATGTGTCAATTTCTTGTTTCATATTTGTCTAGCAATAGTATTCTTTCAAATTTTGGTACATCTTAATGGTTCCAGGGTGTATGCTCATTTTACTATAGTGAGCTTCTTTCAGGATTTGTTCTCTTAAATCATACCCTTTAGGTACATAGATCCTATCTTGGAAATATAGCAATCCCTACCTATAAGAGAACTCTTGGAATAGTTTTCCATGCCTCTAGCCAGATATTCTAGTAAGGTCTATGTCTTGCTGTTGAGCTCTTAATATTTCTTCTTTCCATGTGGATTGAATAGTTACCACTTTTAGTTGAGCTCTTTCCCATCTTAGCCACTTGTTAGCCAAACAAGTCAGGCTATTAAGCTCATTTTTTTCTTTTTCTCCATGTTTCAGGATACCCATATATTTCCTGCTTAGGACATCAGCCACTTTATTGGCTTTGCCCTTTGTGTACTCAATGGCATAATCAAATTCTTTGAAGTACTCAAGCCATCTTCTTTGCCTCATATTCAATTTGTTTTGAGTGAAAAGATACTTGAGGCTCTTGTGGTCGGTGAAGATTTGAAATCTATTACCTAATAGTAATGCCTTCTTTGTTTCAAGGAAAAAATCGTAGTTAGAAGTTATAAATCATGCACTAGATAGTTCTTCTCATGTGGCCTTAACTTCCTTGAACCATAGGCTATTGCTTACTTCTCTTACATTAACACACATCCTAATCCCACAATAGATGCATCCCTATAAACAATAAAGGTTTTACTAGGATTAGGTAGTATAAGCACAGGGGTTGAGGTGAGTTTGTCTTTAAGCTCTTGGAAGCTCTTCTCACATTCCTCTGAGCACTTAAATTCCTATCTATTCCTTGTCAGTTTAGTTAAAGCTGCCATTATAGAAAATTTATATACAAATCTTTGGTAAATGTTACCGAATCTAGGGTAGTCTAGTTATGGTGTCAAAATTGTACATTTAAAATTCCTAGGGTTGGTATGTTCTGTAGGCCATCAAAACAATACCCTTAACATGTATACTAAAGTGGCCCTCTTGGGCACTATGTAAATGCATGCATATTGGTCCAACCATTACACACATATTCACAGTTTTTGCACACCATGGCAGCAAGGAAGGAAAACACTAGCACAATTTTTAATCTTGGCTACCACACATTAGGCAATCTTGTTAAGTTTAAGTAACCAGCCACTACACCCGAAACTTCCTCCAAAAAACTGTAATAATCTAGCCATGTACCCCCATGTTTTATTTACTTCATTATCAAGTAGAGACTTAAACCAAACCATGGAATTTTGTTTTACATCAATAGCCCACCTATGGACCAAGTTATAGATTTTTTATGTTGGTTACAAAATTCTGACCAAATGAACAGTAACTCAGCCAACTTTGAAACGTCATAACTTTGGATACAAGGGTCCAAAAGTAGTTAAACCTATATATGTGCTCTAAGCGTGGTAAAAATTTCATATGAAGATTCATTCTACACTGGGAGATATAGAATTTTGAGTGCAGAGTAAAAATTCTGGTCACTTTATGACCATTTCGCCCATATGAAATTTCATGAGTGTGCAAACACTTCATTCACAAGGGGTAATCCCTCCAAGGATATCTTATACATGTACAATACACATAGGAATTATGTGCTCTTGCATCTAGCAACTTTTTGTGGCCAAAACAAAATTTGCAAACAAGCAACCTATCATTCATACTTAGACAGCTTGTGGACCACATTCACATACATAGCAAAATAGTCCTCAAATGTTCACACACTTGTTTCAAATTTACATGAATTATATGTACATGCATCCATGCACTACATAATGGACTTAGCTCAGCTAAAACATGCACCCAAGTTAGGGGAGAGCTTTAGACACAATGCACTCTAGAAACAGGATGTTGGACAGCTGCTGCATAACACAGTAAGCACCATCACTAAAAATACCAAATGTGATCCTAAAATCACCAAACTTTGCAGATCACAACTAGATACATGGAAGTTCAAATGCATGAAATTTCAGATTAAAACTCGAACTACTAAGGTCAGTTTGATTGTGATCTTTCTGCTGGACCTGAAGTGGGCAGATTTGAGGGGAGTAAGTTCCATTGTGAAACTTAGTAAGGAGAACACTTATACTCTTAAGGTAATGTAAACCATAGTATTACCTGCATCAAAAAATGCTGAAATACAAGAAAAAAAATGCAAATATCCAATATAGGGCATCCAAATGAAGCGACCAAACACAAAGAACAACCATATGTTTGCGGCAGCAACAATATGTATTGGTTCATCCATAAAACATGAAATAAACATGTGAAAATCACTGTGGCAGCCCTCTTCAAGCATAATATTGATCTTAGGATAGTTTTAACACTAGTTGCTACTAACTTTTGGCTCTAGAAACCCTTAAATGCGCTACCATCACTATGCACTTCACATTAGGTCACAAAACTTTCACTAAGTGCACTCCCCTCACTAAGCTTGGTTCACCAAGCACGCGGCTCTCTTCCAAACTTAGCCCATGCTCCATGGATGTTTGAATAATGTAGTAAATAGTCCATGAGAGCAAGAGAACTCCTTACCCTGAGTGTATGCCAAAATTGGAGCTTGATCCTAGGTGCACTCAAGTCTTAGTACCAAATAGCTTCCAATTGCCCTTTCTTGCTTTCAATTGCTTCTAGCTTCAAGCTTGGAGGTATGGTGGCTATAGAGGAGCTATGGAGGTGAAGGTGGCTGGTGTGGGTCAAATATGGGAGAAGCAAAGAAGAAATTGGCTACTTTAAGAGGCTTAACCAAGCTTTAGTGCACTAAACACCCTTAATAGCCTTAATTAATCTTTACGTCATTTTCCTTACTTCTAAACCATGGTTCCTTTGCCTTAAAATCATGGCCCACATTTGAGTCCTTTTCCCCTTACCATGGCCGACCTTATTAGTATGGGAGAAATCCAAATTGGTTCCATTTGACTCAAGTCAAAAGCTTGAACATCCTAATGCTTACACTAGGACACTTTATTCCTTAATGCCTTTTGTGTTTTCTTTGTCCAAACTTGTCTTCCATAAGCAATTTGATCCTCCAATAGCACTTTCATATGCTTCCCATAACTCTCCAAAGCTCTTTCTTGAGAGTTTTGCAATTGAGTACCTGAATTTCCAAAACTTTACAAAAAAGTCCATTGGTTGCTTGACAAACAAGCAATCCTTAAGGATTTTCTTGGGGGCCAATTTACCAACTTAGAACACTTTTAAGGAGGTGTTGATCATGCCCTTTACCACCATACTTCAATCACTATGGTGAGAATTACACAATATAATGTTTTTTGACCATTATGCCACACTTTGTAATTCTCCTATTTTTGTGAGGTGGTAACAATCCTCCCCCCTTAAAAATTTTACACCTCCAAAATTGCCTTTAGCTTTGGGTATTTTGTAGGATATTTTTCCATAACGTCTTTCTCAGTTTCCTAGATTGCTTCCCTTTCAGAGTGGTGTGACCACTAAACTTTTACCATGGGAATGAGCTTGTTTCTTAACCTTCTGGTATCATTGGCTAAGATAGCTACAGGCTTCTCTTCATATGTCAAGTTAGGTTCCAACTGTATGTCTTCCACTATAATAGCATGCTTTGTGTCCAATAGACACTTTTTAAGCATACTGATGTGAAAAACATTGTGAACACTTGACATGCTTGGCGGTAGAGCTAACCTATATGCTACCTTGCCAACTCTGTCCAAGATCTCATAAGGACCTATATATCTTGGAGCTAACTTGGTTCTTCTACCAAATCTGATAGTGCCCTTGGTTGGCGCAACTTTTAGCAATCATTATCACCAACCTCAAACTCCAAGTCTCTCATTCTTTTATTCACATAGGTTGTGGTTCTTTCTGTTAGTGTTGTGCCCAAAAAGCCAATCATGAGATGATTGTATTTTTTGCACATTGAGTAATGATATTTTATTAAGGCATTAATCCAGCAATTATGTTTGTTGTTTTACTTCTACGTAACGTAATAAAAATAATTGTAACCCTAGAATAATGATATTCTCAAACATACCTGGTCTAGTATTATTGTGGAGTGGGTTCCAATAATACACAACGACTAGCATATGTGAAGACTAATATGAGATATGTAGTCTACACATGGGTACAAGTTGGAGAACTTGTGTACTGGACCGACCCACCATGAGAACACTACATGGATCATTATATGAGTGTCATAAGTGATTCTCATAGTGATCATGGTATATGTAGTCCTTTGACCTAAGGTCATCAAGGTTCCCTACATGTGAGTAACATACTTTGATACTTTCCTTTGTTGCTCGTAACTGAATGAACTTGAAGGAGGTCATTGAGTATGTCACATATCATGCGGAGGGATTTGTATGATTAAGATGGGATTTCTCCCTTTTATGTAACGAGAGTGATATCTTCGGGCCCCTTGATAGAGTGAGACTTAGAAAATGCATGGCCATGCTCGGATGAGTTGATATACAATATCAATGTCATCAGTTTAAGTGGTCTACTCGGTAATCAAGAAACTAAGGATTGGGCTATATGAGAGTGACACATTCCATGTCTCGTGCTTAGTCTTGATATCTTGGACAAAGGGACAATGGCATATATCGGTGATGATCATAAAGGTTTAGTCGAATCACCGACAATCTTGTCACTTGTGTAGTAACGATGTGTTGCTAGACATCGCTCATTGCTTATGATCATAAATGTGATTTATGATCAATGCCAACATGGTAAGAGCCTATTAGGTTGCAAACATAGAGCCATTTGGATCATTAGAGTGCATGAGCTAATTATCTGGGTTATGGTTTCACAATAATTTCATATTAATAATGGGCCCAAAAGTTGAGCCATTATTAAGCCCGAAATTGAAGCCTAATTGGATTAGGGCTTTGAAACCCATTAGGCCTTGAAGTTGAGTCTCACTATAAATACAACTTTTAGTGAGAAATTTGACCTTCTTGCCCTAGCCTCCCAAAAGGATAACCGCACTCTTCTCTTGCAATTCCTTGGGGGATGCAAGCTAGCATTGCGAGCGCAAGAGAAACGCATTTGTCGGGATGTGGTGGAAGCGTGGTGATCCCGAGAGGCTCGTGTGGATACCATAGAGAGCTTGAACACGTCAACTATTTAGGTTTTGTGATTCGACTCTATAGTTGGGTGAGAGATCTTAACTGAAAATTAGGTATGAAAATTTTTGAACACCCGGTTTGCCCCGTTTCACTTGGATCCAGGAGGGTTTCGATTAAATTCTGCTGCGCTTGTTTGGCTCCCAAAACTGAACACTTTCGTTGGCCACCTTCAATCTCTCTTGAATCTTCTTGATCTTTGCAGTAGTCTCCTCAATGATTTTGGGACCTAAGTTTAGCCTATTTGAGGCTTCCACCCAATAATGGGGCGTCATGCACCTTCTTCCATATAATGCTTCATAAGGTGCCATGCCAATGGTGCTTCGATAATTATTGTTATAGGAAAATTCCACCATTGGCAGGTGTTGGTCCCAAGGGTTCACCCTTGCAATCCAACACATAACTCCTAAGCATGTCTTCTAGCATATGTATCACCCTTTCAGTGTGCCCATCAATCTGAGGGTGATAAGCAGTACTTAAGTGGATTTTGGTACCTTGCTTTGTGAGAAGTACTCCAAAATCGAGCTGTGAATCTTGGGTCTCTATCAGATACAATGGAATATGGTATTCCATGTAGTCTTACTATCTCTTGGATATACATTTGGGCCAACTTCTCTAGAGAAACTGTGAGTTTCATAGGTAAGAAGTGGGCACATTTGGTTAGCCGATCTACAATGACCTAGATTGTATCATGCCTTAATCTGGTCATAGGCAACCCAGTGAAAAGGTCCATGGTTAGGTTGCCCTACTTCCTTACTGGTATAGGTAGAGTCTATAGGGTACTAGCTGGCTTCTGGTGCTCTACGTTTACCCTTTGGCCTGTGGCACATTTAGAGACATAAGTAGCTATGTCTCTCTTCATGTTTGGCACTAGAAGTGAGTCTTCAAGTCTTTATATAGTTTCTCATTTCTTGGATGGAAGTTCAACTTGCTTGTGTGAGCTTTTTCAAGTATTTCATCCCTGAGCTTTGGTCCTTTAGGCACATAGATTCAGTCCTTAAAGTACAGTAATCCTTGCTTGTAGGCAAAGGATTCATACAAGGAACCTTTTTCTTCTCTTCATATCCTTTTCAATTTAGAATCTGTCTCCTGAGTCTTTCGGACCTCTACAATCCATCCTGATTGGATTGTCAATGTATAGATTTGTGCTTCCTCCCACTTATGCCACTTATGCCATACACATAGCAAATTATTCTAGTCATCATGATCAACTATGGATCCTCCTTTCAGAAGGCCCATGTACTTCTTACTCAAGGCATCTGCTATGACATTGCCTTTGCCCTCTGTGCACTCTATACTGTAGTCATAGTCCTTCATGTACTCTAACCATCTCCTTTGCCTCATGTTCAACTCTTTCTGGGTGAACTAGCCATCAAGTAATGCCTTAATTGCTTTAAAGCAAAAATCATTGCTTCATCTCATTCTTGCTCATATATGCCCTTTATACTAGTCTTTACCAAAGCTCTGCATTGCCTTCTTGTTTAAAAGTAGCCAGTAGCAAGTTTTAGGTGGATGTGACTTCCATTCTTGCAAACACCTTTTCTATTTGGTAAATTTAGAATTCAGCTTCTTCAGGATCACCACTACCTTTGAATATTGGTAGTTTAACTGCCAAAGAGTCCTCTAGTTGGCCTTATTTTAAACCTTCCCTTATTGGCCTTTCTTTCATTCTTTCAAGGGTCTTAGACTTCATTTTTTAAACAAACTGCTTAGAGCTTTTAGAGACTGGTTCCATTCTTCCAGCATTGGTGCCTATCTGCTCCCCTTCTCTGTTCTCATTACTTCACCTGATTTTGATCTTAGTTTCTTACCTCTTGGATTCCTTTTATCTTCATCTAGTTCCTATTCTCCATCCTTATATCTGCAAGCTTGCTCTTCTCTTATTGGTTCCTTTCCTGGCCTCTTTCTTCTTTTTTTTGTCCTTCCACTGTAGAAATACCTTTAGGTGCCAAGCCTTTGCCCTAGTGAGAGCTTGCATACCCATTACAAGCTTAGCAATACCAGCTTCCATCATGCCCATCATATGTTCCATTCTTTCTTATCTATGTACACTAGATTTAGGCCATACATACATACATACATCCTAGGTGGATTAGCTACAAACCATGCATGCATTTTTTCTTGTCCATTACTCTTAGTGCCTTAAGGGCTTACCCAAGCCCATTACACACAACTAATGCACAAACCATGAACTACTTTAGGTCCCTAGGTCATCTACTATGTACATTCATTTACAAGATCAAAATTTGGCACTTGAGGGACTATATGGCCAAAATTACATACAACAAAAGTTGGACTACTTAGATAACATGCATGCGACAGACATTGGCTTAAACAGTTTCAATGCCCATAGTTACTTTAAATTCCACTTTCACTTGACATTTAGGCCAAATTTGTCTTATTATCCTTCTAGTGTTTACCCATACTAGGATAGAGCCAAAAGTAGACAGACCCATTATAACCATCAAAGCCTACAATTCAGTAGACAACCATTAGTCAAAAATCATGGGCTTTTCAATCATTCTTTCTTAAGCCAACAAATCTGAGCCATACCTCCTTATATATATACCTCTCCAAGAGGTTCCTTAGCTCCTAGTCTTCCACTTCTTTACCTGAAATGGGTAGAAAAGGGCATGAGTACACAAGTACTCAATAACGATTCAATTTGGCACCTAGTGCCTACACAATGTTGTAAACATTGTTATTCATATAAACCTCCAATTTTTTTTTATAACCTGTAACCAAAGACAAAGAAGACACAAAAGAGGCAAGGCATAACATAATACAAGATACTTATATACATAATTCAAAGGTTAGCACACACACATAATCAATGAAGCATGCAAACACACACACCAGATACATGGTTCCATTTTAACTTAACAGGCATTGCTTTCTTGCAATTTAAAAAGTGATCACTTTGATTAGAATCAATTTAGCATAAACATAGAGCTCTAGGTGAATGAACAAGTTCAGCCATGCTAGATCAAAAACCCTAATGCTTGCCAAAAGTAAACTAGCGAGCTCACCAAAGTGCTTAATTCACACATAGTGCATTACATAGCTTCTAGGTTCATTTGGCCATGGCCATTCCTTAGAGCAGTATTCTCCCCTTCAAGGTCCAGGGGAGAAAGCTTCATATGAACACTTACCTAGCTTAGATTTGGTAGTAAAGTATCAAATGCACCACCATAGCCTACTCGTAAGCCAACATGTTTGGTTTTCCTCCTCCTTGGCTCAAGCTTTGCTCTCAATTATTTATAGGAGTCTTAGACCAGAATTTTGGTGAGAATAAGCTATATTCAATGCCTAGGAAGTTGCATTTGAAAAAGTTAAGTCCAACAGTGGAGGTTGGCCAAAATGGCCTTGGCGGCCAAGTAAATTTTGACCATGTTTTGGTCTAAATCCACCTAAGTCTTCCATGTCATTTTGATTATCATATTGTCTGGCTTACATCTTTTGGTGGTACAAATCAAGCACCCACTTTGCCCATAAATTCAACCAATTAAGCCCTGAAACTTTGACTTGAACTTAGGTACACTTTAAGTACACCCCCTAGTGCACCCTAGGGTGCTACTTATGTTTTTCATGTGTTCTTCACCTTTTCTTGGCCTACATTATAGACCTAATCTTCATTTCACTCTTAAACATCAATCTCTCACAACCACTTCCAAAACATTTGGCTTTATAGCCTTTACATGCACATGATTACACACAAAGGTGTACCTAAGAGTCTCCTAATACACTTCCTTGGAGAACTTTAGTGTCCTTCACTTAGTTTTTTCCCTATATTGCAATATTCCTTCATATTTTATCATTAAGAATTAATTCAAAATTGTGTCCCTCAAGGCACCTGGCTTTAAAGTCTCTAGATTCACATAGGTGCATACAAGGAGTGCCCAAGAGCCACCTTGTGCCCTTCCTTGGCGCTTTCTTAGTATTCTTAGGCTCTTTGTCATTTTTATTCAATTTGTCATTTTTTACTTCAACGCCTACCTTGGCACTTAACCTTTTAGCCATCCTTGGCTCAAAAGTACAACACTTTCCCTCATATTCCACTTAGGTGGACTGAAGACACCCTTAGGGCACCCCAAAGAGTACTTGCTCTTTTGTAGCTGTTGTCTTCACTTTTAAGAGTACTTACATAGACATATTATGTACATTGCATGTACATTTTAACACAGCTCATGGCCTGTTATGGCCCTTCTAGTGGGAAGCATGTTTGAGAAAGGTAAAGTGTTCTAAATTAAGTTTAGAACCTTAATTCAAGTTTACATAGCAAGAATAGAAAATTTTAGCAAAGTTCGCTAAGTTTCGAGAAAAATAAAGCATTGAACGAAGTTCAAGGGCAAAATGGTAATTTTCCATCTTGAATATCCGGGACAAGTCCCGAGTGTTTTAAAATGAATTTTTATAACTTAACTTTCAACCTTAACTCAAACTTAAAGAATAGACAAGAGTTTAATCAAGAATGACTAAGTTACAATGATAGGGGCTTAATTGCATTAAACTTGAAACCTTGGTGACCTTGATGCTAAGTAAGGGTTTAAGAAGGGACAGAGAAGGGGAAGGCTGCCATAACCACGTTTTCATCCTTCCCTCACTCATTTCTCTCTCAAATTAAGCTTGGAATCAAGTGATCTTGGTATCAAGAGGTGCAATTCAAGGTGTATAAGCTTGGAGGAGCCAATTTCAAGATTGAAACCATGATTTTGAAGCTTGGAAAGGCGTTTTTCCACATCCCCTATTTTTGAACGAGGTATGAAATGTGTTCTTGATTGAATTCATGTTTATTAGTTAGTTTGAAGCTCGGGTTTTGGTTAGAGAATGAAGTTTTAGTGATTAGTGCTTTGTTTTTGGATTGGAATTGGTGTAGAACTTTGGTGAGCTTGGTTGGTTGAAATGGAGCTTGATTCTTGCATGTTGCTTGGAGTTGAGGTAAGGGGAGTATGTTTTCAAGTTCATTTAATGCCAACAGCTTGAGTTTGCTTGAAGAATTCGAGTGGCTTTAGCTATGGCATTAGTTAAAGGTTTTGGTTGAATTATGGTGGACTAGAGGAATTGGGAGGATTGGATTGATGTTACAAGACATCATAGATTGGCTTGTGATAGTTGGTTGTGATCTATGCAACATGTTCTATGTGCATATGAAATTTGGAGGCATTCTAAGCCTGTTTGATATGTGTAGGAAATGTCTAAAGTTCATAGCATCAAAACCGGAGTTTTTCTGGGCATTTTGCAGGTTTGGCGACATGTACCAATCCCCATGAGTTCCCATGATGTGTCACCAAGACCTCAAAAAATTGGCAGAACGTCGACAACTGTGGCGACGCGTCGCCAAGATAGCATTTGACTCTCAGTTTTGTTTTTGGCATAACTCTTTGCTCCAGTGTCCGATTGAGGTGATTCAAGATTCCACGTGAAGCTAAGAGGGTGTACTATCAACTACATGTTGTAAGAACACTTAAAATGCCCTAGTTTTAGATTTACATTAACTCAAAGTGAAGGCAAGTTTTAAAGGAAACTATGTTGCAATGATCACAACAAGGTATTACTAGCCCAGGTGAGAGGTTTAGAACCCTTGGCAACCTAGTTGTGCCATAGCCACCAGGATGCAAGGTGAAACCTTGTTCATCTAGTCTACAACAAAAGGTCTTATGGCCTAGTCTACAACGTGCCACCATAATTCCCCTGCATAACGACTATGGGAAAGCTACATGATTGCATCCAGTAAGCTTTGGCTTGCTAGGAGTGGGTTAGTGATCGAAACTTGCTAGGCACGGAGTGATGCACCGTGAGGAGGAGTAGTTTGAGGAGAGGTCTCAAAGGCCTAGTTATATGTGCATATATTAGACCCTCATGCTGTGTGAGCTCGCAGCAAGTTTACATATGTTCATCATATGTCCAGTCCTAGTAATTTTCTTGCAGGTACACTGAAGACCCCTTACTGAGAATTGTCGAATTCTCACTCCCTAGTTATGTTATGCAGAGACTGAAGTTGTTGGACTGGGTAATCGTTGAGGATTATCGCAGTAGTGGTCTTTTGTGCGTACAGGTACGGCATTTGAGAATCCTTGTGATTCTAGTCTACGTGGTGTATTTAGTTGGCTTGTTGGTCAAGTATCAGTACTAAGTAGTATCCTCCTTTGGCTGTAGAGCCTAGTAGCACTTGGCAAAGGACTTCTGAGACTCGCCACTGGGACGTGTATCCAAGGTAGGAGTTAAGTCAAAGAGATCTCAGTAGAGGTGTATATTTATATAGTACTTTTAGTTGCCTCCATAGTCTATGTTATAAGGAGTCCTCGACTCTAGGATTGCTCTTAGGTGAGTGCATTAGTCTACTTTATGTATGAATGTTCTCACGAGTTGTTTTGTGTAGTAAATTCACACAAATGTTGATTTTGTTTGCTTTGGCTATTTATACTTATTTTGCATAGAAATTACTTGGCCAAGTTAATGGTTTATGGTTTTAATAAACCAAGTCAAAGCATAAGAGCATGCATCTTGCATATTCTAGGTTAATCAACTAGTATCACGGGGTTTAATCCGCACACGTACACAAGTAGCCAATTGCAATCCACCGTGAGACCAGCTCTCATAGGGCTTCCTGGGCAGGGGCCAGGGACGGCCATGTCAGTTTTTGGTATTAGAGCTTAGGACTTTTTTCATAGATATTGGAGGCTAAGATCGAGATCTAGTTTGGAATGTCCAAGTGCTAGAAAGTTAGTACTGACCAACATTTGGGGAATGTTGTCTGGCTTTAGTTATAGGTTGCTATGGTTGATACTAGATCAGAAGCTTCTACAGGGGCTAGAAAACCTGGTGAGGGTTGTAGTGACCCCGTTGTGGCAAGGTTGGATGAGATATCCAGAGTTCTTCAGGGGTTGACACAGACTATGGCCCAAGTGGCACAGGGTATGAACACCCTTGTGACTGAGATGTTCAGAGATTATGAGGACAGAGGTGTTGTCCAACAGAAGAATGACCCACAACAGGATCAGGAAAGGCATGCTGACCAACAGTAAGTGCCTAGGGCTCATGAACACAGAAATCATGTTCATGAGGAGGAAGAAGAACCAGAGGTGATGGAGGCTCCAAGGAGGGGAGACACTCCACATCAGATGAGATTGTTGGAGAAATTTAAGACTGTTGATCCACCGAGCTTTGATGGGATAGGTGATCCCAACAGAGCAGAGGACTGGTTGTCTAGAATGAATAGACTTTTCACTTGTGGTGGTTATGAGTCAGAGCAAAAGATGATTCTAGTGCCTTTCTTTATGAGAGGAAGGGCTAGTCTATGGTGGGATGTTGTGATGGAGTTGTTGAGGGAAAGTAATGGTACTTGCCCAGAGCACAAGAAGAAGGTGCTTAAGTGGTCAGACTTCGAGAAGAAGTTCAAACAGGAGTATATCAGTGAAGCTGCACAGGACCAGAGGAGGATTCAGTTTGAGAATCTGATACAGGGAGAGATGTCTGTGCGGGAGTATGAGCAACGCTACAACTCACTCATTCGGTATGCTCCATACATGATTGGGAGTGATGAGTTGAAAGATAAGAAGTTCTTCCAAGGTTTGAAACCTGTACTCATGAGGTATATGGCAACAGTAGATATAAGGAGCTATCGCCAAGTGGTTTAGAAGGCGTTGGCCTTAGAAAGAGAATTTGAGGATTCAAGAGTACCTAGCAAAAAGGTGGAGGTTAGACCAGCCAACCTAGGAAAAAGTGCTGGGAAGTGACCAATGGTGGAAAACCAAGATCCATCCAAGAGAAGAAAGACAGGCTTATGTCCTAGATGTAGACGGTTTCATGGTGGAAGACCATGTACTCTGGGGACAGATGTTTACAATATCTGTGGTCAGAGAGGACATTGGGTGAGGCAATGCCCAAGAGCTCGACCGATGTTAGGTCCGCCAGGAAATTTACCCTCTGTACCCTTTACCCTAGGGAATCGGCCTGGTGTAGCCGCAGCAGCAGTTTAGCCGAGGGTTTTCTCCCTGACGAGTCAGGTGACCAGAGAACCAGCCGCCGTTCGAGGTAATTTTACTTTTTAGAACAGTAGTGTTAGGGTGCTGTTTGATATGGGAGCTACTCTTTCAGTGATATCTTCTACCTTGGTAGATAAGTTTAAATTGCAGCGAGAAATCTCGGGTGAGTTGAGACTCATCAGAACTGCGGGGAGAGGATTTATTGTAACCAATGAAGTGGTTACTAGGTATCCCTTGCAGTTAGGCAACCATGATTTTTGTTGTGAATTGTGGGTAATGGAGTTGAGGTCTTATGACCTAGTGTTGGGAATGGATTGGCTAAGTAAGCATAAGGCACAAATCGACTGTGCGAATCACTCAGTCGACATTAGTAATGCTTAGGGAGCTAGAGTGACCTGCATAGGAGGATTGGCATATAGTGCTAAGAGTTTACACCTTAGACTTATGGATACCATCCCCATCGGTAGTGAAGAGGAGTGTTATTCATTGAATGGAGTGGCCGTAGAGGAAGAACTTGAGAAGATTCCTGTAGCGAATCAGTTTCCTGAAGTGTTTCCAGTAGAGTTACCTGGGTTACCACCCAAAAGGGATACTGAGTTTGCGATCCATCTCTAGCTTGGAGTTGAACCTATTTCAGTACCACCTTATAGGATGTCAGCTCCTGAGATGGATGAGTTAAAGAAGCAATTGGAAGAACTGCTAGAAAAAGGCTTTATAAGGCCTAATGTATCACCATGGGGGGCTCCAGTGTTATTTGTGAAGAAGAAGGATGAAACTTTTAGATTGTGCATCGACTATAGAAAGTTGAATACAATGACAATCAAGAATAAGTATCCACTTCCTTGAATTGATGATCTGTTCGACAGGCTCAGGGGAGCGAAAGTGTTTTCTAGAATTGATCTTTGGTCGGGGTATTTTCAGATTAGAGTTAAGGAGGAAAATATCCCGAAAACTGCTTTCAGGACGAGGTATGGACATTATGAATATACAGTTATGCCATTTGGTGTGACGAATGCTCCGGCAGTATTTATAGAAGCCATGAATCAGATCTTTAAGCTGTTTTTGGATCAGTTTGTTGAAGTTTTCATCGATGACATTTTGGTATATTCACAGTCTACATCAGAGCATGAGAAGCACCTTAGAACAGTTTTGCAAGTGCTGAAGGATAATCAGTACTATGCAAAGTTGTCTAAGTGTGAGTTTTGGTCCGAGAGGATCCAATTTTTGGGGCATATCATTAGTGCTCAAGGTTTGTCAGTTGATCCTGAAAAAGTTCAAGCAGTGGTTGAGTTGAAGAGAACAACTACAGTTACTGAGGTCTGGAGTTTCTTAGGCTTGGCAGGTTACTTCAGACGTTTTATAGAGAATTTCTCTGTGATAGCTACACCGTTGACAGCCTTGACCAAGAAGACTCAGAAGTTTGAGTGGACACCAAAGTATGAAGAAGCTTACATGGAGTTGAAGGAGAGATTGACCAATGCACCTATACTTGTTTTGCCAGATCCGAACAGCGCTTTTACAGTGTATACTGATGCATCGAGTTCTGGTTTAGGATGTGTGTTGATGCAAGATAGTCAGGTGATTGCTTATCATTCAAGACAGCTGAGGCCTAATGAATTGAATTACCCTATTCATGATCTTGAGCTAGCAGCAGTAATTTTTGCACTCAAGTTGTGGAGGCATCACTTGATGGGGAGATCGTTCAGAATCTTCACCGATCATAAGAGTTTGAAGTATCTGTTCACCCAGAAGGATCTGAACATGAGGTAGCGGCGATGGATTGAATACATAAAAGATTATGATTGTTTGATTGAGCACTGTGCTGGTAAAGGAAATGTGGTAGCAAATGCATTAACCCGGAAGTACACGGGAGTGATCCTACCTAAGGATCAGGCTACGAACTCCTCGGAGGGAGTATTGAGGGACTTTTTCTTAGCTTTGCATGAATTATGGCAAAGTTGAGGGAAATCCCTAGTCTACGTTTTGGAAGTGCAATCAGCTTGGTTAGTCAGAGTTAAAGAAGCTTAGATGAAAGATCCATTGTTGAAGAAAATTTCAGGAGAAGCAAAACATGGCACTATGAGGAAGGAATTCAGATACAAGGATGAAATATTACATTATGGAGATTGTCTCTATGTACCGAATATGGATGGACTTAGGCAACAAGTTCTACAGCAGGCACATAGTAGCATTTTGAATATCCACCCTGGTGTTAGTAAGATGTATCAAGATCTGAAGACACATTTTTTGTGGCCAGGATTAAAAAGGGATGTAGGAGGACATATGGCAAAGTGTCTGACATGCCAGATGGTAAAAGTAGAACATCAGAAACCAGCAATCACACTTCAGAGTTTACCTCTGCCAGTGAGGAAATGGGGATCTGTTACTATGGATTTCCTAGTGGGGTTACCGAATACCCGGAGTCAGCATGATGCTATATGGGTAGTGGTTGATAGACTGACGAAGTCGGCACACTTCATACCTATCAAGATTTCTTATACATTAGAGAAGTTAGCTCAGTTGTATCTTAAAGAGATTGTGAGACTCCGTGGTAAACCAGATCACATTATATCTGATAGAGATCCTCGGTTCACATCACGTTTTTGGAATGCTTTTCAAGAAGCATTGGGGAGCAAGGTTAGTCTCAGTACTGCTTTTCATCCTCAGACTGATGGGCAATATGAGAGAGTGATTCAGACTTTGGAGGATATGTTACGGATGTGTGCTATTCATTTCAGAGGTGATTGGGATCAGCATCTACCACTGAACAAGTTTGCTTATAATAACAGTCATCAAACTGTTATTGGTATGGCACCATATGAGGCTCTGTATGAAAGATGATGTATGACACCTCATTGTTGGACAGATCCTTCAGACAGAGTAGTTATTGGTCCTGAGATTATCATTAATACCATAGCTAAGATCAAGTTAATTCAGAAGTGAATTAAAGCAGCCAATGACAGGCAGACCAAGTATGCAAATTTGAGGTGAAGAGAATTGAGTTTTGAAGTTGGGGAGAAGGTACTTCTGAAAGTGTCACCCATGAAAGGAATTAGCCGTTTTGGACAAAGGGGCAAGTTAGCTCCTAGGTATATTGGACCCTATGAAATATTGGAGAAGATTGGGAAGGTTGTTTATCGGTTAGCATTACGACCTAACTTATCCTAAGTGCATAACGTGTTTCACGTTAGTCTACTTAGAAAATGCACAGTGGAACCGGGACAGGTAGTTAATCCTTTAGTGATACCCATTCAAGAAGACTTGACCTACGAAGAGAAACCCATTCAGATACTTGATAGGCAAGTCAAGAAATTGCGGACTAAGTGGATTCTGATGGTAAAGATCCTTTGGTCTAACCATACTGAGGAGGAAGCTACTTGGGAGATAGAGTAGGATATGCTGAAAAAATATCCTAATATTTTTCCGGAGTTGCAGCGGAATTTGGGGGACCAAATTCAAGAAGGAGGGGAGAATGTTATGGCCTTTCTAATGGGAAGCATGTTTGAGGAAGGTAAAGTGTTCTAAATTAAGTTTAGAACCTTAATTCAAGTTTACGTAGCAAGAATAGAGAAGTTTAGTAAAGTTCACTAAGTTCCGAGAAAAATAAAGCATTGAACGAAGTTCAGGGGTAAAATGGTAATTTTACATCTTGAATATCTAGTACGAGTCTCGAGTGTTTTAAAATGAATTTTTATAACTTAACTTTCAACCTTAACACAAACTTAAAGAATAGACAAGAGTTTAATCAAGAATGACTAAGTTACAATGATGGGGAGCTTAATTGCATTAAACTTGAAACCTTGGTGACCTTGATGCTAAGTGAGGGTTTAAGAAGGGAAAGAGAAGGGGGAGGCTGCCATAACCACGTTTTCATCCTTCCCTCACTCATTTCTCTCTCAAATTAAGCTTGGAATCAAGTGATCTTGGTATCAAAAGGTGCAATTCAAGGAGTATAAGCTTGGAGGAGCCAATTTCAAGCTTGAAACCATGATTTTGAAGCTTGGAAAGGCATTTTTCCACATCCCCTCTTTTTGAACGAGGTAAGAAATGTGTTCTTGATTGAATTCATGTTTATTAGTTAGTTTGAAGCTTGGGTTTTGGTTAGAGAATGAAGTTTTAGTGATTAGTGCTTTGTTTTTGGATTGGAATTGGTGTAGAACTTTGGTGAGCTTGGTTGGTTGAAATGGAGCTTGATTCTTGCATGTTACTTGGAGTTGAGGTAAGGGGAGTATGTTTTCAAGTTCATTTAATGCCAACAGCTTGAGTTTGATTGAAGAATTCGAGTGGCTTTAGCTATGGCATTAGTTAAAGGTTTTGGTTGAATTATGGTGGACTAGAGGAATTGGGAGGATTGGATTGATGTTACAAGACATCATAGATTGGCTTGTGATAGTTGGCTGTGATCTATGCAACATGTTCTATGTGCATATGAAATTTGGAGGCATTCCAAGCATGTTTGATATGTGTAGGAAGTGTCCAAAGTTCATAGCAGCAAAACCGAAGTTTTTTTGGGCATTTTGCAGGTTTGGCGATGCGTTGCCAATCCCCATGAGTTCACACGATGCGTCGCCAAGACCTCAGAAAATTGGCAGAACGTCCACAACTGTGGCGACGCGTCGCCAAGACAACATTTGACACCCGGTTGTGTTTTTGGCATAACTTTTTGCTCCGGTGTCTGATTAAGGTGATTCAAGATTCCATGCGAAGCTAAGAGGGAGTACTATCACCTACATGTTTTAAAAAACACTTAAAATGCACCAATTTTAGATTTATATTAACTCAAAGTGAAGGCAAGTTTTAAAGGAAACTATGTTGTAATGATCACAACAAGGTATTACTAGCCCAGGTGAGAGGTTTAGAACCCTTGGAAACCTAGCTATGCCATAGCCACCAGGATGCAAGGTGAAACCTTGTTCATCTAGTCTACAACAAAAGGTCTTATGGCCTAGTCTACAAAGTTCCACAATAATTCCCCTGCATAACAACTATGGGAAGGGTACATGATTGCATCCAGTAAGCTTTGGCTTGCTAGGAGCGGGTTAGTGATCAGAAGTCACTAGGCACGGAGTGATGCACCGTGAGGAGGAGTAGTTTGAGGAGAGTTCGCAAAAGCCTAGTTATATGTGCATATATCAGACCCTCATGCTGTGTGAGCTCGCAGCAAGTTTACATATGTTCATCATATGTCCAGTCCTAGTAATTTTCTTGCAGGTACACTGAAGACCCCTTACTAAGAATTGTGGAATTCTCACTCCCTAGTTATGTTATGCAGAGACTAAAGTTGCTGAACTGGGTAATCGTTGAGGATTATAGCGGTAGTGTTCTTTTGTGCGTACAGGTACGGCATTTGAGAATCCTTCTGATTCTAGTCTACATGGTGTATTTAGTTGGCTTGTTGGGCAAGTAACAGTACTAACTAGTATCATCCTTTGGCTGTAGAGCCTAGTAGCACTTGGAAAAGGACTTTTGAGACTAGCCACTGGGACGTGTATCCAAGGTGGGAGTTAAGTCAAAGAGATCTCAATAGAGGCTTGTATTTATACAGTACTTTTAGTTGCCTCTGTAGTCTATGTTATAAGGAGTCCTTGACTCTAGGATTGCTCTTGGGTGAGGCCATTAGTCTACTTTATGTATGAATGTTCTCACGAGTTGTTATGTGTAGTAAATTCACATAAATGTTGATTTTGTATGCTTTGGCTATTTATACTTATTTTGCGTAGAAATTACTTGGCCAAGTTAATGTTTTATTGTTTTAATAAACCACGTCAAAGCATAAGAGCATGCATCTTGCATATTCTAGGTTAATCAACTAATATCACAGGATTTAATCCGCACACATACACAACTAGCCAATTGCAATCCACCGTGAGACCAGCTCTTACAGGGCTTCTTGGGCAGGGGCTAGGGACGGCGGTGTCATGGCCTATACAATTCATAGGCCTGACACTAAGTACTTTTTCGAATTGAGAATTTCAAAAGTGTGTGGCCCTATCACTAATGAGGGCTCTAGGAGTTCCAAATTGGGTAAACAATTTTTGTAAAAATCAAACCACCATTCTTGCATCATTCATAGCTAAGGCATGTTCCTTTACTCACTTAGAAACATAATCCAAAAATACAAGGATATACTTATTCCCTAAAAAGGATGAAAAAGGAGCCATAAAATCAATTTGCCAAATGTAAAAAATTTGACATACTTGGATGCCATGTTGATGCATTTCATCTCTTTTGAAAATATTACTAGATTGTTGACAACTATCACATGAAGTTGCATTCTTCCTTGTAGCATGGAATAAGGTCGGCCAATAAAAACCTGAATCTAACACTTTTCTTGCCGTAATGTTGCCTTAAAAGTGACCTCCTGTTGGGCCTTTATGACAATGCTTTAGTATTTTCTCTGTATCAGGGAAAGATACATATTGCCAGATGGTTTCATTTGTACAAATTCTAAAAAAAATGGTTCATTCCAAAAATAATATTCTAAATCAAAAAAGAAGCTCTTGTTTTGCTGGTACGTTGTATCTCGAGGTAGCTTCCCACACATAAGATAGTTGGCATAGTCAGCAAGCCAAGGTTCAGTTGTATGTTTAGAATTAAGAAAATAAAGATGATCACCATGAAATGAATCATTAAATATCCTTCTCCATCATAGACTCTCATTCAAGATTCTCCAACCTAGAAAGGTGATCCACAGCCAGATTCTCTGTTCCCCTTTTGTTTAAGGTTTCTAAATCAAATTCTTGCAGTAGAAGAATCCATTTGATTAGTCTTGGCTTTGCATCATTCTTATTCAATAGGTACCTCAAGGTAGTATGGTTAGTGTACACAATAACCTTAGGTAAAAGTAAATAAGAGCGAAACTTGTTGATTGCAAAAACTACAGTCAACAGCTTTTTTTCTAGTAGTAGTATAATTCTCTTGTACAATAGTCAGTTTCTTACTAGCGTAATATATAGGATGGAAATGTTTATCTCTGCACTGACCTAACATGACACCTACTACCTAACAACTAACATCACACATTAACTCAAATGGATGTGACCAATTTTGTGAAACCATAATAGCTGCGTTAGTTAATTGTTCTTGAGAATGTTAAAGGCTAGCAAACACTCATCATTGAAATTGAAAATTGCATCCTTTTCTAACAACTTAGTGAGTCATTTCGCTATCTTACAGAAATTTTTAATAAACCATCTGTAAAAACCCAGCATGACTAAGAAAACTTTTAATTGCCTTAATTGAAGATGGAGGTGGCAACTTGGAAATAGTTTCAATTTTTACCTTATATACTTCCATACCTTTACTAGATATCTTGTAACCCAAAAATTCCTTGTTGGACCATGAAGTAACATTTTTCCCTATTTAAAACTGAATTAATTTTCACCCACCTTTCTAACACTTTATCTAAATTATAGAGACTTTTATCAACTGAATAACCCTGATCAGAATAATCATCCATAAATACATCATGGTGTCTTCCACCAAGTCAAAAAAATTTGCAATCATGCAATTCTAAATGGTGGGGGGACATTGCGTAAATTGAAAGGCATTTTGTGGTAAGCAAAATAGTGTAAGGACAAGTGAATGAAGTCTTCTCTTAATCCTATGATGCAATCGGGATTTGGAAGTAACTTGACATACCTTCCCAAAAACAATAATAAGCATGATCAGCTAAATGTTTTAACAATAAATTGATAAAAGGAAGAAGGAAGTGATCCTTTCTATTGGCATCATTTACTGTCCTATAATCAATGCACACCCTACATTGGGTGATTGTTCGAGTAAGAATATGCTCGTTATTCTATTCTGAATGATAGTCATCCTTCAATTCTCAGGCACAACTTAAACTAAGCTCACCTATACACTATTTGAGATGGGATAGATTAGTTCAATATCCAACATCTTAATTACTTTAGCCTTCACTACCAATTTGACATTCAAATTTAATCTCCATTGTGGTCGTACAACTGGTTTATGATTTTCCTCCATCAAAATCTTGTGTGTGTAATAGGATGGATTTATTCCTTTTATATATTCAATAAACCAAGCAATAGCTCCCTTTTGCTTTCACAACTCTTCCAACATTTTCCTATTCTCTTTGGACTTAACAAAGCAAAAATAATGATCGGTAACTTAAAATCTGGTGCTAAGAAAGCATACTCCAAATGATCAGGTAACTTTTTCAACTCCAAATCTGGTGGTTCCTCAATTAATGTTCTTTTCCTTATTATGTTTCGAGTGATTCTCTCTCCTTTTTCTCCATGGTCAGGCTCTCCATTGATATCATTGGGCTACTTGCTTCTCCTTTTGTAGGGTACCAATTTCAAGCTCATTTCCTTGAGTGATGCACACCTCCAATGGATCCTCTGAAATACATTCTTGAAAGCAACGAGCGACCTCAACATCCACTAAATCAAAAGAATAACAATTATCATCCTTATCAAGAGTATTTTTCATTGTATTAGAAATATGAAAGGTAGCTTCATTCGTCCCCACATTCAAAACAAATTTACTATTTTGAACATCAATAAATGCTCCTACAGTAGCTAAAAATGGTCATCCTAGAATCATTGGTACATGTGTATCCATATCCATGTCTAATATAACAAAATTAGCATGAATGAAAAACATGTCAACTTTCACCAACACATCTTTAATTATTCCGTTAGGGTATTTAATTGATCCATCAGCTAACTAAATGCTCATCCTAGTTGGTTTAGGCTCTCTTAACTCTAGTTTTTTTTAAAAAAATATAAGCCATTAGATTTATACCCATACCCAAATTCTCTAATGCTCTACCAATTGTTTAATGACTAATAATACAAGGAATAGTAAAACTCCCTAGATCACTAATCTTTCTTGGCAAGTCATTCTGAATGATAGTAGAGCATTCTCCATTTAGGATCACTGAACAAAACTCTTCTAACCTTTTCTTTTTAGCCAAAATATCTTTCAAGAACTTCATGTGACACAACATCTATTCCAACAACTCTACAAAATGAATATTAATTTGGAGTTGTTTAGACATAGCTAAAAATTTAGCAAATTATTCCTCATGTTTATCTTTTGAAAAGTGCGAAGGATACAACAAACTTGGACAATTTTCATTGATTTCCTTTTTCTTCCTTAGCGGTTTCAGCAGTCTTTCCTCCTCTCTTGATGCAATGACTTCTTGTTGGCATTCCTAACTTAGGGTCTCAATGTCTACCAACTTGTTTTTCAATCACTTCTTCTCTTTTGAAGCTCCCTCCATTTTGAAGCGTGATAGCCTCTAATTGTTCAAGCATCGGTGTCATGATTGCCTTGTTGATTTCTACCATAGTTTGTAACATATGGTCCATTTGCTTCTAAAACATTGACTACTACTTCTCCATAGTGTTCTTCAACATCTGAAACTGAGCTTGTATATTGCACAAAAATCCCATCACTGCTTCTTCAAAATTTGTGGAAGAATGAGGGTGTTTGAAATTCATGCCATTTCCTTAAACATTCCAATTATCCCTATGGGAACTTTCCCATCTTGGTCTGAAATAATTGTTTCCTTTTGGTCCTAAATATTTTTATCAAAGTCAACATACTCATTCTTGCTTCTCCAATTGGTTACTTGACACTCCTAAGTTGGATGTTCTCAATTGTAGTTATCAAAAAACCTCACCAAAGGCTGCTTCTAGCTAGTTGAAAAATTCTTAAACTTTCTTGTCAAAGCTTGGACCTGACTCACCAACATTGACTAAGCATCAGAATTTTGAACTATGGCTACTCTATTCAGCTTCATCCTAGACAATGATTGCCGTTGATAATTATTCATTGCCATTTCCTCAATCAAATATTGGGCTGCTTAAGGTGTTTTGCTTTTCAAAGTACCACTAGCCATTGCATTGATCATTTGCTTAGAAGGATAACTCAAACCATTATAGATTGTTTGCACTTGAATCCACATATGTAGCCCATGATGGGGACACCTTGTTAACAAATCCTTGAACCTTTCCCAATCTTCATATAATTTTTTTGAATGCATTTGACTAAAAGTAGAGATACCATTATGGAATTTCGTAGTCTTAGCCAAAAAAAAGGGACTTCAATAAAAAATTCTCCACAAGAGTGTTCCTCTTAATGAGAATGGGAATAATCTTAATTGAATGCTATATTCACTAGCTCCATTAAGTTTGAATCTATCACATATATCTAAGAAACTAGCAATATGAGCATTAGGATCCTCATCTGCCAAGCCATCAAATTGAGCACAATCGTGTACCATCTAAATAATATTTAGCTTGATCTCAAAATTGTTGGCATTGACAGGATGTCTAACAATGCTCAAATCTATCCATTCAAGCGAAGGTTTAGCATAGTTTGACATAGTCCTCGCTTGATTGCGGCCTTGTAAGATAAATTGTGCCTGATTTTCTCCTTGCTGCTCCAACTCAGAATGTGATCGTTGTGACTTGATACCTTTCAAAGATATGAGTTTCCTTAACATTCTTTCAATTTTTGGGTCCATTTCAACAACTTCATCGGAATGGCCATGAGTCATACACCATAATTCCTAAAAGAAAAAAAGAGAAAATAAAAAAAATAAAAAAATAACTAAAAATTCAAGGAAAAATACTGCAATAAAATAAATGACTAAATTAATGTTCCATTGCATTGGTGCCAAAAACTTGATGTGTTCTTAGTTTACAACAAACCTTTTCCATTACACCAGTAAACAGTGTGGATATGTCAAATTTCTTAATACTTAAACAAACATGTGAACTCACAGGCAAATGCACCTATCATCAAAGTATAGAAATGGCAAGTGGCAAGATCATTTTCCCAAAGAATGATGGTTGTCTACCATACTTAATATCTCCCTATTATCTAACTATCAATTAAGGAGTTTGTTTAACTAATTACTATGAATTAACTAAACTAAACTAAACTAATGCAGTAAAATAAACTACTAACTATCAATTGGCAGTGAAAAATAACTAAGATAATTAACAATAAGAAACCTCATACTTAGAATTGAATCCCATTAGAATTTTCTTTGTCGGGCTTTTACTTTGGTCTAAAATGATTGTGATTAACTTGGACCAAAGAGGACAACCTAATGTGGATTAGCTCCTCATTATTCCCTATTACACTAACCCCATTTTTGAGTCACCAGTTGATTGCTTAGGACTACCGCACTTCCTAAGAAAGCATGACAAGCCCTATGACCCATTACTATGTTTCAATCTAGTCTGGAGGTAGATATCACAACCATTACTTCTGGTTATGATAATATCCCTTTTATCCAATGGTGATCCATAACAAGAATACTGAATTTTACATGATGCATGTTCATAATCCTGCATTGAATTAATAAGCTAGCTACTTTTATTCAATGCAAGAAAGCACATTGGATAAATAGCAAGAAAAACACATAATCATATCAAACCAAAAATAATCACAATCACAAAATCACCTAAGGATTCATCTTCTCTGAGCATGAGTAGGAAAATTTTAGCTCATGGTGCCATAAATAAATACCAAAGAATTAAAAGAAAACTAAGAAAAGAATGATCCATGACTGATTTTTTTTTTCTCTAAGAAATCTTTGATCTAGTGCTTATAAAATGGTGCTAATCATCAGAATTGCCTCTGATAGCTTTCATCTTGAAAAACTCTCTTTTTTTTTGCTCTATATGTTCGCCTCCTCTATATTCTTCTTTTTTTCTGAATTAACATGAAAAATCCTAAAATTTATGCAAACACAATTTGGTACACAGCCATGTAACTATCCTAGAACTTAAAATCTCAGTAATTTGAACAGAGTTTGGAACATGGGCATGTATGACACTACATTAGCGTGTATATGGGCATGTAAGCTTTGCCAAGACTTGCAATTCAACTCCAAAACTTCACCAAAATCCTTCCTAACTTAAATGAAGCTTAAATGTGACCTAAAAACTAAATATGAACTAATTAAGCACCATATTCTAGCTTAAACATATCAAAAGACAAGCAAATACATGGAAAAACAAAAAGAAAACATTACTAAATTTGAACATATCAATCCATATGGGGTCATGCCAATAATGGCATCAGTGCCCGAAGGGCCACCAAGGTTGGGGTCGCTCACACTAGCAACACATTATTTGTTACCACCTCATAAAATGGGAGAATTACAAGTGTGTCATAATGGCTAAAAACCATTATATTGTGTAATTCTCACCATAGTGTTTGAAGTGTGGGGGGCTAAAAGGCATGATCAACACCTCCTTAAAAGTGTTCCAAGTTGGTAACTTGTCCTCAAGAAAAGCCTTAAGGATTGCTTGTTTTTCAAGCAACCTATGGACCTTTTTGTAAGGTTTTGGAAATTCGGGTACTCAATTGAAAAACTCTCAAGAAAGAGACTTGGAGAGTTATGGGAAGGATATGAATGGTACGAAAGTGCTATTGGAGGACCAAATTTGTAATGCCCGGACAATCCAAAGTGATTAGGTCCCAGGTTAAATGGATTTGGAGCATAAGAATTTTTCCTTAATCGGGAATTTAGCTCAATTAAATTGAGGAGACAATATGGAATGTGCATAATTGAGTGTTGAACATCTTAAAAATAAGCTTGGCTTAGGCCAAGAGAAATAGTAATGAAAATGGTGGTTTTTAAAGATAAGGGACTCAATTGAACAAAGGGATTTTTAGTGGTTGGGCTCAATTGCCCAAAATTAGAAAGTTGAAGGACTAAAGGGGGAATTAGGCCATTTTAATGGCCTAGGATGCCTTGGCCAGCCATGCCCCTCCAATTCCCAATATTTTATGTTACCTCCCTCCAAATCCTATTATTTTAATCCACCTCCCACCCTTAGTCATCACCTTGGATTCTTTCTTCACCTACTTTTGACTTTTTCTACCAAACTTACCCAAAAGTCTTCTAATTAGTCTTCATTTCTTTTAATCTTGTCTCCCACTCATTTCAAACACATTATTAATTTCCTACTATTTTTAATTCACCTCCCATCCTTAGTCAAGACTTTGGATTCTTTCTTCACTTACATGTCTCCTAGTTTTGACTTTTTCTACCAACTTACACAAAAGTCTTCCAATTAGTCTTCCTTCCATTAAATCTTGTCTCCCACTCTTCCAAGCACATTATACACTCATTTTCCTTCCCATATGGTTGCCATCACCTTCCCACACATTAAAACATAATCAATCTACTCATTCAAAGCCATTTGCTCTTAAACTCTCACCTTCTCTCTCCATTTTCTTCCATACCAAGTCTCACCATTCCAAACACATTTCCAACTCTTTTCCTCATCTAAATATTCGTCCATAGCTAGAAATAATCATTCCTCAAATTAAAACCAAGTATTCTTGGTTGAATTCAAGCTCTAAGACCATAAAGAGCAAGAATCAGGTGAAGAATTCAAAGAAAACCAAGGAGGAAAATTCGGCCATTTCCATTTCTTGGAGGTTTTAAGCTCTACTCAAGGAACTATTTGTGTGATTGAGTTTCTAAGTTCATTAGAAGCAAGAAATCAAGAAGAAGCTTGAAAAACATCAAGCACAAGAAATTGGCGTTACCTCTTCTGTGAGGTTCTGTAAGTGTACACCAAGTGTTCTTGGTATTTTGTGTTATTTGAGTTAATCACCAAGTGTTCTTGGTACCTTATGGTTACTAATAAAATTTGGCCCACTTGGTTCTTATGCTAGAAAACAATTTCTAGAGTCAACAAGCAAGGAAAACGAAGGAAAATAAGCTTCTAAAGCTTTCGGTGTTATGGGTAAGGATTCCTATACTCACTTTATTGCATGGAATAGTTCCATGGATTTTTGTGTGAGTATTCAGGCCCCTAGGTGATGGTCAAAGAACCATGTGATCCTAGAAGTGCTAAGAGGGCTTAAGTTATGTTATTGCTTTGGCAATTCTATTTTGCTCATGAGCTAAGTTAAGTAAGCAAGCATTATGGGCTAGGTATTAAGGCGGCCACCTTAATTCCTATGCTAAGTGTGCTCTCCGAAAACATTAAGTATATGAAATTAATGAATTAAAACTTGAGGGATGCTTGCTGCCCTTCTGTGAACAAAGTGTTAAGTGGTGTGTGTTTGTGTGCTTCTTCGATTTGTTGTGCATGCTAACCCCCGATTATGATATTATTGCTATATGCATGTATGTTTTTGTTTTCTTTGTCTTTATGTTTTCTTTGCAGGAATAAGGATTATTTTGCCATTACATTCTTGGAATATGTTAGGCCTTGGAGGCCATAAGTTAGGCATTGGATGCCACGGAATCCTTATTGAGTTTTATAACTCACCCGCCCTACTATACTTTTGTAGCTAAAGGTTTGCTTGAAAGATCAAGCTAAGAGTCTTGAGTACTCTTTCTGTTTGCTAAGGTTGGATTTGTGTATGGTATTGCTCAAAATATTCTAAGTATTCTAAGTATATAAGTTGCTTGTAAACAAGCTAAAAAAAAATGTGGACTTTCTGTGCAGGACTTGAGGTCTTAGAATTGTGGGAACAAGGTCTATTAAGGTGGAAATTTGTGTTCCATGGCTTTGTGGATTTATGGCTTGCTTTTAAGCATGTTTTTGTTGGTCTGACTTTAGTGACCAAATTATGGACTTAGCTAAAATTTGGCCAAACTTGGCTTTGGGCTTGTATTATGGACTTGGACATTTTGGGGTATTTTTATTGCTTGGTGGACTTACCAAGGTCCATGCATGAATTTATGGGTTATGTTTTCATGAAACTTGAAGCATGTTGAAATTGGGCTTAAATGTACGTTTTGGGCTTAAATAAGAACTTGAAAATTTTGATTTTATTCTTGGTTAATTTTGGGCCATATGCATGTTAAGTACTAAAAGGCCCATAAGCCCATGTCTATGTTGAAAGCATGCAATGTTTGGCTATGTATGCTCACTTAGTAAAGAACATGCAAGTAAACTTAGAAAAAGCATGAAATTGGTTGCTTGTGTAAAGTTTGGCTAATAAGAAATTTAAGTGCACGTATGCCTAAGCATTATTTGCATCTAAAGGCATTAAGTGATTATGTGCACTGGTGAACACCAAAACACATAAGCATGCAAAGCATATGCATGAAAATAAGTTTTTAAACTTAAGTTGGTGTTTTGGTTGCCATGCATATTCTTGGCTAAGCTTGGTAAAGACCATGAAAATGAACACATGAAATCCACATAGGTGCTAGCTTGTTTCTGAGAGCACTTCAACTTAACCTTAATTAAAGAACTTAACAAGCTAGTACCGATAAGTATCCTGGGGTTCGTGCCCATAAGTCTTAGTGAGTTTTAAAAACCCCTTCTGTGTAATGAAAACTTCCGCTGCATGTTTTAAGAAATTAGGCCCAAATGGGCCAGGGGCAGTTTAGGGCATGACAAAATTGCTCATGGAAGACAAGTTTGGACAAAGGAAACACTAAAGGCAATAAGGACCTAAATGTCCTAGTGTAAACCTTAAGGTGTTCAAGCTTTTGACTTAAGTCTAAGGGTGGAATTGTGGGGTTATCCCACTATGGGGAGGCAGCCATGACTTGATAATTAGTCAAAAATATTGGGCACATGTGTACCAATGAGTTTAAGACAAAGAAACCATAATTAGTGAAAAGGAAAATGACATAAAGCAAGGTTAACCTTGTTTAAGTGTGTTTTGGTGCCCTTAAGCTCATTTAGGGCCATTTAAGTGGCCAAATCACTTATCCCTCTCTCATTTTCGTCCTCCCCCAGCCCAAGAACACAGACATACTTCCTCCATAGCCACCACACCTTCAAACTTGCAATTGATTGAAATTGAAGGCAAAAGGAAGCAATTGGAAGCAAACTAGAGCTATTTCTTGCATACTTCAAGGATTAAGCTTCAAATTCGGCCTACTCACTTTGGTAAAGGTTCTCTTGCTCTAATGGACTGTTTTCTGAAATTTTCAAACACCCATGGAGCTAGGGCTAAGCTTGGAAGAGAGCCATGAGCTTGATGAACCAAGCTTAGTGAGGGGAGTGCACTTATTGAAGGTTTTGTGACCTAGTGTGAAGTGCACAATGATGGCAGTAAAGTGAGGGTTTCTAGAGCCCAAAGTTAGTACTAACTACTGTTAAAATCCTCCTAAGACCATGAATTAGCTTGAGGAGGGCTGCCATAGTGATCTGGTTATGTTTATTATGTGTTTTATGGACTAACCTATGGTATATGCTGCTGCCACATTTCATGTGTTTGTTGTTTGTGTTTGGCCGCTGCATTTGGTTGCTATATCTTGTATATATGCATTGTGGTTTTTTTGTTTTAGTGTCTTTGGATTCAGGTTTTAATGAGGATCACATTACCTTAAGAAACCAAGTGTTACCCTTACAAAGTTTCTCAATGAAACTTACTCCCCTCAATTCTGTCATTTCAGGTCCAGCTGAAAGATCACCTTAAAACTAACCTTTTTGGTTTGAGTTTTGATCTGAAATTTCAGTTACAAGAACTTCCATATGTCTATTTTTTATCTGGAAATTTTGGTGATTTTAGGAGCACATTTGTTATTTTTAATGGTGGTACTTACTGTGTTGTGCAGCAGCTGTCCAGCATCCTTTTTTTGGAGTCCATTGTATCTCAGGACCTCCTGTAACCTAGGGTGCGTATTTAGCTGATTTAAGACCATATTGTAGTGCATGTATGCATGCACATGTATTGTATGTAAAATGAGACAAGTATGTGAACATTTGAGTAATGTTTTGGCTATGTACGCGATGTGGTGCAAAGCTGCCTAAGTGTGAATGATGGGCTGCTTACTTGTAAATTCTGTTTTGGCCACATAAAGTTGTTAAAAGAAATGGAATTTAATTCCTATGTGTAATGGACATATATGGGATAGCCTTGGAGGGCTTTCCCCTTGTGAATGAAGTGTTTGCATGATTTAGAAAAATTGTATGGGCAAAATGGTCCAAAAGTTGCCAGAATTTCGACCATGTACCTAAAGTTTAATATCTCCCTGTGTAGAATGAATCTTGATATGGAATTTTGACCAAACCTGGAGAACATCTAGAGGTTGAACTGGAATTTTGAATTTCTGGATTTGGATCCTTGTATCCAAATATATGACGTTGCAAAATTGGCTTAGTTACTGTTCATTTGGTCAGAATTTTGTAACCAAATTCAAAAATCCATAACTTGGTCCATAGGTGGGCTATTGATGTAAAAAAAAATTAGTTGGTTTTATATAAGTCTCTACTTGATAATGGAGCAAATAAAACAGGGGGCTATGTGGCTAGAATGATACAGTTTATTAGTGGAAGTTACAGGTGCAGTAGCTGGCCACTAAAACTTAACAAGATTGCCTAATGTGTGGAAGCCAAAACTAAGGCTTGTGCTAGTGTTTTTCTTCTTTACTGCCATGGTGTGCATGAAATCTAAATATGTGTGTGATGTTTGGACCAATATGCATGTATTTACATAGTGCCCAAGAAGGCCACTTGGGTATGCACACTAAGGGTAGTGTTCTTATGGCCTACAGAACATTACCAATCCTGGGAGTCTAAATGCACAGTTTTGGCACCATAACTGGACTATCCTAGAGTGGGTAACATTATTGCTGCCAACTGATAAGAATTTCATTGACTTGACAAAACCTTAATCCTTGATCTTTTCTCGTGTATCCCTTTGTCCTTTTTTTCTAGATATCAAGATTGAACATGAGGCATGAAATGTACCACTATCATATAACCTAATCTATGGATTCTTGATTTTTAAATAATTCCCAAATAAACTGACTAAAAGAGATGGCATTCATATCTTATACTAACTCATCTGAGCACTACAAGCATTTTCTCAGTTTAACTCAATAAAAGGCCCAAATATATCACTCCGATTATATAGGAGGGATAGATCTTATCTTGACTATACAAATCTCTCTACATGACATGTAACATACCCAATGTTTATCCTTTAGGTCAACTAAATCACAAGCAATAAAGAGTAGTATCAAAGTATGTGACTTACGTGTAAGTAATTTTGATGAAGTTAGGTGAAATGACTAAATATACCATTGATCATAATGAGAATTGCTTATGAGACTCAGATAATGATCCAAGTAACATTTTTATGGTGGGTTAATCCAATACACAAGTTCTACAACCTATACCCATATATGTAGACTTCATCTCCTATATTACTAGTCTCCACATATATTAGTCTCTATGTGTTATTGCAACTCACTTCACAACAATACTCGACCAAAGACATCTAAGAATTCTATTATCAGTTATATTATGCAGGAAAAAAAAAGAATAAACATAGCTATTAGAATAATGCCTCTATAAGATATCATGACACAAGTGTAAAATACAATCAAGTAATGATTGGCTTTTAGGCACATTACTAGCATTATCATCCTTGTTGCTCCCATCCAAATCTTTAGAAGTTGAGGATCCTATTTGTATTCTAGGTAGGATATCGGTAGCTTATGTGATCCAACTCATGGCTGGTGGCACTAATTGTAGCATTAGTTTGGCGTTAGATATGTTTTCTAGTTTTAAACCTATAACCTAGAGAATCGGTCATGCAACTAGGCATTTTCAGTACTCAGCACAACAATGTCAGTTGATTGAATAATGCATGGAAATTAATCAAATTGGTAAGAAAAATATGATGGTCAGTTTTTGAAATACACATTATTTAATTGGGAAAAAATTAATGCGGTAATTAAAAATAAGATTACCCTATGGGAGTTGAAAGTGTTAGGATCTACAAGGTGAGGTAGATGATTCGGTACACGACCTTTCTTTTGTGGGCTAGCTATGTCATGTTAAATGTCAGTATTAAACTATAGATGGTTGCTTGGATTAGGGTACACTACAACAAACTTTTACCATAGCTACAGTCAGGGCCGATTGTTTTTATGATCACAACCAATTTGGTGGCTAATATGGCCACCAAAAAAGTTTTGTGAGTTCGTTGTGACTGTTTGTAGTTGGTTAGCAAGATGGTCACTAAGATAGTCACTAGGGTTACCTTCTTAGCATCCTAGTTTAGTGGACCCATGATTTGGTTGCCCAACAATCGGTCGAGTGAAAAAAGGATTAGTGACTTAATTGTAAGTTTTTTAAGTTTAAGTGGACATTTTCAAACTATGAGGATTAAGTTGATAGGCATTACAATGAATCTAGTAAGTTTGTAACACAAAAAGAAATTGGGGAACCTAGGGTGTATATTAAGATTATAAAGTAGCATAAAAGCCACAGGTTCATTTTTTCTTCACTTTTTTTCTCGTATTTCTCATCTAGCAATCACGCATTCAACATCTGCCATCACCCTTCACCTCAAAATGATTTCCAGCTAATGTGGATGGTGTCCCACTAGTGAGCATTAACATGGTTCGATTCTGTTTAACCTATTCTTTAACTTTCCCTAAAGAAAAATCTTCAAATTCCATTTGGATTTTGATAGACTTATAGTTAAAGTTTAATTCTATAACCGTTTATCTTTTGTTTTTGGGTCATTAGTTGTTTTCTAGGCTTGATGCTTTCGAAAGGAGTCGATGGCCACCCATGATGTGTGGCTCCATCGATGATGGCTTAAACTGTTACCACCTTCAAAAAATGGAAAAATTATAACATAAGGACCTAAAGTTATATGCTTTAATTTTTTCCATAGTGTATGATTATGAATAGTAAAGTATTCAATATACACTCCCTTAAGTGACACACACAGTGATAGTTTGGTTATTAAGAAAGCCTCAATGGATTGCTTAATTTTCAAATAACCTATGGATAAATTGTAAGGTTACAAATGTCAGGTACTCAATTGAAAAAAATTTAAAAAATGGCTTATGAAGGGACATGGATGGCATTAAAGGTATTTATTGTTGGTGGTCAAATTGTAAAGAAAGACAAAGTTCATAATTTATGGCATAATGTCCATTAGGGACTCAAGTGTCCACCTTTTTGCCTTAAGTTTATAATGATCACTAACAAAGACTAGGAAGGTTCACAACATCATTTTCCCACCCTTGCATGGCTGGCCAAAAGATAATTTGTACCTACGTTAATGAAACAATAAACAAGGAAAAATTAAAGAAAAATTTTCATTTATTTCATTTCTACCCCCATACCAGTCAAAAACTTCTTCGTTGAGTTCCTCTATCTTCCTACATAGCCACCATAGCTCAAGCAAGAAAAGGAAAATAAGAGAAAGCAAGCAATTTAACAAAGGGAGAAAAACCTTAATTTTTGGCTCTCTTAGGGTTTATTGGGTTCTTCACTTGAAGCTAAGGGTTTTATCTAAGTTTCATAACTGTTTATTATTCAATAGTGATGATCAAACATCCATGCAGTTAAGACTGTGCTTGGAAGAGAGCAAAAAGCTCTATGAACCAAGTTTAGGTTAAGGGGGAGTGCATGAACAAGGTTTCAACCTTACTGTTTTTCATGCACAATGTTGGCATCTTGATTGAGGGTTTCCATAGTTCAAGTTAGTACTAACTAAGATCTAATAACCTCTTAAGACTAAGCAATAGCTTGGGTAGGGTTGCCACTATGAGTTCTTAATGTTTATTTGCATGTTTATGGACTGACCCTAGAGTATTGTTGCTATCAACATTGCATATGGATGTTTTTTGTCTTCATTTTGTGCATTTGATTTCTATAATGTGTATATGTGATGTGTTTTTTTGTGTTTTATTGTATTTGAATTTTAGGTTCATTGCTAGAGACCAAGTTTTTATAGATAAGCCCTTACTAAGTTCTTCAAAGAAACTTATCCCCCATTTCTATCCACATTTCAAGTGATCCTAAAATAGAGGATTTAAACTAACATTTCTTGTTTGAATTTTCCAATGAAATTTGAGTTTTACAAACTTCTGTATGTATATTTTTCAAATGAAAAGTTTCATTATTCTTGGAACAAAATAGCTAATTTTATTGTTGGTACTTTTTGTTGTACCTAGTAGCTGCCTTTTGCAGTTTCTAAAGTGCATTGTGTTTGTAAGGCTCTCTGAGAAGCTAGTGTATGTACCCAACTAAGCTATTCCATGCATAAGATGAATATATGCACGTAAATGAGCTATGAATGTTTTATGGATGATGTATGAACCAATGAAGTGTGGTTTGAGTTGAATATGCAAGTTCTATCCACCTCCTAGTTTATGAGCCATTTTGTTGGCATTTTTATATATGGTGTTTGGAATAGCTTTAAATTAAAAAAAAATGGCTTTCCTAAGAATTTAAGACTTTTATGGACACTGGCAAGTTGGTTTTGCACTTAAAAATGAAGCACATGAATTAATTAAAATTTTGTATGGGCATTTTGGTAATTGGTTGCCTAAAAATTTGACACCTTGTAGTCCAATAAGTATACCTTCTTGTTCAAGTTAAGTTTAGCCACAAAATTTGGACAACATTTAGTAACCTTCATGATGAAGAATTTGGATATTGAATCATCTAATTTGGTGCCCTATAGCTGAGGATATTTTTTGTCAAAGCTGGATAATTTGGCCGAGCACTATTCATTTAGTCATATTACCCATATAACTTGTAAATTCCGTAATGGGAATTCTTGATGGACTTAATGCCTTAAACTTGTTCCTCCGTGCTTTTTTAAATTTATTAAGGGTTTATAATCTTTAGGGCACAGGAGGACATGGGTAGAGTTTGAGTTGGACACGACATGAATGTTTGCACACATAAATGGGCACCAAGTGCACTAGGTGTACATGTAATTGTGCATGAGTGCAATATTGATTCAAGATGGGGTTTTGACCAATGTCTTCCTTGCCAAATAAGATTCCATGTGAATATGTGTATGATGGTTAGACCAATATACATATATTTACATAATGACCAAGAAGGCTACTTAAACATATGAGCATTGTTCTGCTTGGCCTATAGAACATGAATTGCCTAGGGACTTGGGCACACTAAACATGGTCATTGTGATTGTAACCCTGAAAATGGTATTAGAAGCAGGTATCAGAGCAAGGTTTAACAAGATTTATATGGATATGACATGATGCATATAGTTGCATACATAGAAATTAGTTGGGTCAGTTGTTAGTGTCAAGTACCTAACAAACAATATATGTTGTGCTTTTTTGTCTATCATGAAGCAAGACTATCAGTGCCACAAGGGAAGGGGATAAAGGGCACAAGGACCAGTGAATCCTACACCTGAATTGAACATGCCTCAGGTGTGGGTAGAGTTGTAAAAAAACCTTGCCCAGACTAATAAAGGTTTGTTAAGGCTTCTGCAAGCACAAAAATAAGGAGCAGAAGCTGCTCCACAGGAAAGGAATCAGGAAGCTGCAAGAAAAGCCTCTAGAAACAACAACCCAATGAATGTTCTTTTTGATGGGAATTAGAATAACATAGCTAAAGAAGATGAGAATAAAAGATATCCTAGAGGTAGAAGGATCAAGTCTATGATTGGCCAACTATCCAGGGCCTATCACTCAGCTTATGACCATTCCAGTAAGAATGAAGTTGAGAGACCTAATGAAAGTAGAGGAAGAAAAAGAACCAGAGAACATACGGACTCAGAGGATTCAAATAGCCGAGAAGACATGGAGTTGAGGACCTTGAGGGCATTGATGATGTCTGACTATTGGAGAGGTTTAGGGACTAAGACGTCCACTGTTTGCTAGTAAAGCAGGACTAGAAAAAGCTGAGCAATGGCTGAGATTTATTAAGATGTTGGAGAGGATGCATTTGAGCTCAACCAAAAAAGTGTCTCTAGCTACTTACAACCTTTTAGGTACTGCAGAAATGTGGTGGAGGAGTGTCAGAGATAGGTCTGTTGCTCAAAAAGGCAAAAGAGCATAGTATGAGCTTGAGTTGACATGGCTTCAATTTACAACACTATCTCAAGACAGGTACATTAGTGATGCTATCAAAGACCTGAAGCATGCAGAGTTTGATGCACTAAAGCAAGGCAACCTTAGTGTTCTAGAGTACGAACACAAGTTTAACCAACTTCTGAGGTATACACCACAATACCATAGGTTGGAAGAACATAAAGCCAAGAGGTTTGTTAGAGTTCTGAGACCTGAGATCAGGAGAGTTGTGAGGCCTTTCAATGCTCCTACTTCCCATTATGCTGTTTAGAAGACTCTATTAGTGGAATAGGAAGAATATGGGAGTAAATTGTTTCCTAGGGGACTAAGCAAGACCAATCATTTTGGAAAGTAGAAGAAGCCACTACAAGCTATGGGCACTGCCAAGGTTTTTTAACCTAGTGTGGATGTCAAAAGCCAAGAGCATGTTCGCTGGGCCAAGATGTAGGGTTTTTTATGCGAACCCCTTTAGTGTAATGACCAAGAAACCCACCCAAGATGTTTTTCAAGCTCTACAAGACATCAAAGAGACTGTATTTAAACCCCTACCCTAATTAACTTGTGATTAGAAACAAGAAGTATAAGAAAACCAAGAACACAAGCAACTTATGCACCAAGGTAGTCCTTAAAGAACGAAAAAGAATTTCTCTTCAAAGTAGCAATATTATCATTTATAAAGGCTATGTTTTACAACCATAATATGAACCTATTTATAGGCCTAAAATAGGGTAAAAAAATTAGCAAAATTCGCAGCCCAAGTCACATAGGAAACCTAAGTACAGAAGACTTAAGAAAACCTGGTCAAATTAGGACTTTAACACCTAATTTGCACATGTTTAATGTGTGTAGCAAATTCCTCTTATGCTATGTGACCTTAATAATATCCTAAATAATGTAAATAAATAGGAAAATAAAATAAAAATATGTTACAACACAAGATTGGCCATAAAAACCCCTAAATAATCTTCTCGGGTGCACTTTAAGGGCTTGATAGGGTTTTTACTTATGTCTTCAACTTGGAACTTGAATAATTGAGTTCCATTGGCTTGAGACCTTCTTTTAGATGTTGAAAAGAGAGTTTGAAACTTTAGAGCTCAAAGATTCAAGTTGTGGAATGAAATGGCTCTTGAAAACTTCAAGGAGGGTCCAAGGGTGCACTTGACGGGTGGCCTTAGGGTTCCTTGTCTTGGGACTTGTCTAGGCACTCTAGAATTAAGCACCAAGCTTGGCCATAATCCTCATATGATGTCTTGATAGTTCTAGGAGGTCATTGTGAAATTCCAAGTCCATTCTCCATGAAGTGGCTTGAGACAAAAGCTTGAAGTGCACTAGTGATGCTCGATGGCATACTCATTATATGACATGTTGGCCTGAAGGAGAGACTTTTGGTATGAGGGTGCCTGAAACACTCAGAGGAACAAGGGTTGGGAGTTCCTTGGAATGTTTTTCCGGGGGAGGAGCCTCGATGCCCAAGTCAGTATTTTGGGAAGTATGGAGCAGAGAGTGGAGAGTAAAAGAGTAGACAGAGTTTTCTATTTTTTCACCAAGGTCATTCCCAAGTATTTACAGGAGGGCATAGGGAGGAGTCTGTTTGTGATAGCCTACTCAGATCATGACATGTGTACGGTCGGCTGTGGTCTGTACCTTCAGAGATAGGTATCTCCAGCTGGCCGTAGGCCGTTCTGGCCAGAGGTCAGGGGCATGTGCGAGGTCTTTGTGTCAGAAGCTCCTTCACCATTTTTTTCGTGTCTCCACAAGACCTCTTCGGGAAGCTAGACCCCTTCGAAGTATGAGACTCGTTCGTGGCAGGAGGTCTCCTTCGGTGTGACATTACCACCGAGTGTTGTTAGGATAGGTCCTTTATGAGACGTTCTCCCTTGCTGAGGTTGGGGATACACACTCCCGAAGTTGGTGGGCTCGCCATCCGAGGGTTGTTGCACATGCCCTTTTTGTGGTAGGTCCAATCACTTATGGAGAGTAGTTGAGGTTAGGGATAAGTCTTGACTGAAGGTGGTCTTTGAATAGGTCATCAGATCTCAGAGATATTGGCCTTTCGGTTGTAGGGTGGTGTTCACACTGAGGACGGTGGGGGCTTTAGTTTTTCCCTAGGTTGGTCATGTGTGTTCCCTGAGGGTGGTACTCACCAAGCCAATTTTGGGAAATCTCCAAGGGTAACAGCCCTTTGGCTATCACATGCTGATATGATCAAAGAAGGCATAACCAAGGATGGCAAGGATCCATTGAAGATAACTAGTGGACCATTGACAAGGAAAAAGGCTAAGGAGCTCAAGTGCACTACAAGCCTTTGTTTCAAGCTTCTTCATGGAGAATGGACATGGAATTTCGCAAGGAGCTGCTGGAACATGCAACGAGCTTGGATTTTGACAGATTGGCGATGTTCTGGTAGAAAAATCATATCTTGAGCTAAATAGATCAGAATTGAGTGATTCTTGATTCATTAGAAATCTGACTTCTGGAGGTACAAATCATATGAAGACCATGAAACCCAGTTTGCACGTTAAGGGGTGAAATTTAGCTTCAAAGTTGCGATTTGCAAGTTATCGGTGGTTCAGAAGCAATTGCAGTATTTTGGGTATATCATTGGCTTTAGATGTCTATTTTGTGTGGTTCAGGTGTCATTTCAAAGCTAAGAAAGAGAGCTACAACTTTTATGCTTTGAATTTTCAGAAATCATAGCTACATCAAGTTCAAATTTCAGCTTGAAGTTGAAGACACAAGCAAGAACCACCTGAGAAGACTATTTCGGGGTTTTTATGGCCAATCTTGTGTTGTAACGTATTTTATTTTATTTTCCTATTTATTTACAATATTTAGGATGTTATTTAGGCCATGGAAGTGATTTAGGTCACTTAGGATAAATGGAATTCGCTGCACACCTTAAACATGTGTTAAAAAGTGTGTTAGAGTCCTAGTTTGACTAGGTTTTCTTGAGTCCTTTGTAACTAGGTTTCCTAGGTGACTTGGGCTGTGAATTTTTCTGAGTCTTTTACCCTAGTTTAGGCCTATAAATAGGCATATATTCTGGTTGTAAAACAACAGCCTTGACATGAAATAATATTGCTACTTTTGAGAGAAATTCTCTTTGGTTCTTTGTGGACTACCTTGGTGCACAAGTGTGCTTGTGTTCTTGGTGTTCTTATACTTCTTGTTTCTAGTCACAGGTTGATTAGGGGTGGGGGTCTTCAAATCCAGTCTCTTTGATGTCTTGTGGAGCTTGAAAAACATCTTGGTCGCGTTTCATGGTCTTTATACCATCGGGGTTCGCATCACATGCCCCCCTCGGGAAGCCGAAGTTGTATCTTCGGTGCTTGAGCTTTTACAAGCATAACATGGAACTCTTGGGAGGTGACAGCCATCTAAACTAGTATGACTGGACTGTTGACAGAGGTTACCTTCTTTGGGAGAGGCACCTCTTTGGTTTAAGATGTCTCTTCAATCCAAGGTAGTCCCGTCATCATTCGAGCGGTACTTCCTCATCTTTGTCCCAGCTTTTGATTCTCCAGAAGTTGTTACTTCAGGCTAAAGTGCATATTCTCCCTCTGATTTTTTGTTGCCTTAATGAATCATCACATCTTCTTGATCGGATAGACGCGTCACTTTGGGCTAAGCTTGCGTAGGTCCGCTAGCTGTTAGGAGGTGTGCCCTCATGTCCTGTGTCGGGTGACACATGTCACCTGGTGACTGGCGAACAGTCGCATCTGTTACGTCAGTCACATCTCGTCACCTTCAAAGAATCATTATGGCAATGCTTCGCCTCCCTCATTCGGCCTATATAAACCCTTCCTCCTCAGTTTTTCCACACTTCTGTTCTTTTGCTATCTTTTGCTCTTGAGTTTCCTCTTGTCTTTTTTTTTTTTTGCGGCGGTGCTAGCGGCGGTCTTCCGAAGTTCATACCTTGTTCCGAGCTAGGTGGGTCTCTTTTTTGAAGTCATTCTTCAGTATTTTTTGTGTGTCTTCCTCATTCTTTTTCTTTCGTCTTCCCTCAGCTAGACTTCTTTTTTTCGAACATGTTTACTCCCCAAGCTAAGACCTATCCTATTCCTGAGAGCTGGCTTCCCTTCAACTCTCATCCAAGTTGTGCCACTTCAAAAAAACTTCAGAAGTGGTCAGCCAAATTCTTCCTTCTTTCTTATTATGTCACTAGGCTACCTAGTCTAGGTATGTGTAGTTATATGCTTCATTCGGATGAGGTTACCGTCTTTCAGGCCTAGCTGAAGGCCGAACCTCAGTATCCTCCACCGAAGATGGTTTGCGACTTTTGCCAGTTCCATGGTATAGCTGTGAACCAACTTCCTCCGAACTCCTATTCTTATTTCAACGCCTTCCTTTGCATTGGTGGGGTCTTCAAGATAAAGCCCCACTTCATCTTCTTCATGTAATATTATAAACTCCACCCCGTCTCGAAGGGTGGGTACTACTTCTTGCTTCCTCGGGGATCTGGGAGTAGGAAGTACACGTTCACGTTCAGAACGAAGGACAGCTGGCGAGGGTGGCAAAAGAAGTTCTTCTTTTTGCAGTTCGATGAGCAGTGGAAGCATGTACTGACCAAATGGGCTTCGAGGACTTTAGATATTGATGTAGTTGACCCCAGGAAGCTGCTAACCTTAGAGTTAGAAGCCCAATTTGAGGAGTTCGATAGCCGTATTCGGGCTGTCGCGGACTGGGATCCCGAAGTCCCTTCGCGTTCCTTATACCCCTTCCCCATTAGATGGAATCTCATGACCAAAGCGGTTCTTCAGGAGCTAGGGGTGATCAAGGAACACATTATCGACCTGAACATGCCGAAGCCTCCTTTTGACTGGAAGAAGATGTGGCTAGTAATGCTCCTTCGGGGTAAACTCATGTATCCAGTTCTTGAAGAGAGTAAATTTCTTTCCAGATTTTTTCATGTATCTCATTCTACACTTACACTAATGTTCTTCTTTTTGCATAGATGGGTCACAAGTTTGCTGCATTTTACAAGTCTCTCTTCCTCGGTCAGGCTGAGAAGGGAGAGTAGCAGAGAAAGAGGCCGGCGCTGAAGAGGAAGAAGGCACCTCAGGGACCATCTTTGGCCCCAAAGTCCAAGAAAGTCAAGGAGGACTCCCTTCCTCTTCTTCCCGAAGGCGTGGTAGGGGTGTAGGATCAAGCTTCTGTTCACGCCGACCCCTCTTCGGAGTCAGCCATCTGTTCAACTCCCCTAAGTCCCAATACTGCGGCAGAGATCTTGGGGACCTCGGTTGGTGGACTTTTGGCCGAGGAGATTGAGGAGCGCCAAAAGAAAAAAGGCAAGCATGTTCCTACTAAGGTGCTCGAGGTCAGTGACTCCGAGGGAAACAACATTGAGCTTCCACCAGGTTTGTCCCTTAGCCATTCTTTTATGAGTTTGAGAATTTTTGGTATTTTAGACCTTATAGATGAATGGCTAAGGGATAACGTGCTAATGGAACTTCGAGATGATTTTGTAAAGGAGCAAGCACCTACTTAGTGGGTGGTGGAGCATGCCCAGAAGAGGGCCCTTTGGGATACCAAGATTCTGAAGGACAAGGTGCTGAGGGAGCCTTTCTGGACTTTTACGGAGGACATGGACTTGTTCTCCAAGGATAGCCAGAAAATGGCTCCTTAGATGGCGAAGGGCATCCTGACAAACGCCATTTTCCAGTCCCTCACGGAGAAGTGCCGAATGAGGAGGTCTTCACCATGAGGATGAGTGAACAGGCTGCCCAAGCAAGCTTTTGAACCTTTTGGGAATTAGTGAAATTTCCTAAGTTTTTTGCTAATTTCTGATCCCTATTCTGCCCTTCCTTTTTCAGCTCTTGGCATATAGTGGATATTTCAGAGCTTGGGCAACCAAATAGTCTTCGATCCAAGGTCGGTCAGAGGAGTCCTTGGCAAAGGCCAAGGAACTCCTTGCCAGCTCTGTCGTCAAGTACGGCGAGCTCAATAAAATAGCCAAGGAAAAGCTGACCAAGCTTCGGGAAGAGTTTCTAAAGAGTTAGGGGGAGCTCATTCAGGACTTCTCGGCGAAGATGTTAGACCTCGGCTCAAAGGTGATATCTTTGACCTCAGCAAACGAGGGTTTCCAAAAGGAGAAAGACGATGCCGTTGCTAATCTTTCAAAGGCATCCAATCTTAATTCCGAACTCCAAGCCGAGGTTAACAAGCTGAGGAAGGAGAAGAAGAAAAGGAAGAAGTTGGAGAAGGGGGTCGCGGTCCTAAATAATGTACTGGCGGACTTGCATGTGGAGAAGAATAAGTTTGACTAGGCAACTAAGTCCTCATATCAGGATGGTTTTTGCCTGGCTCATCACCAAGTTTTCTCCAAATTTCCCGATCTTGACCTTTCCTTTTTGGCAGCCCTGGACATCCCTAAAGGACCATCTTGGGAGTGGTTGAGGATAGAGTTCCTCAATCTCCTGGCTAATCCACTTTCGGGCCCAAAAGTTGCTACCAAAGAAGATGACACTGAAGGTGAGGTAGCTGAAGACACCGAGGAGCCAGTAGGTGTCCAGGACCCCGAATAGGCTTCCTTTTGCTTCTTTCCCTTGTAATTTGCTCCCTTTGTACTTCGTAATGAAATTTCAATGAAACTTCTTTCTTCAAAATTTTGGCTAAGTACTTTACTGAACTATTTTCGGAGTTGAAGGGTGTTGCGACCATGTTCGGTCATCATCCTAAAAAGACCATCTTCTACGAAACTTAACACACGTACAATTAGTTAAGTCCCTTTTTTGCCAACCCACGTTCGGTTAACGCTTTTCAAAAAAAGTGACCCTTCGGACATATCCATCTTCGAACCATTTAATCCTTGAAAATTTTTCTAAGTTTTTCACTTATGCACTTCAGCAAATAGCTACTTTCGGCCTTCCTTCTTCAGGTACAACCAAGTTTGGTCACATGAAATGCTTTCCTTCATAAACCACATTCGGTTCAAGGAAATATTCACCTTCGGCTATAACCATCTTCGGTTATGCCTATTGGGTGTTTTTCCGCAACTTTCTTCCTGAAATTTTTTCTAAGTGTGCAAATTTACAGAGGCACTTCTATAAAGTGACCATCTTTGGTTATCATCCATCGGAGGTGACCATGTTCGGTTGTCCCCCTCAGAGGTGAACATGTTTCATTTTTTCCTTCGAAGGCTAACATGTTCGGTCATTATGCCTTCAAAAGAAATGTATAATCTTGCACATAGGCATTTTCGGGAAGAACTTCATTCAGTTTTTACACCATGTTCGGTCAGTCACCCTTGGTGAGAATTGTACAATTTTTCCTTAGAAAAAATTTCTAAATATAGAATTCTTTCAAGGAATCTGAATGCCATGTATTTTTCAATTCTCCACCTTTAGTGTCATCGAGCTTGTAGACTCCTAGCCGAACTTCATCGAGGACCAAATAAGGTCTGTCCCAGTTCACCGGAAGTGCTTCGTGAGATGGTCTTCGGGCTTCAAATTCAGCTTTTCAGAGGATGAGGTCCCTCTTCTTGATTCCTTTTTACTTGACGTGCAAGTTGGTAGCGACGGCTACTCTCTATTGGAAATATTTTCTTCTGAGCTCAGTCATCTATCTATGCTCATCAATGAGGTCCAACTTGGTTCTCAAACCGAGGTTGTTCCCTTCTTCATTGAACACTTGTATCCTGACCGATGGTTGTACAACCTCGATAGGAATAATGGCCTCTATGCCGAAGATGAGTGAGAAGGGCGTCTCACCCGTGGCTCTTGTAGGGGTTGTTCGATAGCTCCATAGGACACTCGGAAGCTCTCCTAGCCATCTTCCCTTTGCTTCCTTCAACCTTTTCTTCAGGCCATCCTTTATTGTTTTGTTGGACACTCCAACTTGTCCATTGCTCTGAGGGTGGGCCACCGGGCGAGGTGCAACTTTGTTCCGAGGTTGACTATGAACTCTTGGAAACCTTTATCGGTAAACTGGGAACCATTATTAGCTACTATCACCCTCGGTATGCCGAATTTGCATATGATGTTTTTCCAGACAAATCTCTGTATGTCCTTTGCCGAGATTGTCACTAAAGGTTCTGCCTCGATCCACTTTGTGAAATAATCTACTGTGATTGCGCAGAACTTTACTTCTCAGGGAGATGTTGGGAGAGCGCCAATGAGGTCTATACCCCATACGGCGAAGGGGCAAGGGTAGTTTACCGAAGTTATCATTTTTTAGGGTAGTCTTTGGATATTTGCGTGTCTTTGGCATTTGTCGCATTTCTGGATGAACTGCCATGCATCTTTCCTCAATGGGGGCCAAAAATATCCTTGCCGAAGCAGTACTCTAGCTAGGGCATCAGTTCCTATGTAAGAACCGCAAGCCCCCTCATGGACTTCTTTCGGGACAGCTTCAACATCCTCTTCGTTGACACACCTCTGCAACGAACTTGCATACCCTTGTTGGTACAATTTTTCCCCAATTAGGAAGTATCTTCCCGAGCATTTTTGCACTCTCGCGGCTTTAAGAGAGTCTTAGGGAAGTCTGAAGTTGTGAGCTATTTCTTGATGGGATCTTTCCATCCTCTGCCTGAGGTTGTTACACACAATATTGCTATGCTTGGCTGATATAATACCTCGGTGGAATTCTTTGATTTGGCTAAAGTGTCTGCTTTCACATTATCTCGACGAGGTACATTTTCTATGTGTACCGTGTCGAACTCTTGCATGAGCTTTTTGACGAGGTCATGGTATCTTGCCAAGGTTGGGTCCTTTGTGCCACAGTCCCCCGCCATCTGCTGGACTACTAGTTGAGAATCACTATGGGCCTTAAGATTTCTCACACCAACTCTTTTTGCCAGCCGTAAGCCTGCTATGAGGGCTTCATATTGGGCGACGTTGTTGGTAACATTGAATCCGAATTTGATGGCCTTCATGGCTTCCATACCTTCGGGACCATAGAGGATCACTCTAGCTCCATGATGTACAGAACTAGAGGCTCCATCAACAAATAGTGTCCAGTCAAGTTCATCTTTTTTGATGTCCCCAGGGGTATCCTCGGCTTTTGACATTTCGGTGATGAAGTCTGCTAGTGCTTGGGCCTTTATTGCTCTTCTTGGCTCGTAATTGATGTCATACTCACCAAGCTCAATGCACCACTTTGATAATCTTCCCGAGTGATCTACCTTCCTCATGACATCCTGAAGAGGTAGGTTACTTCGGACAGTAATAGGGTGTCCTCGGAAGTAAGGTCACAACCTTCTACTTGCAAATACTAAGGCATAAATGGCCTTCTGTAGAAGAGGGTACCCAACTTCGATACAATGTAAGGACTTACTCACATAGTATATCGGTCATTGCCTTCCTCCCTCTTCCTTTACAAGCACCGAACTCACCATTTTTTCATTGTCGGCGAGGTAAAGGATAAAAGGTTCTCTTTCCCTTGGCTGCCGAAGTGTCGGCAGATAGGTTAGGTAGCTTTTGAGCTCATCCCAGGCCTTTTGGCAGTCTTCGGTCCAAGGATGTTCCTCAAAGCCGAGGGTACCTTCATTTTTTGCTGCTTTGGTGAGCACTTTGAAGAATGGTTGGTACCGATCCCCATATCTAGAGATGAATCTACTCAGGGAAGTGATTCTCCCGGTCAATCTTTGCACGTCCTTGGTTGTTGTGGGAGTTCAAAATCCTAGCAGGGCTTTAAATTTTTTTGGATTGGCATTGATACCTCTTTCTGATACCATGAATCCAAGGAACGTTCCCACATTCACCCCGAACACAGACTTCTCCGGGTTGAGATGGATTCTGAATTCCCGAAGTCGGTGGAATTTCTCCTTTAAGTCTAAGATATGAATACCAGGCAGTTTGCTCGTAACTATCATATCATTGACATATACTTCCATATTCCTCCTGATTTGGGTGTCAAACACCCTGTTCATCAGCCTTTGGTATGTGGCCCCTGCATTCTTCAAATCGAAGGGCATTCTAACATAGTGGTAGGTCCTGACTTCAGTGATGAAGGCAGTTTTCTCCTTGTCTTTGGGGTCCATCAGAATTTGGTGGTATCCACTGAAGGTGTCGAGGAAGCTAAGTAGACCATATTCGGCAGTAGAGTCCACCAATTGATTTATTGGTGGCAAAGATATGAATCCTTAGGACAGGCATCATTTACGTTTTGAAAGTCAATGCAAATTCGGAGTTTGTTGCTCCCTTCCTTCATAGCAATGACAACGTTGCTAAGCCTTTCGGGGTACTTGAGGTTTCTTATTATGCCTACTTCCATTAACTGTTGGACTTCGGTTCTGATGAAGCTGTTCTTATGCACTGAGAGGCTTCACTTTTTTTGCCAAGCAGGCTTCGCCTCTGGGTGCACTTTAAGACTACGTTAAATTATGCGAGGGTCTACCCCAGGCATGCCCTTTGGAGAGTAGGCAAACAGATTTCTATTCATTAATAGAAAAGATACAAGCTTTTCCTTTTCACCTTTGGCCAGTTGTTTCCCTACTCGGGTACTTCGGCCTGGGACAAGTTCTACATCCTCTATTTCTATTTTTTCAAAGTCACCTACTCCTTCTCCTATTGCCTATTCAGCGAGTATGCTCTTTTCTTCTGAAGTTTGTGCATGAACTTTCATTGGACTTTGTCTAGCCTTAATGAAGACTTTCCTCACTTCAGCTTGATCAATGAATATCTCTGTGTCCTCTTCCTTCATGCCGAAGGTGACTGTTAGGAATTTCACATATGGGTGAATGTAGAGATTCCCTTGTGTTTGCCTTCCGAGGATGGCATTGTATGAAGAAGGGACATCAATGACGATGAACCTTGTCATTGTGGAGGCAAAAAGCTCTTCCTTACCCTGAGCAGAAGCTCCTTTTAACATCACAGGTAGGTCGATCCACTCGAGGACAGGGAGTTCGGTTGGACTTACCCGAAAGGTAGAGGAGGTGACAAGTTTGAGGTCACCTTTTAAGTTGCCCAAGTTTGGCAGTAGGTGGGAGAATAGAACATCAAGTTTGGAACCATCATCGATGAGCACTCTTTTGATGTCCCGACTCCCTATCATTGCCATAATTAGGAAAGGGTCATCATGAGGGAACTTCACGGTAGACCCATCTTTCCAAACAAGCTTGTTCGCTAGGTTACCAAACTCCAACATCGAGATTTCCCAAACTTTCCTTTTCCTTTTGGATGAGGGTATCCCAGTGGTGATTGTCTGGATTACTCCGGCCGGAGGTGGTGGATGCTTCCTGGGACTTCGGTTTTGACGTCGGTTGGAATCATAGTCCTTGTCCTCCCCTTTCCTTTCCTCTTACCTTCTTCCTTTGGGGGACGACATTCGCAGGTACCGCCGTAGTTGGCCTTGCTTGATCAAAGATTCTATGTACTTTCTCAGCTGGAAGCAATCCTTAGTGTTGTGCCCATGGTCTCAGTGAAACTGGCAAAACTTCTTCATGTTCTTCTTATTCTTTAAGGTCATGGCCTTCGGACATTGGATAGTAGTCCCTTGCCTCTCCATGGCCATTAGTATGTTTGTCCTTGTGGTATTCAAGGGAGTGAACGACACATGCCTCTTCCTTCTTTATTTTTGAGGTATACCCCCACCCTCAGTCTGATACCGAGGTTGGTGACTCTGACCTTCGGAGTGATGGTGATCAGACTTTGGCCCACCGATCCTCAGCTTTTCGGCTGTCATGTGTTGTTCCACCCTTCGATAGAATTCCACGAGGGTGTCAAGGGGATCTTTGGAGAACTCATAGAAGAGTTGTGAATCTCTCTGAAGTCCCCTAATCATGGTGAGGATGCAGATTTCGGGGTAGAAGTTTGGCACACTCAGGGCTTCCCTATTGAAGCTCTCTACATAGTCGCGAATTTTCTCTTCATTCCTTTGCGCTATGTCGAACATCTGGACGGGCATCTTTGCCGTCGGTCTGCTTCCAATGAACTGTTGCGTGAATGCAGTGGACAAGTCCTAGAAACCCATTATCATTTCGGGGGCCAGGGAGTTATACCACACAGTCACCGACCCGGAGAGAGTGACCTCAAAACACTTGCAGAGGGTGGCATCATCAACACCATGCAACACCATGTTGCGTCTATACTTTGTTAGGTGAGCTTGAGGGTTGCTATGCCCATCATATGTTTCCAATTGTGGTACTTGGAAGTCATTTCACATGGGTGCCTCTACTATTGCACGAATGAAGGGTGATTGTTCTCCGGTGAGGGTCTCAAACAGCCTTGACCAGACAGGCTTCCGGGAAATCTGCCTCTCTACTTTTTCTAGCCTCTCTAGGATCTTCCCCATGAGGGTGGTAGCACCGGTCTCTTCTCATTTCCTGATAGCCTTCGGCAACAAAGAGTGATGTCTCTTTTTTGGGGAATAACTTCATCGACGGGGAGATTATGACTTCCCATCAGATGATGAACTCTATCGGCGGGAGGTTTTGGGGCCTTTTGATGTCGTTTCTTTAGCACGACATCCTATAAGGGGTACGTCCTCTATTAAGGACTCATTGTGGAAGTCCCCACCTCCCAAACTCTAGCGAGTAGACTTAGGACTTCTCTCTAGACTGGCAGCTGCTGAAGAGGCCCTTTGGATTGAAGGTGGTTGATACCACCTTTGGTCGAGCTATTGTGTCATCTTAGCCACAACAGAGAGCTGAAAATTGCGCGGGAAGCTCATCGTGACTGTTAGAGGACATTCATCCTCAAGCAAAGAAGTCTCTACTACTCGTGGTTTAGTCACCGTTGGAGCTTCAGGTGTGGACTAGGACTTCGGGAGTCCTTTGTTGATACGATCAAAGAAGGCACAACCAAGGATGGCAAGGATCCATTGAAGGTTTCTAGTGGACCAATGATAAGGAAGTAAGCTGAGAAGCTTTCAAGTGCACTAAAAGCCTTTGTTTCAAGCTTTTTCATGAAGAATGGACATGGAATTTCCCAAGGAGCTGCTGGAACATGCAAGGAATCATATGTAGATGACGGCCATGCTTGGATTTTGATAGATTGGTGATGTTCTGGTAGAAAAATCATATATTAAGCTAAACAAATCAGAATTGAGTGATTTTTGATTCATTGGAAAGCTAACTTCTGGAGCTACAAATCATATGCAGACTATGAAACCCATTTTGTAGGTTAAGGGGGTCCAATTTAGCTTCAAATTGAGATTTGTGAGTTAACACTGGTTCATAAGTAGTTGCAGTATTTTGGGCATATCTTTGGATTTAGCTGTCCGTTTTGTGTGGTTTAGGTGTAATTTCAAAGCTAAGAAAGAGATCTAAAACTTTCATGAATTGCATTTTGAGAAATCATGGCTGCATCAAGTTTGAATTTCAGCTTGAAGTTGAACACACAAGTAAGAACCACCTGAGAAGACTATTTTGGGGTTTTTATGGCCAATCTTGTGTTGTAACGTATTTTATTTTATTTTCCTGTTTATTTACATTATTTAGGATGTTATTAGAGCCATGAAAGTGATTTAGGTCACTTAGGATAAATGGAATTCGCTGAACACCTTAAACATGTGTTAAAAGGGTGTAGGAATCCTAGTTTGACTAGGTTTTCTTGAGTCCTTTGTAACTAGGTTTCCTAGGTGACTTGGGATGGGAATTTTACTGAGTCTTTTACCCTAGTTTAGGCCTATAAATAGGTACATATTCTGGTTGTAAAAGAACAGCCTTGACATGAAATAATATGCTACTTTGAAGAGAAATTCTCTTTGGTTCTTTGTGGACTACCTTGGTGCACAAGTGTGCTTGTGCTCTTGGTGTTCTTATACTTCTCGTTTCTAGTCACAGGTTGATTAGGGGTGGAGGTCTTCAAATCTAGTCTCTTTGATGTCTTGTGGAGCTTGAAAAACATCTTGGGCACATTTCATGGTCTTTATACCTTCGGGGTTCGCATCAATTGGTATCAGAGCCACAAGTTCCATTGAAGGACATATCTTTGTGTTCTTGTTTATCTTCATTTTTGTTTGTTTTTTTTTAGTAATTTCGTGTCTTAATTCTCTATTTTATTCCTTTTTCTTCTTGTTTTAGGTCTATCCTTTTTATTCCATCCTTGTTCAAGTCCTAAAATCACAAAAACAAGAAAAAGATGTCAATCCGTGTTGTCTAGTGTTCTCGGTTTCAATTCAATTGTTCTTGTTTGATTCTTATCTTTCTGTTTCATGTCCAACCCTGTTAATCTTTCTTGTTTTCATTGCTTCCAGCATCCTAGAGTCAATAAAACACCAAAAAAAGAAGGATCCAAGTTCAGGAAGTTTCAGTATCAAAGAAGTTGTTTCAAATTGTGCATGTTTTCATAGTTTCTTGTCTTGGCCGAAAAGAAATCTAACCTTTTGTCTTTGGCAGAAAGGAACTTCAAGGAGAAAGTTGTTTTAGCATCAAAATAGCAAGCAAAAAAAAAATAAAAAAAAGAAGAAAAGAACAAAGAAAAGAGCTTGCAAAAAGAAGTTTTCTCAAAGTGTTTAAAGTTTTGCACCCCAAAACCCTATCCCATTGTTTTTGAGCCAAAAAAGCTTTCTTTGTGGTTCTTGTGATCATCAATTGCAAGAGCTTCCTAGAGTCTTTTAAAGCTTGTTTAGCCCACCTCTTTTGGAGTCAAAAATTGTTTTCAAGAATTCAAGTTTTCTTGTGTGCTTTGAGGACAGTTTTCTTAGAACTTTTGAGGACTCATTGAATAGCAATATCTCACTATCAAATTGAGTGTTTGAGTGTTCATCTTTTGAGTGAAACACATGAGGTAAGTGTTTGTAGGAATCTTTGTTTTCAGGAGTATGGAGGGCTAGGAGGATAGGAGGATGGAAGTGAGAAACAATGAGGAGCCAACCATGAGAGTGCTTCAAGCACCTCACAATAAACTTGTGGGGAGGATTGAGGACATTGATTTGAGATTGCCAGGGAGACCAAATCCTATTTTGCAAGCAAAGAGAAGTCCAAGAAGAGAAGAACCCGAGGAGGAAGAAGGGCATTGGCATGACCATGGGCTTCCAAGGAGGGGGGAGAGAGAGGAAAACAATCTAAGCTCCATCAAACTTTCCATTCCACCTTTCGAAGGAAGGAGTGATCCGAATGCATATTGGGTGTGGGAGCAAAAGATTGAGATGGTGTTTGATTACCATCATTACCCCAAGGAAAAGAAGGTTAAATTGGTTACCATAAAGTTTACTGATTATGCTCTTATATGGTGGAATCAGGATGTTACTTCTAGCAGAAGGAATGAGGAGGAGCCCATACACACATAGAGAGCCCTTAAAGCCTTGATGAGGAGGAGATTTGTTCCTAGCTACTACACTAGAGATCAACGCCTTAAGCTTCAAAGGCTAGTGCAAGGCCAAAGGAGTGTGGAGGACTACCATAAAGACTTAGAGATAACCTTGACTTCAGGCAATATCATGGAGGATGAGGAGACCACCATTGTTAGATTCATTAACTGTCTCAATCCTGATATTTCCAACAAACTGGAGATGGTGCCTTCTGTCAACATGGAGGATTTACTTCATCATGCCATTAAGGTTGAGAGGATCATCAAGGGAGCAAAGGCATCCAAGATGTGTCAAGGAGGAATTTCCACATGGAGAGGAGCATGGAGTAAGGATGTGAGAGAAGTACCCAAGCCAAAAGTGGAAGCCACAAAAAGAGACTTGTCCCTGCCTCAACAAGAAAAGTCAATCATGCTTGTACCACTTTCACCACAACAAGTCTTGAAGGATCAAAGAAAAATTCAAAGTGAGGTTGAGAGAAAAGAAAAAGAGGGAAAAGTTGATGGCATGAGTGATGAGGGGAAAGTCGAGAGAACAACCGAGAGATTAAGTAAGAAGAGTGAACATGAGGGGAAGAAGGGTGGAGAGTTCCCAAGAGAAGAAATTGAGTGCGAAGTTGAGAGAAGACAAGAGTGTAATGAACCCAAGCCGAGTGAAGAGAGAAAGACCTACAGAGAAGCCATACTTTCATCTAACATAATGGAGTCTTCTTCTAGTGTTGTGTTGTCTTCTTTTCAGGACTTAAGTGGAGATAAGCTACAAGAATCAAGTGAGTTGCTGCCCATTAAAGAAGTTGGTGTTCCCAATATTCCAAGTCATGTCCCATGCATCAAACCAACAAAGGTTGCCTAACATTGTTTCTTATCTTATGTTTCAAGAGGATGAAATTAATGCAACTCCAACCAAAGGCATTGAGTGCAAAGGTGAAAATTTTATGGTTCCAAAGGAAGATACTTGGAAACTATGTCCAACCACTGTAATGTATTTCTTCCTAACACCTAAATTTGATGTAGTTTTGGATGAAAATCTCAAACAATGTGTGTTTTCTTGCAATGTTATTTTGACAAATGGTTTTCATGAAACAAGATTAAGAAAAGGAAGTAAGCATGAATTTGACAAACTATGGTTTTAAAGCTTCTAATTCTTTGGTTTTGTCAAATCCTCTTTGGAATTGCTTGAGTTTTTCTAAATAAAAATTTGTTTTGGAGTCTTTTATTTTTGAATTTGTTTGTTTTGCATCCATCTCACATTATTTTGTTTTGCCACAAGTTAAATATACTTCTGTGGAATTTTTCATACATAAATTAGCTCATACACATACATTACATACTTCTTTGATTGCCATTCATGTTCAGCTCATTTTTGTGAGTCAATCTTTAATTTCCAGCAAGCATTTCTTTACCTTGACACATGCATTACACAAAATTTTGAGCATTGATCTTTTTGCTTTATGTCCAAACCTAAAATTTTTTATTTTGAGTGAAAATTCTGGTTTTAAATTCAGCCTTTTGAGGAGATATGTTGAGTCCTTTATTTTGTGTCACATTCCATTCAAATTCACAAATTTCATGCATTGTGGTGCATATACATATAAAAATAAGTTTGACCTTGTTTTATTTAAAATGCTTAGGATTTTTGTGAAATTCGTGCATCCCTATTTTGTTATTAGTTTAGGCCATATTGTGTTCAATTCTTGTTTATTTTGGCCTATGCAAACTATTGTCTTGACATGCAAAACTTGTGTTTTTCATAACCATGACACTTATGTGAGTTTAGGTCCATTTGTTTTGAGTGCATACAGCATCCCTAAGGTAAATTATTCCAACACTTTTTCTAGTTTTGGGAATAATGTTTTTGAGATGGCAAAGGAAATGAAAGTGATGCCTAGAGTTAAGATGAAAATTATTCAAACTTTTAGATTTTTTGTGCTAATTGCTTCTAATTTTGTTTTTGAACCTGGAGGTATCAAAATTATCATTGCATTTGGATATTGCTTCAGGTTTTTCACAAGATTAAAGCTCCATACATAAGCATTCCATGCTATTGGTGCTTATGTGAAAGGTAAGTGCTTATGTGTTGATTATTTTATTGTTATCGATCCAATTCTATTTTCTAAAGTAGGTTTTGATTCGAGGATGAATTCTTCTAAGGAGGGGGGAGCTGATACGATCAAAGAAGGCATAACCAAGAATGGCAAGGATCTATTGAAGGTTCTCTAGTGGACCAATGGCAAGGAAGAAAGCTAAGGAGCTCCCAAGTTCACTACAAGCCTTTGGTTCAAGCTTCTTCATGGAGAATGGACATGGAATTTCCCAAGGATCTATTGGAACATGCAAGGAATCATATGGAGATGACGGCCAAGCTTGGATTTTGAGAGATTGGCAATGTTCTGGTAGAAAAATCATATATTGAGCTAAACAGATCAGAATTTAGTGATTCCTAATTCATTGGAAAGCTAACTTTTGGAGCTACAAATCACATGCAGACCATGAAACCCATTTTGTACGTTAAGGGGGTCCAATTTAGCTTCAAAGTTGCGATTTGTGAGTTATCACTGGTTTAGAAGTAGTTGCAATATTTTGGGCATATCTTTGGATTCAAATGTCCATTTTGTGTGATTTAGGTGTAATTTAAAAGCTAAGAAAAAGATATACAACTTTCATGCTTTGCATTTTGAGAAATCATGGCTGCATCAAGTTTGAATTTCAGCTTGAAGTTGGAGACACAAGTAAGAACCACCTGAGAAGACTATTTTGGGGTTTTTATGACCAATCTTGTGTTGTAACATATTTTATTTTATTTTCCTGTTTATTTACATTATTTAGGATGTTATTAGAGCGATGGAAGTGATTTAGGTCACTTAGGATAAATGGAATTCGCTGAACACCTTAAACATGTGTTAAAAGGGTGTAGGAATCCTAGTTTGACTAGGTTTTCTTGAGTTCTTTGTAAATAGGTTTCCTAGGTGACTTGGGCTGCGAGTTTTGCTGAGTCTTTTACCCTAGTTTAGGCCTATAAATAGGCACATATTCTGGTTGTAAAACAACAGCCATGACATGAAATAATTTTGCTACTTTGAAGAGAAATTCTCTTTGGTTCTTTGCGGACTACCTTGGTGCACAAGTGTGCTTGTGTTCTTGGTGTTCTTATAGTTCTCGTTTCTATTCATAGGTTTTTAGGGGTGGGGGTCTTCAAATCCAGTCTCTTTGATGTCTTGTGGAGCTTGAAAAACATCTTGGGCGCATTTCATGGTCTTTATACCATCGGGGTTCGCATCACTTGCCCTTAGAACGCCGGGTCTCAACAATGGCGACCTAAGAGGGAGTTCCCATGGATGGTGCCAAATGATGCCTAGTGGCATCCTTGTTACATGACATGTTGGCCTAAATGAGAGACTTCCGGTGTGAGGGTGACTGAAACACTCAGAAGAACAAGGGTTAAGAGCTCCCTGGAATGAGTTTTCGGGGGAGGAGCCTCCAACGCCCAAGTTAGTGTTTTGGGAAGTATGGAGTAGATAGTGGAGAGTAAAAGAGTAGAGAGAGTTCTATGTTTTTTTACCAAGGTCATTCCCAAGTGTTTATAGGAGGGCGGAGGGGAGGAGTTCGTTAGTGACAGCCCACTCAAATCATGACACGTGTACGGTTGGATATGGTCTGTACCTTTAGAGATAGGTATCTCCAGTTGGCCATAGGCCATTCTGGCCAGAGGTCAGGGGCGTGTGTGAGGTCTCTATGTCAAAGGCTCTTTAACCATTTTCATCGTGTCTCCAAAAGACCTCTTCGGGAAGCTAAACCCCTTTGGAGTATGAGACTCCTTCACGGCAGGAGGTCTCCTTTGGTCTGACCTTACCACCGAGTGTTGTTAGGAGGGGTCCTTTAGGAGATGTTCTCCCTTGTTGAGGATGGGGATACACACTCCAGACGTTGGTAGGCTTGCTATCCAAGGGTCTGTACATGCCCTTTTCGAGGTTGGTCCAATGACTTATCGAGAGTAGTTGAGGTCGGGGATAGGTCTTGACCAAAGGTGGTCTTTGAATAGGTGATCAGATCTCGGAGATATTGGCCCTTCGGTTATAGGGTGGTGTTCACACCGAGGATCTTTTTCCCTAGGTTGGTCACGTGTGTTCCCCGAGGGTGGTACTCACCAAGCCAATTTGGGAAATCTCCTAGGTAATAGCCCTTTAGTTATCAACTAGTGAGCTCCTTAGCCTTCTTTCTTGTCATAGGTTCACCAGTTATCTTTAATGGGTCATTGTCATCCTTGGTTGTGCCTTCCTTGATCATATCAACTCCCCCCTCCTAAGATAGATTCATCCTCGAATCAAAACCTACATTAGAAAAAGGAATTGAATCAATAAGGATGAAATAGTCAATACTTAAGCACTTGCACATAAGCACCAAGAGCATGGAATGCTTGTGTATGGAGCTTTACTCTTGTGTAAAACCTGAACCAATATCCCAACACAATGTTAATTTTCATACCTCCAAGTTCAAAAACAAAGTTTAAGGCAATTTGCACAAAAAATCTGAAAGTTTGCACAATTATCATCTTAACTTTAGGTATCACTTTCATTGCCCTTGCCATCTCAAAAAAATTACTCTCACAAATAGGAAAAATGTTGGAATAATTTAGGGATGCTGTATGCACTCAAAACAAATGGACCTAAACTCACACAAGTGTTATGGTTATGAAAAGCACAAGTTTTGCATGTGAAGACAATAGTTCACATAGGCCATTCAAACAAACAAGAATTAAACCCAATGCGGCCTAAACTAATAACCAAACAATGGTGCACAAATTTCACAAAAATCCTAAGCATTTTAAATGAAATAAGATTGGAATAACTAGGATTAAGTAAAACCAATTTAGTGGCAAACTTATTTTTGCATGTATATGCACCACAATGCATGAAATTTGTGAATGGGATGTGACACAAAACAAAGGACTTAACATATCTCTTTAAAATGCTAAATTTAAAACCATAATTTTCACTCAAAATAAAGACTTTCAAGTTTGGAAAAAAAATGCTTGCTGGAAATTAAAGATTGAAACACAAAAATGGGTTAAACGTTATTGGGAAACAAAGAAATATGTAATGCATGTGTAAGAACCAATTTATGCATGAAACATTCCAAAGAAGTAGATTTAATGTGAGGCAAAACAAAACAATGTGACATGGATACAAAACAAACAAAATAAAAAACAAAAGACACTAAAACATATTTTACTTGAGAGAAACTCATGAAATTCAAAAGATGATTTGACAAAACCAAAGAATTAGAAGATTTAAAACCATATTTTGTCAAATTTTCGTGTTTACTTCCTTCTCTTAATATAGTTTCATGAAAACCATTCTTCAAAACAACATTGCTAGCAAACACACATTGATTAAGATTTTCATGCAAAACCACACCAAATCTAGGTGTTAGGATGAACCACAAATCTTTCAGCTTTGCACTTAATGGCTTCTAGTGGAGTTGCATTAATTTCATCCCCTTGAACCATAGGATAAGAAATACTGTTAGGCAAACTTTTTCATACGAAATCACTTGGACTTACCTCAAACTGTTCCTTCTCAACCTCCTTTGTTGGTTTGATGCATAGGACATGACTTGGAATGCTGGGAACACAAACTTCTTGGATGGGCAGCAACTCACTTGATTCTTGTAGGTAATGTTAGGACCATCCCTTAGTACTTGGCTTAGGCAAGGAATGTAGAGAAAACACCAATTAAAAATGAGGGACTTGATTGAAAATGAGGATAAGGGTGTAAGTGCAAACCTAAGAAAGTTTGGGTTCTAAGTGTACATGAAAAATTAGACTATGATGTCTATGACATGAAACAAAGTTTAGGGGCCATATTGTACACTCAAACTAGTGCTACAAGTGAAACTATAAAACTTAAACTAGCAATTTCGGCCATGCAAATAAGTACAAGGAAAAGTGGAGAATTATACCAACTTTTGGTAACTTTTTTTTATGGCCAGTCAAGTTTGTCTACCACCAAGATTTATGCCATCAATTTCTTGGTTTATTTAATTAGCTAATGTCTTGGTAATTGGCTGAAATATACATGGGATAACGGCCATTTTTAGCCATTTTGAATAATGCTTGGTAATGTACGCCATGAATCAAGATTAATGTCGAAATGAAAATGTGTTCTAGTGACTAAAATGAAGCCATGGATTCTTGAAGGGTTAAATGAACCATGCAAACTAGTATAAGGTTAAGTGGAGCATTAAACCAATTTTTTGGACATGTGTCTATGGTCGGCTGCCATGTCTCCCATTAAGAAATTAAACTAGTATTTTCGGCCATTGTGTGTGTTTTGCTTTGCTAGCCGAAACCAAAATAGTTCTTGGCGTTCTTGAATGTTTGCTGCCGAATTGATGCCAATTTGTGATGAATTGAAGCTTCGACATAAAATCAAGCTTGGAGTCTTCAATTTCAGGGGTAGGCAACCTTGAGTTTCAAGTTGGAAGCTTGGAATTGAAGAAACAAGGTTTGGCCGAGAGTTGTTCAAGCTCCAATTGAGGTAAAATTCATAGTTCACTTGGAATTCTTGGTAAATGTCCCTGCTCAAGTGATTATGATGGCTAAATGATAGCCTTGTTGTGCTAGGCAACCTTAATTTGGAAGTTAATCTCAGCCTTAGACACACAAGCTCAACCGAAAGCTCAAGCTCTTGAATTTGAGGTAGGTTTTCATGTTTTACTTGAATTCTTGGTACTTTTTCCATGATCAAGTAATAATGGCGGCTAAGTGATGGTTATATATTGCTATATGATCTTAGTTTGCTAGATGGGCATATTGAGGAGATTCGGTTTTATGTTAATTGGCTAGCTAGTCAAGGTTTAATGCAAGCACATAATGTTCTTAGTAAGTTAGGCCAACTTACTAGTGAACATGGAGCTCTAGTGGATTGGAGGGGAATTGGAAGGCTTAAAGTGCAAGGATTTGATGTGTGCTTGCTAGTGGTTTTCAACAGAGTGAATAATTCATTTGGGTGAATATTTCAACCAAATGAATATAGTGGTGTATGTGTGAGTTGTGTGCTTGCTTGATTTGTTTATGCGTGCTAACCCAATGTAGATAGTGTTTAAGCTTATATATATGCCTCGATTAGTATTGAATATGTGTTATATGCCTTGTATCTTGGTGTTTTCATGTCTTTCTTGCAGGACAAGCAAGCTTGAGGAGTTTAAGTCTTGGGCTTAACTAAATAGGCTCAGTATGGGTCATTTGAGTTGTGAATCCCTTCTGAGTATTAGTACTCGTGCCCATAATGTTTGTGTTTCAGGCAAGGATATAGAGCTTGAGTGATTTATGCTTGAGTGGGTTGCTTGTTTGTCTACTAGGTAGTACACTTATTGCTCAAGGTATGTGCCAACTCAATCTTGGCTTGAATATTTGCATCTACAAGTCTTATGGTTTAAGGCCGAAACTTATGCTCTAAGTTTTGCAAGCTTGAGTAGTTTGTGGGACACGTCTAGGTGCAGGATGGATGTGTGGACTATGGCTCTGATTGTAGTGTTTACGTTCATGACCACGAATATGGTCATTGGGCTAGTGCTTCTGTGTGTGCTGCTGTATTGCACACTTAGGTATCTTCTCGGGGAGTAAGGGAACTTGGCTTGTAAAACTTAACCTTGGCTAGATTTTGGACTTGTAGCATCCTTGGAATGTTGCCAAGATAGTGATGCTTGTACTTAGGCTATTTTGTGTATATATGTAGCCTTGGTTGTACATGGTTTTGTATGTACATATGTTGGATGCTTATGTGCCAAGTTATGTTAAATTTATGAGCTCATGGTTATGTTTCATGTAAGAAACCTCTTGAGTTACCTTGTTTGGCTGAATATACATATGCATGGGAACCTTGATTTTCAAAACTACAAAGATGTGGGCTTTTTGGTTGTCATTCATGAAAGTAGCACACTTGATGAGTACACATCCTAGACACTTAACAGATTAACTGTATGCCTTGCTTGTATTGCAAGTTACAGATTTACAGCCTTGCCTTTTGTTGCAAGTTAGTGGTTGGGCCCTACTTAAGCTGCAAGTAATTGTTCTAATTAATTCATAAGCATCCTGGGGCACCTCCCAGCTCTCAGCTTAAGAAAATAAGACTTAAAACTACCTAACAAACAATAGCCAAAATAAAAGGTAGTTAATAACACTTGAACATAAGAGTATTCAAATAACTCTTGGGTAGAAATGGTGAGTGGCACTGAGAGTGCACAGGCTAGGGCCTGTGTGGGGTGTGATAGGTAATCTCCACTTAAGTCATAAAAAGAAAAGAAAACAACACTAGAAGATGACTTCATTATGTTGGATGAAAGTATGGCTTCTCTGTAGGTCTTTATCTCTTCACTCAGCTTGGGTTCATTGCACTTTTGTCTTTTCTCAACTTCACACTCAATTTCTTCTCTTAGGAACTCTCCACTCTTCTTCCCCTCATGTTCACTCTTCTCACTTAATCTTTCGGTTGTTCTCTCAGCTTTCCCCTTATCACTCTTGCCTTTAACTTTCCCCTCTTTTACTTTTCTCTCAACCTTACTTTGAAGCTTTCTTTGATCCTCCAAGACTTGCTATGGTGAAAGTGGAATAAGTGTGATTGGCTCTTCACTCTCCAAAGGTAGTGCCTCCTCCATGGCATCTTTATCCTCAGATGTGATCTCTCTATCCTCTCCAAGAGTCATCACCTTCTTGTTTAGGCAATCCTTCATGTAGTGCCCCTTGCCTTTAGACTTAAAGCATACCATCTCCCTTGCCTTAGGTGCATCTTTAGGTGAAAGTATGCACTTGTTTTGTTGAGGCTGAAAAAAGCCTCCTTTGGTGGCCTCCACTCTTGGCTTTGGTGCTTCTTTGCTCCAAGCTCCCCTCCATATGGACCTTCATCCTTGAGACATCTTAGATGCCTTGGACCTTTTGATGACCCTTGCAGCCTTAATGGCATGGTGAAGCAAATCCCCCATGTTGACATATGGCACCATCTCCACCTTCTTGGCTATCATATGGTTAGACCATTGATGAATCTAGCAATGGTGGTCTCTTCATCCTCAATGATGTTGGCTCAAGTCAAGGTCATCTCCAAGTCTTTGTGGTAGTCCTCCACACTCCTTTGGCCTTGCACTAGTCTTTGAAGCTTGAGGTGTTGATCTCTACTGTAGTAGCTAGGATCAACTCTCCTCCTCATCAAGGCTTTAAGGGCTTTCCATGTATGTATGTGCTCCTCCTCATTCCTTCTCCTAGAAGTAACATCCTGATTCCACCATACAATAGCATAATTACTGAACTCAATGGTAGCCAATTTAAACTTCTTTTCCTTAAAATAATGATGGCAACCAAACACCATTTGAATCTTTTTCTCCCACTCCCAATATGCATCAGGATCACTCCTCCCTTGGAAGGATGAAATGGTAAGCTTGATGGAGTTGAGACTATTGTCCTCCTTTGGCTCCCCCTTTCTTGGAAGCCCATAGTCATGCCAAACTCCTTCTTAATCCTTGGGTTCTTCTTTCCTTGTACCTCTCCTTGGTTGCAAAATGGGATTAGGTCTCCTTGGCAACCTCAAATCTATGTCCTCAATCCCCCCATAAGTCTGTTGAGGGTTTCTTGAAGTTCCCTCATGGTTGGCTCCTCATTAGGCCCCACTCCAATCCTTCTGGCCCTCCATACTCTTGAAATCAAAGATTCTCACACATTCACCTCATATGTTTCACTCAAAGATGAACACTCAAAACACTCAATTTTTCAGTGAGAATATTACTATTATAGAGTCCGCAAAAGTTCTAAGAAAACTTTCCTCAAAGCACACAAGAAAACTTGAATTCTTGAAAACAATTTTGACTCCAAAATAGAGGTGGGGAAACATGCTTTAAAAGACTCTAGGAAGCCCTTGTAATATATGATTACAAGAACCACAAAGAAAAGCTTTAGGCTTAAAACAATGGTTTAGGGTTTGTGAGCGCAAAAAACCAAATCACTTGTGCAAGCTTCGTTTGCAAATTTTTTTTCCTTCTTTCTTTTTTTTTTCCTTTTCGAAATTTTTTTTCCCTTGCTATTTTGTTGCTTAAACACTTTGTTCTTGAAGTTCATAGCTACCACAGACAAAAAGTTATTTTTCTTTTCGGCCAAGACAAGAAACTATTAAAAACTTGCACAATTTGAAACAACTTCTTCAGTATTAAAACTTCCTGAACTTGGATCCTTCTTTTTTTGGTGTTTTCTTGACTCTAAGACATTGAAAAAAATAAAAACAAAGAGGATTAATATGGCTTGACATGAAACAAAAAGATAGGAAACAACAAAGAACAAACGGATGAAAATCGAAAACAAAAGGTAACACTAGTTGGCTTCTTTTTGTTGTTTTTGTTGTTTTGATTTGTGACAAGGCTAGAAAAAAAGAATGAAGACCTAAAACAAGAAGAAAAAGGATTATAAAAATAGAATCAAAACAAGAAATTATTGGAAAAAATTGAAAGAAAAATGAAGGGAAACTAGAACTCAAAGATATGTCCTTGGATGGAACTTGTGGCTTTGATACTAACTAATGCGAACCCCTTCGGTATAATGACCAAGAAACCCACCCAAGATGTTTTTCAAGCTTGAAAAGGCATCAAAGAGACTAGGTTTAAACCCCCACCCCTGATCAACTTGTGATTAGAAATAAGAAGTATAAGAAAACCAAGAACACAAGCAACTTGTGCACCAAGGTAGTCCTCAAAGAACAAAAGAGAATTTCTCTTCAAAGTAGCAATATTATTTCCTATAAAGGCTGTGTTTGACAACCATAATATGTTCCTATTTATAGGCCTAAACCAGGGTAAAAAACTCAGCAAAATTCGTAGCCCAAGTCACATAGGAAACCTAGGTACAAAAGACTTAATAAAACCTGGTCAAACTAGCACTCTAACACCTAATTTACACATGTGACCTGAATCACTTCCATGGCCCTAATAATATCCTAAATAATATAAATAAATAGGAAAATAAAATAAAATACGTTACAAAACAAGATTAGCCATAGAAACCCCTAAATGGTCTTCTCAGGTGCACTTTAAGGGCTCCATAGGGTTTTTACTTGTGTGTTCAAGTTGCAACTTCAATAATTGAGTTCCATTGGCTTGAGACCTTCTTTTAGATTTTGAAAAGAGATCTTGAAACTTTAGAGCTCAAAGATTCAAGTTGTGGAATGAATGGCCCTTGAACACTTCAAGGAGGGTCTAAGGGTGCACTTGAAGGGTGCCCTTGGGGTTCCTTGTTTGGGACTTGTCTAGGCACTCTAGAATTGAGCACCAAGCTTGGAAATCATCCTCATATGATGTCTTGATAGTTGCAATAGCTCGTTGTGAAATTCCAAGTCCATTCTCCATGAAGTAGCTTGAGACAAAAGCTTTAAGTGCACTAGTGAGCTCTTTAGTCTTCTTTCTTGCCATAGGTCCACTAGTTATCTTCAATGGGTCCTTGTTATCCTTGGTTGTGCCTTCCTTGATCATATCAATTTTGAGAGCCAAATAAGCATAGTATAAGATAATTGAACCTTCGAGGATCCAAGTAAAATGGGGTAAATTAAGTGTTCAAAAATTTTATACCTAGTCGGTTGATATCTTTCACCCAATTATTGAGTCGAATCACAAACTTGAGCATTTTACATGTTCAAGCTCCCTACAACATCCACACGAGCCTATCGAGATAACCACACCTCTACCACATCCTCATAGAAGCGTTCCCCTTGCGCTTGCAGTGTCAGCTTTCGTCGTCCAAGGAATGGAAAAAGAAGAGTGCAGCTAGAACTTTTCAGAAGCCTTCTAATTTCATCCTTAAGGAGGTTAGGGCAAGAGCTATAAAATTTTTAATATATGATGTATATATAGTGAGACTCGACTCCCAAGACTAATGGGTTTCAAAACCCTAATCCAATTAGGCTTAATTTTGGGCTTCTATAATGGCTCAACCTTTGGGCGAATTTTTAATCCAAAATTATTATAAAACCAAAATCCAAACAATTTGGCCCATGCAATCAAATAATCCAATTGGCTCTATGTGTGTGACTTACTAGGCTCCTGCCACATTGGTAATGATCATAAACAATGAATGGTGTCTAGCAACACATCATTGCTACCCAAGTGACAAGATAGTTGGTGATTTTACTAAACCTCTATGATCATTATCTATATATGTCACTCTCGTATAGCCCAATCTATGGTTTCTTGATTACTGAGTATACTAACTTAAACTGATAACATTAATATTATATATCAACTCATCCGAGCATGGCCATGCATTTTTTTATTCTCACTCTATCAAGGGGCCCAAAGATATCACTCTCATTACATAGGATGGACAAATTCTATCTTGATCATACAAAATCCTTCGCATGATATGTGACATACCCAGTAACCACCTTCATGTTCACTCAATTACAAGCAACAAAAAGAAGTAATCAAAGTATGTGACTCACATGTAGGGAACCTTGGTGACGTTAGGTCAAAGGACTACATATACTATGATCACTATAAGAATCCATTATGAAACTAATATAATGATCCATGTAGCATTCTTATGGTGGGTCGGTCTAGTACACAAGTTCTCCAACTTGTACCCATATGTAGACCACATATCTCATATTAGTCTCCCACATATGCTAGTCTTTATGTACCCAAGGGCATTTAAGAATACTATTATTCTAGGGTTATAATTATATTTGATTATGTCACATAGAAACAATGTAACAAACATAATTTCTGGAATAACTCCTTAATAAAATATCATGGCTTAATTTGCAAAATACAATCATCTCATGATTGGCTTTTGGGCACAACACTAACACAAGGTGTCCTAGATGTAAGAAGTTCCATGGCAATAAGCCATGTTATTTTGAGACACAAACGTGTCTTAGAAGTGGATCTCAAGATCATTGGATTAAAGATTGTCCTTTGGTCCAAAGAAGAAGGCAAGAGGACTAAGGCTAGAATAGGCCTAATGTGCTAGCTGCCATAGACAATCAACCAAGAGGTCCTCCAAGAGCTCAAAGGCCACAAGTACAAAAAGTTGGAAGGGTGTTCTAGATTGACAATGGTGAGCCATCCTAGCATAGAGCATTGAGAGGTAACATTTATTTAAATGATTTACCAGTTTGTGTTGTTTGATACTGGTGCCTCAGTGTCTATTGTGACTAGAAAGTTAACTGAATGCATGAAGCTACCTATAGAATTCATGCCTAACATATCATTAGTAAGAATAACAGGTAGTCAGTGTCCTTTCACTAATGAACTTGTTAGGAATTATGAGCTAGTAGTTCGAAAGATTAAGAATATGACTGATTTGCTAGTGTTAAGCATTCCAAAGATGATATTCTCTTAGGCATGAATTGGTTGGCAAACGATGATATAAAGATTGAGTATACTAAAAGAAAAATCACATTGCCTACCAATGAAGTGCATGCATTAGTGAATTCTAAAGAATTAGTGTGTGAAATGCATAACAAGGAACTTGAAATTGTTGATGAAATTCTTGTGATTTCTAAAGATAAATATATGCTTTGGATGATGTTGAAAACGATGAGGAAATTAGTAGAATACTTGTAGTAAAAGACCTTATCTAAGTCTTTCCTAAAGACCTACTAGGTATTCCCCCTTAAGAGAGATAGAGTACGAAATCAAGCTATAACTTGGTGCAACACCAATATCCATACCTCCTTATAGAATGCTTATCACAGAGATGAATGAGCTCAAGACCAAGTGTTTCATTGTGGGTAGCTCCAGTTCTCTTTATGAAAAAGAAGGAAGGATCACAATGGTTGTGCATTGATTATAGAAAGCTAAATGCTGTCACAATCAAGAACAAGTATCCACTCCCTAGGATTGATGATCTATTTGGTCAACTCAAGGGAGCAAAGATCTTCTCGAAGATGGATTTAAGATCTGGGTACTTTCAATTGAGGGTAAAAGAAGAAGATATACCCAAGACAATATTCAGGACAAGATATGGGCATTATGAGTAAACAATTACGCCATTTGGCTTGACTAATGCCCCTGTTGCATTCATAGACTTAATGAACTGAGTCTTTAGAGCTTACTTGGATAAGTTTGTAGTGGTGTTCATTGATGACATCCTAGTGTATTCCAAGGATGAAAAAGAAATGAGCATTCCTTAAGAACTATCTTGAAGACATTACAGGATAATTAGTTATATGCAAAATTTTCTAAGTGTGAATTCTAGATTAAGAAAGTATCTTTCCTAGGATACATCATTGATGTAGAAGGCCTTCGAGCAGACCTTGAAAAGGTCAAGGCTATGTAAGACTGTGAAACTCCTAAGATTGTAAAGGACATCAAAAGCTTCCTATGATTGGTAGGATACTATAAGAGATTTGTGTTAAGATTCTCTATGATTGCCTCAGTTCTTACTCAACTGACCAATAAGGGAAAAAATTTTGAGAGAACTGAGAAGTGTCAGAAGAAAAGTAGGTTGATCCAAAGCTCTAATATAGATCCTACATGATCCAAGCAAACCCTACATCATTTGTGCAAATATATCTAGATTTGGGTTAGGATGTGTTTGTAGGGTTTCGAGAGCCAAACAGCACAGTGGATTTTAACCGAAACCCTCCAGAATCCTGATGGGTTTCGGGAGCCAAACAGTGTAGCGGAATTTAACCAAAACCCTCCAGGATCCAAGTGAAACGGGGTAAACCTGGTGTTCAAAAATTTTCATACCTAATTTTTGGTTGAGATCTCTCACTCAACTATAGAGTCGAATCACAAAACCTGAACAGTTGATGTGTTCATGCTCTCTATGGTATCCACACGAGCCTCTTGGGATCACCATGCTTCCACCGCGTCCCGGCAGATGCGTTTCTCTTGCGCTCGCAGTGCTATCTTGCGTCCTCCAAGGAATTGCAAGAGAAGAGTGTGGCTATCCTTTTTGGAGGCTAGGGCAAGGAGACCTGCGAATTTCTCACCAGAAGTTGTATTTATAGTGAAACTCAACTTCCAGGCCTAATGGGTTTGAAAGCCCTAATCCAATTAGGATTTAATTTCGGGCTTAATAATGACTCCACTCTTTGGCCCATTATTAATATGAAATTAAAGTGAAACCATAACCCAAATAATTAGCCCATGCACTCTAATGATCCAAATAGCTCTATGTATGCGACCCAATAGGCTCTTCCACGTTGGCAATGATCATAAATCACATTTATGATCATAAGCAATGAGCGGTGTCTAGCAACACATCATTGTTAGTGTTCTGCCCAAAAAGCCAATCATGAGATGATTGTATTTTTGCACATTGAGTCATGATATTTTATTGAGGCATTAATCCAACAATTATGTTTGTTGTTTTGTTTCTGCATAAATTAACAAACATAATCGTAACCCTAAAATAATGATATTCTTAAACGTCCCTAGTCTAGTATTATTGTGGAGCGGGTTGCAATAATACATAATGACTAGCATATGTGGAGACTAATATGAGATATGTAGTCTACATATGGGTACAAGTTGGAGAACTTGTGTACTGGACCGACCCACCATGAGAACACTACATGGATCGTTATATGAGTGTCATAAGTGATTCTCATAGTGATCATGGTATATGTAGTCCTTCGACCTAAGATCATCAAGGTTCCCTACATGTGAGTCACATACTTTGATACTTTCCTTTGTTGCTCGTAACTGAGTGAACTTGAAGGAGGTCATTGGGTATGTCACATATCATGCGGAGGGATTTGTATGATCAAGATGGGATTTGTCCCTCCTATGTAACGGGAGTGATATCTTCGGGCCCCTTGATAGAGTGAGACTTAGAAAAATGCATGGCCATGCTCGGATGAGTTGATATACGATATCAATGTCATCAGCTTAAGTTAGTCTACTCAGTAATCAAGAAACCAAAGATTGGGCTATACGAGAGTGACACATTCCATGTCTCGTGCTTAGTCTTGATATCTTGGACAAAGGGACAATGGCATATATCAATGATGATCATAAAGGTTTAGTCGAATCATCGACAATCTTGTCACTTGGGTAGCAATGATGTGTTGCTAGACACCGCTCATTGCTTATGATCATAAATGTGATTTATGATCATTGCCAACATGGTAAGAGCCTATTGGGTCGCACACATAGAGCTATTTGGATCATTAGAGTGCATGGGCTAATTATTTGGGTTATGGTTTCACTTTAATTTCGTATTAATAATGGGCCAAAGAGTTGAACCATTATTAAGCCCGAAATTAAATCCTAATTGGATTAGGGCTTTGAAACCCAATAGGCCTGGAAGTTGAGTCTCACTATAAATACAACTTTTAAGTGAGAAATTCACAAGTCTCCTTGCCCTAGCCCCCAAAAGGGACAGCCACACTCTTCTCTTGCAATTCCTTGGAGGACGCAAGCTAGCACAGCGAGCGCAAGAGAAATGCATCTGCCGAGACATGGTGGAAGCGTGGTGATCCCGAGAGGCTCGTGTGGATACCATAGAGAGCCTGAACACGTCAACTGTTCAGGTTTTGTGATTCGACTCTACAGTTGAGTGAGAGATCTCAACCGAAATTTAGGTATGAAAATTTTTGAACACCTGGTTTACCCTGTTTCACCTGGATCCTGGAGGGTTTCGGTTAAATTCCGGTACGCTGTTTGGCTCCCGAAACCCATCAATCATTACTACCCAAGTGACAAGATTGTCGATGATTCGACTAAACCTTTATGATCATCACTGATATATGCCATTGTCCCTTTGTCCAAGATATCAAAACTAAGCACGAGACATGGAATGTGTCACTCTCGTATAGCCCAATCTTTGGTTTCTTGATTACCGAGTAGACCAACTAAAACTGATGACATTGATATCATATATCAACTCATCCGAGCATGGCCATGCATTTTCTAAGTCTCACTCTATCAAGGGGCCCGAAGATATCACTCTTGTTACATAGGAGGGACAAATCCCATCTTGATCATACAAATCCCTCCGCATGATATTTGACGTACCCAATGACCTCCTTCAAGTTCACTCAGTTACGAGCAACAAAGGAAAGTATCAAAGTATGGGATTCACATGTAGGGAACCTTGATGATCTTAGGTCGAAGGACTACATATACCATGATCACTATGAGAATCACTTATGACACTCATATAACGATCCATGTAGTGTCCTCATGGTGGGTCGGTCCAATACACAAGTTCACCAACTTGTACCCATATGTAGACTACATATCTCATGTTAGTCTCCATATATGCTAGTCGTTATGTATTATTACAACCCGCTCCACAATAATACTAGACCAGGGACGTTTAAGAATATCATTATTCTAGGGTTACAATTATGTTTGTTAAGTTACGCAAAAACAAAACAGCAAACATAATTGTTGGATTAATGCCTTAATAAAATATCATGACTCAATGTGAAAAAATACAATCATCTCATGATTGGCTTTTGGGCACAACACTAACAGATCCAAGTGAAACGGGGTAAACCGGGTGTTCAAAAATTTTCATACCTAATTTTTGGTTGAGATTTCTCACTCGACCGTAGAGTCGAATCACAAAACTTGAACAGTTGATGTTCAAGCTCTCTATGGTATCCACACAAGCCTCTCGAGATCACCACTCTTCCACCATGTCCCGGCAGATGCGTTTCTCTTGCGCTTGCAGTGCTAGCTTGCATCCTCCAAGGAATTGCAAGAGAAGAGTGCGGCTTTCTTTCTGGGAGGCTAGGGCAAGGAGACTTGCAAATTTCTCACTAAAAGTTGTATTTATAGTGAGACTCAACTTTCAGACCTAATGGGTTTCAAAGCCCTAATCCAATTAGGCTTTAATTTTGGGCTTAATAATGGCTCAACTATTGGGCCCATAATTAATACGAAATTATTGTGAAACCAAAACCCAAATTATTAGCCCATCCACTTTAATGATCCAAATATCTCTATGTGTGCGACCCAATAGGCTCTTACCACGTTGGCAATGATCATAAATTACATTTATGATCATAAGCAATGAGCGGTGTCTAGCAAACACATCATTGCTACCCAAGTAACAAGATTGTCGATGATTCGACTAAACCTTTATGATCATCACCGATATATGCCATTGTCCCTTTGTCCAAGATATCAAGACTAAGCACAAGGGATGGAATGTGTCACTCTCGTATACCCCAATCTTTGGTTTGTTGATTACCGAGTAGACCAACTTAAACTGATGACATTGATATCGTATATCAACTCATCCGAGCATGGTCATGCATTTTTCTAAGTCTTACTCTATCAAGGGGTCTGAAGATATCACTCCTGTGACATAGGAGGGACAAATCCTGTCTTGATCATACAAATCCCTCCGCATGATATGTGACATACCCAATGACCTCCTTCAAGTTCACTCAGTTACGAGCAACAAAGGAAAGTATCAAAGTATGTGACTCACATGTAGGGAACCTTGATGATCTTAGGTCAAAGAACTACATATACCATGATGACTATGAGAATCACTTATGACACTCATATAACGATCCATGTAGTGTTCTCATGGTGGGTCGGTCCAGTACACAAGTTCTCTAACTTGTACCCATATGTAGACTACATGTCTCATTAAAACAAAGATTCCAACTTTGAGAAGCTTGCTTCAGTCCATAAATGGACCTTTGCAACTTGCACACTTTATTGGAATTCTCAAGAGTGACAAAACCCTCAGGTTGTGTCATGTACACATCCTCAAGTAGCTTTCCATTTAGGAATGCAGTTTCATAGTATCCAGCAATAGCGAACAAAATTCTAAAGGATTTAAGCATAGCAACTGGTGAAAAAGTTTCATCATAGTCAATACCATGAATTTGCTTGAAACCTTTTGCAATCAATTGTCCCTTAAAGGTAATCACATTAACGTCCATGTCAGTTTTCTTCTTGAAAACCCATTTGCACCCTATGGCTTTTACCCCTTCAGGTAGGTCAACCAAAGTCCATATTTGGTTTTCATACATGGATTCCATCTCGGATTTCATGGCCACTAGCCACTTCTCAAAGTCAGGCCTCGACATAGCTTGTTGCTAGGTTGTGGGCTCATCCTGATCCATGAGCATCACATCACCAGTGTGAGTCATGAGAAATCCATATCTCTCAGGCTCACGCCGAATCCTACCAGACCTACGTGGGCTCTGTGCTACAGGAACAGACTCTTGAACTACAACATCTTGTGGTGTCTGTTCAGGTTCCATTTCAGGTTCAATGTCTCCTTGTAGTTCTTAAATTTCTTCAAGTTCTACTTTCCTCCCACTAGTTCCTTTAGAGATAAACTCTTTCTGTAAAAGACACCAGTTCGAGCAATAAACACTTTTTGCTCAGAAGGATTGTAGAAATAGTCACCCTTTGTTTGTTTGGGATACCCAACAAAAAGGCATTTTGAGATTTGGCCCCTAGTTTGTCAAAGGATTGACGTTTCACATAAGCGTCACAACCCCAAATCTTCATAAAAGACAAATTGCGATGCCTCCCACTCCATATCTCATGGTGTCTTTTGAACCGATTTAGATGGAACTCGGTTTAATGTAAAAGCAGCTGTCTCTAGAGCATGTCCCCAAAAGGAGTTTGGATGGTCAGCTTGACTCATCGTAGAGCAAACCATGTCTAATAGAGATTGATTTCTCCTTTTAGATACACCATTCCATTGAGGTGTGCCTGGTGGAGTGAGTTGTGATACTATACCACATTCCTTCATATAGTAAAGGAATTCTTGATCCAAGTATTCTCCACCTCGATCTGATTGAAGCACTTTGATACTCTTCCTGAGTTGATTCTCTACTTCATTCTTGAATTCTTTGAACTTTTCCAAGGATTCTGACTTGTGTTTCATAAGATACACATAGCCATATCTGCTAAATTCATCAGTGAAAGTAATGAAGTATTAGAAACCTCCTCTAGCTTGTGTAGACATAGGGCCACATACATCACTATGTATGAGTCCTAGTACGTCATTAGCCCTTTCACTTTGCCCTGTGAATGGGGCTTTGGTCATCTTGCCCAACAAACATGACTCACATGTCTTATATGATTCAAAATCAAATGATTCCAAAAGTCCATCCTTATGGAGCTTGGATATACGGATCTCATTTATATGGCCCAAGCGACAGTGCCAGAGATAGATTGGGTTTGAATCATTTAATCTGACCTTCTTGGTATTCACATTATAGATTGGATCTTCGAGGTCTAGAACATACAACCCATTGCTAAGTTGAGCACTACCATAAAAGATTTCATTCAAATAAATAGAACAACATTTGTCCTTTATTATAAATGAAAAACTTTTCTTGTCCAAACAAGAAACAGAAATCAAATTTCTACTAATAGTAGGCACAAAGTAGCAGTTGTCTAATTCTAAAACTAATCCACTAGGTAATGTGAGAACATAAGCCCCTATGGCTAAGGCAGCAACCCTTGCTCCATTTCAAACACGTAGGCCCACTTCACCTTAGGCCAATCTTCTACTTCTACTTAGATCCTGCACATTTACACAAATGTGAGATCCACATCCAGTATCCAATACCCAAGATGAGGAAGTAGAAAAGTTAGCCTCTATAACAAAAATACCTGATGTGGAAGTCTTACTTCCCTTTTCCTTAGCAAGTTCCTCAAGATAAAGCTTGCAGTTGCACTTCCAGTGTCCAGGTTGCTTACAATGAAAGCTTTCCCCTTCCTTTGCCACACCACCCTTTGGTTTCAGTGCAGCTGAAGAAGAATTAGCATTGGACTTTCCATTAGCTTTATCCTTCTTCTTGTCGGCTTTTCCCTTTCCTTTCCCTTTTGAACCATCAAAATGGGCTTAGCCTTCTTAAGGTTTTACTCAACAGTTCACAACATGTTGAGCAATTCAGGGAGGGACTTGTGAAGGTCGTTCATGTTATAATTCATGACGAACTGACTGTAGCTTTCAAGCAATGTGTGCAAGACTACATCAACAGCCAACTCTTTCTAAAGAGCAAATCCCAAATTCTCAAGATTCTCAATGTCCCCAATCATCTTGAGCACATGAGGACCCACGGGACTTCCCTCAGACATCTTGCACTGAAACAATGCCTTAGAGGTCTCAAACCTCTCATGCCTGGCTTGCTCTTGGAAAAGCATTTTGAGATGTTCGATCATATCGAACGCCCCCATGTTCTCATGTTGCTTCTGAAGCTCAGATTCCATGGTAATAAGCATGAGGCACGCAACATCCAAAGCATCATCGGAATGCCTCTTGTGAGCATCCCTTTCAGCTCTTGGAGCAGTGGCAACAGGCTCATTTGGATTGGGCTGCTCTAGGACATAAGCCTTTCTCTCTTACTTGAGGACTATCCTCAAGTTTCGGTACCATTTGAGAAAGTTGGTCCCATTCAGTTTTTCCTTTTCAAGGATCGATCACAACGAAACTGTCGTTGTGTTTTGTGCCATGGTTATCTACAACAGTAAATATGCTGTATAAGAGTCATGTATTTTAATTCATTTAATAAGGACTTTTATTAAACGATACTCCTACTATTTTACTCAAAATAATAACCCTTGATATTATTTTGGAACACCTCGGCACTAAGGTATTCTAGTGGGCCAAGATCCATATTTGACCACAACCTGAGTCAACTTTAGCTTTTCTCTCAAGTTATAGCTATTTAGGTAGGCAACTCCTTGCCAATTGCGTCCCATGCAGCTCTTGGATAGTTGGGTGAATAACACTTATCCAAGCTCATCTCATGAACTTAAGCCCAACTCTATGCCTCTAAGTCCTTAATCCTATTAGGATGACTTAGTTAAGTCAGACCCAAAGTTAGCAATTTGGATATCACTATTATCCTATCGCACCTTACCAAGATGAACATAAGTGCTTTGCTTTGGCAAACCCACCTAATGTTGATCAAAGTTTTGATGAGTGCCAACATTTGGAAGGTATCACATTTAATGACTTAATATTTGTTTGAGGGATTTTTCATTTGATCTCACCAATTTGTTATCTCCGGTTGTCTTATACATGCATCACATACAAATATAAAACATGCATCTCATACGTACAAGAAAGTAAATGTGACATGGTTATAGCCCAAACTATGCGATATTCTGAAGCCAATGAGAATATCATAAAAGCCTAAGAAAAGAAAAGGGTCTTCACAAGCTCCTTCTCTTCCTTTCTTGGTTGCCCTTTTGTTGTCACCTCTTTCGACATACCACCTTGGATGATCCTTGGACATACCACCTTGGATGATCCCATAATGTACCATTACATCAATAATAGAAACCTCGAGTTACATTTGAGGGGAGTAAGGTGAGAAGAGAATGTACAATGAGAGTAACAAGAGAAGGCATGACTCACAGGCCGTATTTACAAGTACAACCAATCAAGGGCTATAACCATGCACCATGCTTCAACCATCAATCAGCATAACATGCCAAATCTTATTCAACAAATGCATGCCAATTTTCACGAGTTGATTAAGCAATTTTATTTACGTGGTGCTTCGCTTACGGCGGTGCCGCTAGCCGGTCTTACAATTGCTTTGCTCGAGATCTTCTATTTCGAGCAAGTAAGCACTCGAGACTCCTCCATTTGAGCCACCAAAAATACCTTACTTTTGGTGCCCAAACAGGCCGAATCCGAACCAAGCTAGGTTTTTTTTTTTGCAACTATTGCAAGAATCCTAATCCATATAGGTATCTCATAGCTATCAATTTTGGGTTAATCTCATTAACCAATTAGTGTCATTTCTTCATCTATGTGTTATGTTCATTACGAGTTTCAGTTTCATGCATCATGAATCAATCTAATTAATCATGGATGAAAGCAACCGAACACATAACATCATACGATTCAACATTCAATCCCGATTTAGGGTTCCACCAATAGCTCTGATGCCACTGTTGGGTTTTGGGAGCCAAATAGCACAGCGGAATATAACCAAAAGCTTCCAGGATCCAATTGAAACAGGGTAAACCGGGTGTTCAAAAATTTTCATACCTAATTTTTGGTTGAGATCTCTCACTCGACTGTAGAGTCGAATCACAAAACCTGAACAGTTGACGTGTTCAAGCTCTCTATGGTATCCACACGAGCCTTTTGGGATCACCACGCTTCCACCACATCCTGGCAGATGCATTTCTCTTGCACTCGCAGTGCTAGCTTGCGTCCTCCAAGGAATTGCAAGAGAAGAGTGCGGCTTTCCTTTTGGGAGGCTAGGGCAAGGAGACCTGTGAATTTCTTACTAAAAGTTGTATTTATAGTGAGACTCAACTTCTAGGCCTAATGGGTTTCAAAGCCCTAATCCAATTAGGCTTTAATTTCGGGCTTAATAATGGCTCAAGTATTGGGCTCATTATTAATATGAAATTATTGTGAAACCAAAACCCAAATTATTAGCGCATGCACTCTAATGATCCAAATACCTCTATGTGTGAGACCCAATAGGCTCTTACCACGTTGGCAATGATCGGAAATCACATTTATGATCATAAGCAATGAGCGGTGTCTAGCAACACATCATTGCTACCCAAGTGACAAGATTGTCGATGATTCGAATAAACCTTTATGATCATCACCGATATATGCCGTTGTCCCTTTCTCCAAGATATCAAGACTAAGCACGAGACATGGAATGTGTCACTCTCGTATAGCCCAATCTTTGGTTTCTTGATTACCGAGTAGACCAACTTAAACTGATGACATTGATATCATATATCAACTCATCCGAGCATGGCCATGCATTTTTCTAAGTCTTACTCTATCAAGGGGCCCGAAGATATCACTCCCATTACATAGGAGGGACAAACCCGTCTTGATCATACTAATCCCTCAGCATGATATGTGACATATCCAATGACCTCTTTCAAGTTCACTCAGTTACGAGCAGCAAAGGAAAATATCAAAGTATGTGACTCACCTGTAGAGAACCTTGATGATCTTAGGTCAAAGGACTACATATACCATGATCACTATGAGAATCACTTATGACACTCATATAATGATCCATGTAGTGTTCTCATGGTGGGTCGATCCAATACACAAGTTCTCCAACTTGTACCCACATGTAGACTACATATCTCATATTTGTCTCCACATATGCTAGTTGTTATGTATTATTGTAACCCGCTCCACAATAATACTAGACTAGGGACGTTTGAGAATATCATTATTCTAGGGTTACAATTTTGTTTGTTACATTATACAAAAACAAAACAACAAACCATAATTGCTGGATTAATGCCTTAATAAAATATCATGACTCAATGTGCAAAAAATACAATCATCTCATGATTGGCTTTTAGGCACAACATTAACAGTGTTTTGATGCAAGATAGGAGTATTATTGCTTGTGGGTCATGGAAATTGTGACCTAATGATCAAAACTATCCTACCTATGACCTAGAGCTTGCTGCTTTGATCTTTGCCCTAAAGCAAGGGAGGCACTACTTTTTGGGAAGGTCATTTGTAATATACACTGACCATAAAAGTTTAAAGTACTTTTTCTTTCATAAGGAATTGAACATGAGGCAAAGAAAATGGTGAGAGTATATTAAAGACTATGAATGTAGCATCGAGTATACTAAGGGCAAAGGTAATTTAGTGACATTTTCCTTAGGTAGAAACTATATCGGATTGATAAAGGGTGGTTATACTAAGGAAACTGCTAAAAAAATATATTTTTATTCCTTTGGCATAATTTGCAAAAGTGGTAAAAAGCACAAGTTTGTACCTTTACTACACAATTAGGATAGATAGAGGATATAAGAAAGGCACAGAAATCAGGCCCGAATCTAAAAAATATTTTAGTAGAAGATAAAGGATCCCAATTTGAATCCTTTGCTTAGAAGCAATGTCATGCCTATAACTTGTATAGACCATGGGCTTTGATAAAATGTACACATAATAGACATTGTGTGGATATATAAGTAATACAAGTCACAAGTGTGGAGATTAAGGCTATAAAAAACTAATATGTCATGGGGGTGCCCTAAGGGTACTCTAAGTGTACCTTAGTGAAACCTAAGGGAAAAGGGTATAATTGTGAGCCAAACAAGGCTAAGCTTAAGTATTAAGCCAAACTAGAAGGGAGGACTCAAATGTGAGGGCAAAACTTGGCCAATAAGGTAAGTCCACCATGGTGCTCCAAGGTGGGGCATAGGGTGGCTTTCGGGCACACCATTGTGTGCACTTACATACAATTTTGAGGCTCTAAAGCCAAATGTCCTGAAAGAGATTATGAAGGATTGGCACTTAGGATTAAAATAAAAACTAAGGAGCACTAGAATGCACTGAAGGTGCATCAATGTTCAAAGGAAGGTTTGAGGGCTTGATTGGCCGAACTAATGAACAAAATGGGTGCTCAGTATGTGCCACCAAGGGATGTAAGGAGGTTACTACAATAATTGAAATGACTTCAGGGAGTCAAAGGGAGATAGACTAAAGAATGGTCAATATGACTTGGTCACCCAGGTTATTTTGGCTGAAAGGCTTCGCTGCTTGACTAGGCTATAATTAAGGCTACTGATGCTCTAGTACATCTTTGATGTAGGACATGTTGGACCTTCAATAGACCTCCATCTGTGTAGTATTTGCAGCACTTGAAGGATAAGGGTTAGGAGCTCCCTGGAGTGTTTTTTCTAGGGGAGGGTTCTCTGACGTCCAAGTCAGTATGTGAGGCATAAGTTGCTAAGAACAGAGAACAGATCAAAGGTAGGGCTCATGTGTATTACCTGGGAGCCTCCTTGAGTATTTACAGGAGGCCAGGATGAGAGGCCCATTATGTCCAGTCTGAGTAGATCAGGAAACGTGTTCAGCTGGATTTGGTCTATACTTTCATAGAGAAATGTCTCCAACTGGCCATAAGCGGTTATGCCTAGGCGATTGGGGCATGTGAAAGGTTTTTGTCAGAGATCCCTAACTGTATTTGTCATTTTCCTCCTAGGACCCCTTGGGGATCTAAGACCCCTTCAGACATAGGATTTCCCCCTAAAGGTGACTGGGGAAAGCCCATCGGCTGTGCAGACCATTTTTAGGAGGTATTCCTTCTGTTGAGGATGGTAGCTTATATTTCTGAGGTTCATCATGTAGATCCTCGAGGGCAGTGCAAAGCCTTTTCCCAAGGTTGCTCGTATCCTTTTCTGAAGTTAGTGTAGAGCCTTATACCAATGTTGGACATATCCTTTGTCAATGGTATTGTTAGGTTTGCAAATAAGAGGGTCTTGGGGGCGATAGCCCTTCAGCTATCACATGCCCCCTCTGGGAAACCGAAGTTGTATCTTCGGTTTTTAGCAATTGAGAAAATGTTTCAGAAATCCTCCCCTCTGGAAGCCGGGTCTGCCCTTGGTCGAAGGACTTCCTTTTACTGAGGTTGACCCTTCAGCTTAACTTCTTTTCCTCTAATCAGTCTAGGCTTTGTGGTCCAAGATCCCTTCTATTGCCAATGTTGTACTCTCTACATACTTTTGGACTTTTTTTTGTTCATGTTCAATTTTGGTGAGGTTAAACCCCTAGTGAAGTTGCTACTTCAAGATAGATTCTCAGTTTTTATGAGGTCACACTTTTGACATGTAAAGAGTTACTTTTTCCTTAAGGTTTTTATTCCCGCCATTTGCAAGTGGATCGAGCAGTCATGTCACCTCGGTTCCCACAACATAGATTTAACAAATTAGAAAGTTTGCCCTTATTTTTCACGTTGTGTGACAAATGTTGCCAAATTATTGACTATGCGTCACATCTGTACATTGGTTACATCTCTTTGCTCGCAAAGGGTCATTATGGCATCGTTTCGCCTGCCCTTTCGGGCTATATAAAGCCATCTCTACCGAAGGTTTTCTTACTTGTTATGGCTCTCCTAGTGGGAAGCACGCCTAAGGAAGATAAATCACTCTAAATTAAGTTTGGAACCTTAATTCAAGTTTACATAGCAATAATAGGAAATTTTAGCAAAGTTCACAAAGTTCCGAGAAGGTTAAGGCGCTAAATGAGGTTTGGGGGCAAAATGGTAATTTTTCATCTCGACAAGTCGTGCTAGGTCTCGAGTAGTTAAAATGAGTTTTTATAACTTCACTTTTAACTTTAACCCAAACTTAGTTGAAATAAACAAACATTGACCAAGAATGACTCAGGTTACCAAAAGAAGGGGGTTTAAGTGTTCCATGTCTAATACTTGGGCGGCTTGGGTTTTAAACTTAGTTTATAAGATGGTAAAGTGGGGGATGGCTTCCATAGCCCAAGTTCATCCTTCGCACCATCATTTCTTGATCCATTGAAGCTTAGAATCATGACTTTTAAGTGAAAAGTGGAGCCACCGTAAGTATATAGGCCATTGGAAGCTTGTTTCAAGCATAAAATCATGGTTTTGGAGCTTGGAAGCATGTTTCCTTCTATCCCTTATTTTTGATATGAGGTAATCAATGTGTTCTTGATTGATTTCATGTTTACTAGTTGATTGGGAGCTTGGGTTTTGGTTAGGAGTTAGTAATTTGATGTTTTGTGCTCATAGTTGCTTGGAACTTAGGTTGGAGTTTGTGGAACTTGGTTGGTGCAAAAGAGTTTCATAATTCTTGCATGTTGCTTGGAGTTGAAGTAAGGGAGTTATGTTTTTTAGTTCAATTAATCCTATCGGAATGAGTTTACGTGATGAATTTGAGTAATTCTAGCACTAGCATTAGTTAGTGGGCAAGGTTGAATTATGGTGGACTATGAGGTTTGTGATGATTGGAATGATGTTATAATGCATCATAGATTGGCTTCTGATAGTTCGTTGTGATCTATGCAACATGTTTTACATGTACGTGAAGTTTGGAGGCTATCCATGCATGTTTGATATGTTTGGGAAGTGTCCAAAGTTCATAGCAATGAAACTGGGAATTTTGTAGGCTGTTGTAGGTATTGGCGACATGTCACCAATCGTCGCCAGTACCTATGATGCGTCACCATTATAAGAAAAGTAGGCAAAACATTACCAACTGTGGCAACGCATCGCCATAGGCATGTTGGCTGATTTTTCCAAGTTTTGTTAGGAAGATCAAGGGGAGACCTATAGGGTACCTTAGGGTCTAAGCGTTCTGGGCGTACTCTGAGACTTTCAAAAGTCCTTTGAGACCTAGAAGTTTTCTTGAGTTTTGTAAATTTTTATGGTTACTTTTACCATAGGTGGGAAAACTAGTTTACAAAGGATCACAACTAGGTATCACTAGCTTGGGTGAAAGGTTTAGAACCCTTGGTAGCCTGGCCGTGCATTTAGCCATGAGGTTACAAGGTGAAACCTTGGTGCACCTAGTCTACAAGGTCTCTATGGCCTAGTCTTTAATATTCCCACCATAATGCCCCTATACAACATAAACTTGAGAGGTTCAACTGGTGATTTATCACTAGTTAGGCTGGTAAGCTAAGCTTGCTAGAGGACAAGGCTATGCCTTGTAATTTGAGGACCAGGATGAGGAGAGGTCTCAAGGGACCTAGGTATATGCATATATTAGACCTTCAGGCTGTATAAGCTCACAGCAGGTTACATATGTACTCATATGTAGAGTCCTTAATAATTTTCTTGCAGGTACGGTGAAGACCCTTATTGAGAATTTCTAAATTCTCATTCCCTAGTTATGTTGTGCAGATTCTGAAGTTGTTGGGCCAAGTAACCGCTGAGGGTTATCATGGTATTTTCTTTTGTTACAGGTATTTTTCCTGAGAATCCTTATGATTCTATTTTACCTGGGGTAACTTGTTGGTCAAGTGACAGTGCTAACTATAGTCTTCCTTTGGCTGTAGAGCCTAGTAGCACATGGACAAGGACTTTTGTGATTCACCACTGGGACTTGAATCCAAGGTGGGAGTCAGTTCAAGAAGATCTCAGTTGAGGCTTGTATATATAGTACTCTTAGTTGCCTCTATTGTCTATGTTTTGAGGAGTCCTAGACTCTAGGGTTGCTCTTGGGTGAGGGCATTAGTCTACTTTATGTATGAATGCTCCCACATAGTTGTTATGTGTAGTAAACTCACATAAATGTTGATTTTGTATGCTTTGGCTATTTGAACTTGTATTCTTTGGAAATCTTTTGGCCAACTCAATGTCTTATGAAATTTTGTTAATCCAATTAAAAGCATCTTGCACATTCTAGGTTAATCAACTAGTATCACGCAATTTTTAATCCACACACATATACAGCTAGCCAATTGCAACCACCATGAAACCAGCTCTCACAGGCTTCCTAGGTAGTGGCCAAGGATGGCCATGTCATTACTTCTCTGCTTTTTGCTCCCTCGCTCTCTAGCTTTCCTTTTCTTTTATGGTGGTGCTTTAGTGGCGGAACGATTTTTGGTAACTTTTTTGCGGTAGTTTTCCTATGTCAAATAGGTTGGTATTTCCCAAGTTTGGTTTTTTTTCTTTAGCCTTTCTTTCCTTAGCAATTCTGAGGTTCAGGTTATAGTTACTGAAGATGTCTACTTCTCATGCCGAAGTACATCCTATTCCCGAGAGTTGGAGTCCACTTAACTCTCACTTGAGCTCTGCCACTTCAAAAAAGTTGAAGAAGTGGACAGCAAAGTTTTTCATTCCCTCTTATGCCAAAACTAGGCTCCTTGGTCCTCGCAAACCAAGCTACCTTCCTCATCATAACAAGCTTACTATCTTTAGAGCATAGTTAAAGGCAGGTCTTCGGTATCCCTCTCCAAAGATAGTGAATGACTTTTGCCAATTTCATAGCATAGCTATTAACCGGTTGCCACCAAACTCACTGTTACTTCAATGCCTTTCTTTGCATGTGTAGGGTCTTCAAGATAGGCCCTTATTTAATTTTTTCCATGCAATATTGCAAGCTTCATCCCGTCCTAAATGGGGGATTTTACTTTTTGCTCCCTCAAGGATCTGGGAGCAAGAAATTCACTTTCAACCTTGGAACCGAGGATAACTGGCGATGGTGGTAGAAGAATTACTTCTTCATGGAGGTAGATAAAAAATGGAAAGACATGCCTAAGAAGTGGGCTTTTGGGAGCCTTGCTATCGACGTGATAGAGTTATCAAAGTTACTTACCCTTGAACTAGAGTCTTAGTTTGACAAGTTTGATAGACATATTCAGGAAGTAGTTGATTGGACAGATCAGACTTTTTTGTGTCCACTATACCTTTTTCCAATCAGATAGAACTTCATGACGGAAGAGGTACTGGGGGTCATCAAGGAGCATGTTACAGATAAGAGCATGCCAAAGCCATCAGTGGATGGAAAGAAGTCGTGGCTGGTTATGGTCCTTGGGGGCAAACTCTCCTATTCTACCCTTGTAAAGAGTAAGCTCCATTCCAACTTGTGTTTTTTTGGATTTTTGGTACTTACACTAATATTTTCCTTATTATAGAAAAGAGTGGTAAATCTACGGCATTTTACAAGAATTTGTTCCTTGGTAAGGCCAAGAAAGGGGAGCAGAAGAAGAAGGCTCCAAAAAAGAATAAGGGACTAGCTGGATAGTCATCAGGGACTCTGGAGATTAAGAAAAAAAAAAAAGGACTTTCTCCTTCCTACCCTCGAAGATTTGATAGAAGCCCTGGATCATTCTGCCGAAGGCATAAATCCTTCATCAGGGGCGGCCTTCCTATCCATTCCTCAAAGTCTCAATGCTGCTGCAGAGACCCTAGGGACTTCGCTAAGGGTTGTCTCAACTGAAGAAGTAGAAGAGAGGCAAAGGAGGAAGGCAATGAGGTCTTTGCTAAGGTCATCGATGTGAGTGACTCCATCGGGGGAGACATCAAAGTCCTACCAGGTTTGTCTCTTAGTCATTAATCTATGAATTTCAGATGTTTCAAGATTTTAGATTTTGTAGATGAATGGTTAAGAGATAATGTCATGAGGGAACTTCATCATGATTTTGTAGAGGACCGGGCCTAAATAGAGTGGATGATGGACCACACTTAGAAGTGAGCCATTCGGGATTCGAAGATACCTAGAGATAAAATTTCATGGGAATCATTCTGGACTATCGGCAAAGACATGGACTTGTTTTTTCAAGACTGCTGAAAGATGGCCCTCAAATGGTAGGGGCATCACCACAAATGCCACTTTTCAATCGCTGGCGGATGATTGTCAGAATAAAGAGATTCTTGTTGCTCAGATTTTTTAGCATGCTGCCTAGGTAATCCTTCGTCCTTCTGTACTTAGAAAAATTTTAGGCTTTTAAGCTGTTGTATCTCATGTCAAGCCTTCTCTTACAACTGCTAGCATATGGAGGTTGCCTTCGGGCTTGGGCATTCAAGTAGTTCTCCATTAGAAGTCAGTCAGAGGAAAACTTGGCGAAGGCCAAGGATATGTTTGTGAGCTCATGCCTCAAGTATGGCAAGCTCAATAAGATTGCCAAGGAGGACCTAGCCAACTTCACCAGGAGATGCTGGAGAGTTAGAAGGGACTCATTGAGGAGTGTTCTTTGAAAATTTCTAACCTCGGCGTGAAGCTAGCGGAGCAAAGTTTGGTTGGAGAGACTCTTCGAATGGAGAAGGAGGACGCAACTGCTAATTTGACCAAGGCATTGGAAATTAATGCTAAACTTATTGCTGAGGTTGATCAGCTGAAGAAGTTGAAGAAGAAGAATGAGATGGTAGAGAATGAGATAGAGGCCCTGAAGAAATAGGTGGAGGTCTTGAAGGCTGAGAAGGCTAAGGCAGACGAGACAACAAAATCATGATTCCAAGACAGTTTTTGCCTTACCATCAAATTCTCTCATGCTTTCCCAATCTTGATGTCTCCTTTTTCCAAGCACTGGACATCCCTAGGGGGTCTTCTTCGACATGGTCAAAGATAGAGTTCCTTAACCTTCTAGAACTGCCCTTAATTAATGAAGGTGATCACATTGACGAGGGGGACACTGAAGATGATAACATTGAAGGGCCAGTAAATGTACAAGACAATCCATTAGGATTTTTGTTTGCACTTTTTCCTTTGTACTTGGCCTTTTTAATGGAATATCTTTATTCTCTTAAAATTTTTTGGCTAAGTCCACGAGCAATGCAATACTTGAGGCCATTTCATCCCTAGGCATATTAATTACTTTGGCTAGCATTGTTTGCTGTCAAAGCATTTTCATCTAGAAATGACTAACTCTGTTGTGTATTATCTTTGTTGGAAATAGTATTAAGGATTTAAAACCTTAAGCTTTGTTCAATGTAATATTCTATCACTTTTGGAGTCTTGAGTATTTCTCTAAGTCTTTTTGAATGAAAATCAAGCATTGTTTTCGGGAAGCTTGCCATGTTCAAAACACTTAGGCATTTTTAGAAACTACAATATTCAGTTAATCTCTTTTGGGAGGCCTTCCCATAAGACTCCTAACACTTTAGGTAACTTTAGAGATCACCACATTCGGTTGATCTCTTTTGGGGAGGTTTCTCATAATAAGGCTACTTCTTTGGAAATTTCTAAGTTCGTTGAACTAAGTGTAGAATTTCAAAAAGTTTGAATGCCATGTGTTCTTCAACTCTTCTCCTTTAGTATTTTCAAGTTTATAGACTCCGTGCCAAACTACATCTAGGACCAAATAAAGTCTTTCCCAGTTTTCCCGAAGTACTCCATGGGATGGTCTTCGGCATTCTAGTGCAGCCCTTTGGAGAACAAGGTCTCCATTCTTGATCCCTTTAGGTTTGACACCAAAGTTTGTTGCGATGGCTACCCTTTGCTGGAAAGCCTTTTTCTAAGTTTGGCCATCTCTCTATGTTCGTTAAGCATATCAAGTTTGGTTCTTAAACTGAGGTTGTTCTCTTTTTTGTTGAACACCTGCACCCTGATGGATGGTTGTTCAACTTCAACAGGGATAAGAGCCTCAGTACCAAATACAAGTGAAAAAGGTGTTTCACTAGTAGTTCTTCTAGGAGTTGTTTGGTAACTCCATAGTACACTCGGGAGTTCTCCATGCCATTTTTCCTTGGCTTTTTTCAACCTCTTCTTCAGACCATCTTTTATTGTCATATTCGACACCTCAACTTGTCCATTGCTTTGAGGATAAGCAATTAGGGCGAACTGTAATTTTACCCCAAGGTTGGTTAAACATTCCTAGAACCCTTTTTCAATGAATTGGGAACCATTATCTACTACTATCACTCTCAGGACACCGAACCTACATATGAAAATTTTGCAGATGAACTTCTGTATATCTTTTGCCAAAATTACTGCAATGGGCTCTGCCTCAATCCATTTGTTGAAATAATCTACTGCAACTATGTAGAACTTCACTCCTGCAGGGGTCATTGGGAAAGGACCGATGAAATCAATACCCCAAATAACGAAGGGGCAAGGATAGTTAGCTAAAGTTATTACTTCTGATGGTGCCCTTCGGATGGTTGCATGTCGCTAACACTGATCGCATCTTTTGAAGAACCTCCTTGCATCCTTCCTTAAAGAGGGCCAAAAATATCCTTGTTGAAATGGCACCCCGGCAAGGGCGTAGTCCCAATGTGAGATCCACAGGCTCCCTTATGGACTTATTTCAGGACAGTCTCAGTGTCCTCTTCAGTAATACACCTTTGCAAGGGACTTGCGTACCCTTGTCGGTACAATTCTTCGCTAATCAGGAAATACCTTCCAGAGCATCTACGCACCTTCACCGCTTCCTTAAGATCCTGGGGTAAGGATGACTTGATAAGATATTCCTTTACAGAATCTTTCCACCCCCTATTTGGTGTCGTGGTGCCATTATGGCTATGCTTAGGCAATCAAGTACTTTAATGTACTGTTTTGCCTTAGCCAGTATATTTGCTCTTATGTTCTCTTTCCAAGGTACTTTTTCTATCTTTACTTTGTCAAATTACAAGACCAGTTCTTTGACGAGGTCATGGTATTTTTCCAGGCTATGATCCTTGGTACCATATTCCCCTGTCGTCTGTTGAACCACCAACTGTGAGTCGGTGTAAGCCATTAGATTCTTTACACCAACTTTTTTTACGAATCATAATCTTGCTATGAAGACTTCATACTTAGCGATGTTGTTGGTGGCTTGGAATCCAAACTTGATAGCTTTTGACATTTCCATCACTTCAGGACCTTGGAGAATTATCCCAACTCCTTGGTGTTTTGATCCTGAAGTGCATTTACAAACAATGCCCATTTGGGCTCCTCATTTTTGAGGTTGTTGGGGGTGTCCTCAGTTTTAGGTAATTCAGCAAAAAAGTCTACTAAAGCCTGACTTTTTATGGCCTTTCTCGCTTCATATATGATGTCCTATTATCTGAGCATGATACAATATTTTGATAGTCGGCATGAATGATCTACCTGTTAGTGTTGTGCCCAAAAGCCAATCATGAGGTGATTGTATTTTTTGCACATTGAGTCATGATATTTTATTAAGGCATTAATCCAGCAATTATGTTTCTTGTTTTATTTCTGCATAACGTAATAAACATAATTGTAACCCTAGAATAATGATATTCTTAAACATCCCTGGTCTAGTATTATTGTAGAGCGGGTTGCAATAATACATAATGACTAGCATATGTGGAGACTAATATGAGATATGTAGTCTACATATGGGTACAAGTTGGAGAACTTATGTACTGGACCGACCCACCACAAGAACACAACATGGATCATTATATGATTGTCATAAGTGATTCTCATAGTGATCATGGTATATGTAGTCCTTCGACCTAAGATCATCAAGGTTCCCTACATGTGAGTCACATACTTTGATACTTTCCTTTGTTGCTCGTAATTGACTGAACTTGAAAGAGGTCATTGGGTATGTCACATATCATGCGGAGGGATTTGTATGATCAAGATGGGATTTGTCCCTCCTATGTAACGGGAGTGATATCTTCGGGCCCCATGATAAAGTGAGACCTAGAAAATGCATGGTCATGCTCGGATGAGTTGATATACGATATCAATGTCATCAGTTTAAGTTGGTCTACTCGGTAATTAAGAAACCAAAGATTGGGCTATACGAGAGTGACACATTCCATGTCTCGTGCTTAGTCTTGATATCTTGGACAAATGGACAATAACATATATCGGTGATGATCATAAAGGTTTAGTCGAATCATTGACAATCTTGTGACTTGGGTAGCAATGTGTGTTGCTAGACACTGCTCATTGCTTATGATCATAAATGTGATTTATGATCATTGCCAACGTGGTAGGAGCCTATTGGGTCGCACACATAGAGCTATTTGGATCATTAGAGCACATGGGTTAATTATTTGGGTTATAGTTTCACTTTAATTTCATATTAATAATGGGCCCAATAGTTGAGCCATTATTAAGCCTGAAATTAAAGCCTAATTGGATTAGGGCTTTGAAACCCATTAGGCCTGGAAGCTGAGTCTTACTATAAATACAACTCTTAGTAAGAAATTTGCAGGTCTCCTTGCCATAGCCTCCCAAAAGGACAATCGCACTCTTCTCTTGCAATTCTTTGGAGGACGTAAGCTAGCACTGGGGCCCAAGAGAAACTCATCTGCCAGGATGCGGTGGAAGCGTGGTGATATCGAGAGGCTCGTGTGGACACCATAGAGAGCTTGAACACATCAACTGTTCAAGTTTTGTGATTCGACTCTACAGTTGAGTGAGAGATCTCAACCGAAAATTAGGTATGAAATTTTTTGAACACCCGGTTTACCCCGTTTCACTTGGATCCTGGAGGGTTTCGGTTAAATTCCGCTGTGTGGTTTAAACCCAACACTACCTTCCTCATGACATCTCGAAGAGGTAAGTTAGTTCGCACTATAATAGAATGTCCTTGGAAATGGGGCGGGAGCCTTCTACTTGTCATGACTAAAGCATAGACGGCTTTTTGCAGTAGAGGATACCTGGCGTCGGTACCGTGCAAGGATTTGCTAACATAATATACTAGCCACTATTTTCCTCCTTGTTCACTCACCAGTACTGAACCTGCTACTTTCTTGGTAACTGTGAGGTAGAGGATGAGAGGTTCTCCTTGTCTTGGTTGCTGAAGTGTCAGCAAATGGGTTAAGTAACTTTTAAGTTCATCCCAGGTCTTTTAGCAATCTTCATTGCAAGGATGCTCTTCTAGACCGAGGTTGCCTTCATTTTTGGCTACTTTAGTGAGCACTTTAAAGAAAGGTCGGCAACAATCTCCATATTTGGAGATGAATCTACTAAGGGCTGTTATTCACCTAGTGAGCCTCTGTACGTCCTTGGTGGTTATGGGTGTTTGGAACCCAAGCAAGGCCATAACTTTCTCTAAATTGGCATCTATACCTCTTTCGGATACCATGAAGCCAAAGAATTTGCCAGCAGTTACCCCAAATATGCACCTTTCAGGGTTGAGATGGATTCCAAATTTTTGTAGTTGCTGAAATGTTTCCCCCAAGTCTGTGATATGGCTTCTAGGTCTTTTACTCTTAACTATCATATCATCGATGCACACTTCCATGTTTCTACCAATTTGGGAATTGAACACCCTATTCATTAGCCCTTCATATGTGGCTCCTGCATTCTTGAGGCCGAAAGACAACTTGATGTAGCAATAGGTCCCAACTTCGGTGATGAAGGAAATTTTATCCTCATCTTTGGGATTCATCCAAATTTGATGGTATCTGCTAAAAGCGTTGAGGAAGCTAAGTAGGCCATATTCGACAGAACGATGCACCAATTGGTCTATTGATGGTAGAGGATATGAGTCCTTTGGATGGGCGGCATTGATATTTTGGAAGTCGATGCACATTCGGAGTTTATCGCTCCCTTACTTTGTAGCAGCAACAACATTGCTAAGCCACTCAAGGTGCTTGACTTCTCTTATTATGCCTACTTTCATTAATCGTTGGACTTCGGTTTTGATGAAATTATTTTTTTGTGTGGAAATGCTATGTTTTTTTTGCCGAATGGGCCTTGCCTCAAGGCATACTTTAAGACTGTGTTGAATTATACCCGGATCTATTCTGGGCATATCCTTCGGGGAGTAAACAAATTAAAGCATGACAGAGTGATGGGTCATTGTTGATAGGCTAACCAAGCGTGCCTATTTCTTGCCAATAAAGATCATAAATTAACTGGAAAAGTTGGCACAATTGTATGTTAAAGAGATGGTCAGGTTGCATGGAGTACCAGATCCCATAGTGTTTGACAGAGATCCAAGGTTTGTAGCTAGATTTTCAAGTGCTTTTCATAAAACACTAAGAACCAAAATCCGCCAAAGCACTGCCTATCATCCTCAAACTGATGGACAAACTAAGAGGTGACTCAGATACTTGAAGATATGCTTAAGAGCTATGTCTTGGATTTCAAGGGAGAATAGGACCACCACTTGCCTTTGGTAGAAATTTCTTATAACAACTATTACCAAAGTACCATTGGCATGGCACCTTATAAAGCTCCTTATGGGAGATGGTACATGACAACCTATTGTTGGGTGGAAGCCTTAGATAGGCTAGAGTTGGGCCCATAAATCATTGAGGAAACAACAAACAAAATCAAGAAGATGCAAGGAAGACTGAGAGCTGCCAACCAAAGGACCACTGCTTAAGTGAACAAAGGATGAAGATACTTGGAATTTGAGGTTGGTGATAATGTGTCGCTCAAAGTAGAACCAATCAAATGCACTATTAGATTTGGTAAAATAAGCAAGCTAGCTTTGAGATATATTGGTCCTTATGAAATGTTAGACAGGGTTGCCAAGATGGCCTATAGGTTTGCTCTACTGCCAAGTATGTCAAGTGTTATAATGTTTTCCATATACGTATGCTTAAAAAGTGTGCACTAGACATAAAGCATGCTATAGCAATGGTAGACAAATAGATAGAGCCTAATCTAACATATAAAGAAAAACCTATAGCCATCTTAGCTCAAGATGCTAGAGGGCTACAGAATAGACTGATTCCCATGGTAAAATTACAATGGTCACACCATTATGAAATAGAGGCAACCTCTAAAATTGAAAAGGAAATGTTGAAAAGGTATCCAGATGAGTATCCTATGCCAAAGGCAATTTTGGGGGACCAAAATTTTTAATTGGGGTGGGGAGAATGCTACCACTTTCACAAAATGGGAAAATTAGAGCATAAGGACCTCAAGTTACATACTTTAAAATTTCCCATAGTGTACAATTTATGAATTGTAAAGTGTTTGATACATACTCCCTTAAGTGACACACACAGTGATAGTTTGGTCCCTAAGAAACCCTTAGTGGGTTGCTTAATTTTCAAGTAACCTATGGACTAAAATGTAAAGTTACAAAGGTTGGGCACTCAATTGCACAAAATTTTAAGATGGGTTATGGAGGGACATGCATGGTTTTAGAGGTATTTATTGTTGGGGACCAAAATGCAAAGAAAGAAAAAGTTCATCACTTTTGGCATAATGCTAACTAAGGACCCAAATGTCCACCTTTTTGTCTTAAGGCTATAATGATCTTTGAAAATATCATTTTCCCACCCTTGTATGGCTGGCCAATACATGGTCCCAGTGTAGGCAAAATTTACAAAACTTTGCACATATGCCATAAGGCAATTTGGACCCAGGTCAAAGAAAGAATAAATAAGGAAAAATTAAAGAAAAATGTTCATTTCTTTTATTTCTTCCTTGAGCTCATCAATCATCCTATATAGCTACCATAGCTCAAGCAAGCAAGAGAAAGGAAGAGAAAGTAAGGAATTCAACAAAGAAAGAGAAAACCCCTAATTTTTTGGCTCTCCTAGGGTTTATTGGGTTCTTAACATCAAGGTAATGGTTTTATCAAAGTTTCATAGCCATTTATTATTTAATAGTGATGATAAAACATCCACAAAGCTAAGACTATACTTGGAAGAGAGCAAAAAGCTCCATGAAGCAAGTATAGGCTTATTGGGAATGCATGAACAAGGTTTCAACCTTAGTATTTTTCATGCACAAAGATGGCAACTTGAATGAGGGTTTTATAGTGCAAGTTAGTACCAACTAAGACCTAATAATCTCCTAAGACCAAGCAATAGCTTGAGGATGGCTACCATAGAGAGTTCTTAATGTTTATTAGCATGTTTATGGACTAACCCTTAAGTATTATTGCTGCCGCATTGCATATGGATGTTGTTTGTGTTTGTTTTGTGCATTTGATTGCTTTATTATGTGTATGTGTAGTGTTTTTTTTGTCTTTTAGTGTCATTGAATTTTAGGTTCATTGCCGAACACCAAGATTTTATAGATAAGCCCCTACTAAATTCTTCAAAAGAACTTATCCCCATTTCTATCTACATTTCAAGCAATTCTAAAAGACAGCATTCAAAATAACAATTATAGTTTGAATTGTATAGTGAAAATTTGGGTACATGAACTTCAGTATGTGTAGTTCTCAACTGGAAAGTTTCCTGATTTTTGGAGCACAATAGCTAATTTTAGTGTTGGTACTTTTGTGTACATAGCGGATGCCTTCTAAAGTTTCTAGAGTGCACTACATTTGTAAGTCTCTCCAAGAAGCTAGTGTATGTGCCCAGCTAAGCTAGGACATGCATAAGATGCATATATGCATGCAAATGAGCTATGAATGTTGTATGGATGATGTTTGAGCCAATGAAGTATGGTTTGAGTTAAATATGCAAGTTCTGTCCACTTTGTGGTTTACGAGCTATTTTGCTGGCATTTTTATATATGGTGTTTGGAATGGCTATAAATTCAAAGAAATGGCTTTCCCAAGTATTTAACACTTGTATGTAAACTGGAAACTTGGTTTTGCACTTAGATGTGAAGTGCATGAATTATTTAAAATTTTGTATGGCCATTTTAGGAATTTGTTGCCTAAAAATTTGATACCCTGTAGTCCAACAGCCATAACATTCCTGTACAAATTGAGTTTAGCTATAAATTTTGGGCAGTACTTAGTAACCTTCAAGATGAAGAATTTGGCTATGGAATCACTTAATTTGGTACCATGTAACTAAAGACATGGCCTATCAAATTTGTTTAATTTGGCTAAGTACTATTCATTTGGTCATATTACCTCGGATAACTCATAAAGTCCATAATGGGATTTCTAGAAGGACTTAATGTTAGTGTTGTGCCCAAAAGCCAGTCATGAGATGATTGTATTTTTGCACATTGAGTCATGATATTTTATTAAGGCATTAATCCAGCAATTATGTTTGTTGTTTTGTTCCTGCGTAACTTAACAAACATAATTGTAACCCTAGAATAATGATACTCTTAAAAGTCCCTGGTCTAGTATTATTGTGGAGCGGGTTGCAATAATACATAACGACTAGCATATGTGGAGACTAATATGAGATATGTAGTCTACATATGGGTACAAGTTGGAGAACTTGTGTACTGGACCGACCCACCATGAGAACACTACATGGATCGTTATATGAGTGTCATAAGTGATTCCCATAGTGATCAGGGTATATGTAGTCCTTCGACCTAAGATCATCAAGGTTCCCTACATGTGAGTCACATACTTTGATACTTTCCTTTGTTGCTCGTAACTGAGTGAACTTGAAGGAGGTCATTGGGTATGTCACATATCATGCGGAGGGATTTGTATGATCAAGATGGGATTTGTCCCTCCTATGTAACGGGAGTGATATCTTCGGGCCCCTTGATAGAGTGAGACTTAGAAAATGCATGGCCATGCTCGGATGAGTTGATATGCGATATCAATGTCATCAGTTTAAGTTAGTCTACTCGGTAATCAAGAAACCAAAGATTGGGCTATACGAGAGTGACACATTCCATGTCTCGTGCTTAGTCTTGATATCTTGGACAAAGGGACAATGGCATATATCGGTGATGATCATAAAGGTATAGTCGAATCATCGACAATCTTGTCACTTGGGTAGCAATGATGTGTTGCTAGACACCGCTCATTGCTTATGATCATAAATGTGATTTATGATCATTGCCAACGTGATAAGAGCCTATTGGGTCGCACACATAGAGCATTTTGGATCATTAGAGTGCATGGGCTAATTATTTGGGTTATGGTTTCACTTTAATTTCGTATTAATAATGGGCCCAAAAGTTGAGCCATTATTAAGCCCGAAATTAAATCCTAATTGGATTAGGGCTTTGAAACCCATTAGGCCTGGAAGTTGAGTCTCACTATAAATACAACTTTTAAGTGAGAAATTCGTAGGTCTCCTTGCCCTAGCCTCCAAAAAGGACAGCCGCACTCTTCTCTTGCAATTCCTTGGAGGACGCAAGCTAGCACTACGAGCGCAAGAGAAACGCATCTACCGGGACGTGGTGGAAGCGTGGTGATCCCGAGAGGCTCGTGTGGATACCATAGAGAGCCTGAACACATCAACTGTTCAGGTTTTATGATTCGACTCTACAGTTGAGTGAGAGATCTCAATCGAAAATTAGGTATGAAAATTTTCGAACACCCGGTTTACCCCGTTTCACTTGGATCCTGGAGGGTTTCGGTTAAATTCCGCTGCGCTGTTTGGCTCCCGAAACCCAACACTTAATACATCAAACATGTTCTCCTATGATTGTTTAAATGTATTAAAGGTTTTATAATCTTTAGGGCATAGGAAGACACATGTAGAATTTGAGTTGAACACGACATGAATGTTCGAGCACATAATAGGTGCCAAGTGCACTAAGTGTGCATGTAATTGTACATGAATGCAATATTGATTCAAGATGGGGATTTTGACCATTGTCTTCCCTGCCAAATAAGATTGTATGTGAATATGTATATGATAGTTAGACCAATATACATATATTTACATAATGACTAAGAGAGCTATGAATTTTGGACAATACTTAGTTACCTTCGAGATGAAGAATTTGGCTTTGGAATCACTTAATTTGGTACCATGTAGCTAAAGATATGCCCTATCAAATTTGTTTAATTTCGCTTAGTGCTATTCATTTGGTCATATTCCCTCAGATAACTCGTAAAGTCCATAATGGGATTTCTATAAGGACTTAATGCGTCAAACTTGTTCCCCTATGATTGTTTAAATGTATTAAAGGTTTTATAATCTTTAAGGCATAGGAAGACACGGGTAGAATTTGAGTTGAGCATGAATGTTTGGGCACATAAACGGGCACCAAGTGCACTAAGTGTGCAGGTAATTGTGCATGCATGCAATATTGATTCAAGATGGGGATTTTGAGCATTATGTTCTCTGCCAGATGAGATTTTATGTGAATATGTATATGATGGTTAGACCAATATACATATATTTACATATGACTAAGAGAGCCACTTAGGTAAATATATGAGCATTTTTTTGCTTGGCCTACAGAACATGTATTGCCCTGGGACGTGGGCTCACTAAATACGGCCATTGTGAATGTAACACTCATAGTAGTAACATAACTAGAGCAATTGCTAGCTGCTATTGACAACGGCCCTAGAGCAGGCGACTACATAGTTGCACTCTACTTTTTCCCCTCTTTATCTTTTCTTTAAAAACTTTCTTCAGATCCATTTTAGATCTTAATTAAATCTTTAGTTAAAGTTCAATATATAACTATTTTTGTTAAATTTTGTGGTTTTGTATTGATTTTCTAGGTATGGTGGGCTTTGCATGAAGTTAAATTTTGGGATATGATTTTAGATAGATCCTTAACGAAGTTGATGGACTTACTAATTCCATATTAAATTGAAAAACACAAAATTTCAAAGAATTTTAATGGATTTGAATTGTAAATTTGGAAACTGAATTTGCTGAAATAATTTTTTTAAAATTCCAATTTGGTTTCAACCACTTAATGTTCGTGGTATAGCGACCATTTCTTGCGGTTGTCCCTAGACACCATTCGAGCGACCATTTGCTTTATTTACCAATTCGGTCACCTGATGATGGCTAGCCCTTGGAGACTAGGCATTGGACCACCATTTGTTATCCTCTATTTCAGCTACCTAAAAGTTAATTTGGTCACCATTTGGCCACCAAATGACGAGTCACTCTTGGTAAATTATGTTGTAGTGGTATTTCTAAATGATTTGCTTGATGCATCTCCCTTCAATCGAATATAAATAAAAATGATAAAAGAAAATTTATATAAGATACTAGAAATATTGAAAATGATAATAAAGAAAATAATTAATAGGTGAAGTATTTGTGGAATAGCCATAAGCTGCGCGTGCAACAAGATCAGTCTTCTTTCTCATGCCACAGTAGCTCCACCATTCTTGAATGTAGGCTTCTATCTATTCCTTTCTTTTGTTAACTACATAATGTAGATCGTTAACAATTGAAGTAATTATACAAGAACTTTGAAATAAATAAAAGATGTTGCATGAAAGAAATGATACCATTCACTCACAATGCATCTTGCTAGGAAGTAAGCTCATAGTTGTTTTTGGATGGTCTCCAACGAGCTGGTCACACACTTGACGATGCGCAACTATTGGCAATCTTTGTTAGCTTTCCTTTTGCTAGTGCTCACATAGGTGGCATCACCAGTGCACATTATATTTAGAGAGAACTTGTGGCCACAAGAGTGTGTAGTAAAGTTTAGGATCATCTCTACTACCTCTTCTTTCTAGAGATAGTTTCAGTTCATCAAGAAACTTGACTAATAGTAAAATGAGCTTGTGGAACTTAGAATAGCCCCATGGCTCCCACTAATAGTACTCCTTGAAAAGAATGATAGTTAATGGGCAAGTTCATTTTTAGTTGGGCCAAAAAAGTTTATATAAGTATAACTATGTTGCTTGATTAAACAAAATTATGAATTCATAAAGTAAGATACTTTAATCTTTACTGGCAGTAAAGACAAATGCTCCTCTTGTCAGAGTCAAGGCATTTGCATCCAACTGGCCCGTGGTCCGTCCCACACCATTCCTGAGCCGGTGAAAGGGCCCATTGAAGGTTCTCATAAGTGAGAATGCTCAATGCTGTAGTAGTTGAAAACTGATGAATTAGATTTAAAAAAGACAATTTAACTCAAAAAGTATTTATGTTTAAAAAAAATTAAGAAAAGGTGAATAGTTACAAATCTAGTATAGTTGCAGTGATGGAAAAATATTGATCACCCTCCGCCCACGCTGTGGAGGAGGGCTCCTAGGGCCGGTTAGCATCCTCAGTCTACTCATGACTTGAGCATTGTCCAATGTCTGCGTCCCATTGAAGGACCTGAAGCTGCAACCAACTGGTTGCGTTTGGCACCAAAAAAAGGTTTAGATCAAGAAGATTATGGGAATGCTTGCCAATGTTGTAATGCACTCCATTATGGGCAGTGGTCTATATCATACAGCAATTCACATGGGAGTGAAAGGTCTAGAGCAAACATCAACTGCGTGTCTGAGTAGGGCTGTGTCGAGGGGGTGCTGACACCATAAGTATGTGGCGCATGTGTCTGCAGCATTTCGGGTGGGTGGTAGCTGTGCCGGTGCCACTTGTATGGTGTTCAGATATGGCATCATTATTGGCGGGTCGAATGGCCGCTGACCAGGGCTGCTTGGTAACTTGGTTCTAAGCCGAAAAAGTCTCAAATTCATGATGTGTCATCATAAAGTATGACACGTTTTACACAATTTTTATTTTTTTTGAAATTTATTGTACTTTTAAATTAATTATTAATGGAAAGCATGTAGTTGGTACTTTTAAGCAATTACAAGCATGTGTTTATAAAGTTTGTAAAACTTAAGTCCTATAGTTTTAACCTCTTATCTAATGAATGTTTGAAATCTTTTATTCCATACAATTAAGTTTGCCTAATCTTTAATTTCTACAAGTTAGTCATTATGTTTTTATATTCTTACAATTAAGGTATGCGCTTTACAATTGAGCATTGTAACCTAAAATTTTTTTTATTTAATTACTTGCACATTTTTATTTTTACAGTTCATTAATTTTAATTTATAGTTTCATGCAATTAAGTCCATGTATTTCAAGTTTTAGACAACTAAGCCCAGTAATTTTTAATTAGGATTACTTAGCCTTTGAAATTTTATATTTTCACATTTCAGTCCTATAGTTTTTAAAAATTTAGAAGTGAGTATCTGGAATATAAATTGTTAAAATTAAGTCCATTTTATAATTTGTAACTTATACAACTTAGTTCCTTAATTATTCAAATTATTAAATTAAATCTATCTATTTTATATATTTTACAATTTACTCCTACATGTTTAAATACAAGACGGATTCAAGCTCAAATTTAGTCATTGTCTAGAATTAAGTCACATAATTGTTCATTTTTTATAATTAATTTAACACATATTCAAATATGTTACAATGCTAATCAACACATTTATCCTAGCCATCGACATATAAAAAAATGTTTTATGAAAAAACATTGCAAAAACACAAGAAACATTAGCAGATAGTAATCACACAAACCAGTTCACAAATAAACTAAAAACAATAAAAAAAATGTAGGAAACATATAACCTATTCAGAAAAAGTAACAACAACTATCAAATTGTAACGAATTGGCAACAACGGTAACAAAAGTAGAAATGTCAGCGGAGAGACTGGGCAAAAGTTTGGGTGTGGTTGGGGTTGGATTTTAGGTGAAAAGTGAGTGGCAGATGGGATAAGATGATCAGGATGAAATGCCGATAATTGCAGTGATTTTGATTGTCATAATAAACTATGACGATTTTGCCGCATGTACTATCTAAGATCATACACATGGAATTATGGTTACATGGCAAATTGTAATAGACTTTGTTGCCAAAATTCAACTTTGGTGTAATTTTGGTGCAATTTGTTCATTGTGAAACCCAGTTTATCTCACAGTGACTAAATTGTAAGTTTTGAAAGCGTAGGAATGATAAGATATAGTAATGTGAAGTTAAGATACCAATGTTGTAATTTTCATGAGCAACAAAAATGTCAATTTTCAAAATTTAGGAACCTAATTGTAAAATACTTTAAAAATTTGGGACCATCTTGTAATGTTAACAATGAATTTGCATGTGGATTTTACTTGGAATGAAAGTTACTATTGAAGTTACAAAGTGCGGAAGTTATTAAATCGAAATTTATTAATTGCATAAGTTACTAAATTTAAATGTACTTCAAATGAAGTACTGTGATAAATAGTTGATATTTTTCTTTCCTTCTTTATAAGGTTACCTTCATTGGTTTTGGGCCTTTCTCAGGCATGAGCTTATCTAGGTTTGAGTTTAGTGACTGGGTTTTAGATTAAATTCTTTTTTTTTTCAAGGTATTTTTTTTTATTTTGTATAGTTTGGTTTGTTTTTCTATATATGGCTGGGCTGTGGAGCATATGGTCTAAGTTTCTTTTGGCTCTTTGGTTCATAGGGGTCTCAATTGGTGCTTATATCTTATTTTCTTTAGGTTTTAAGAAATTCTTTCATTGTTGATAAAAAAAAAAAAGAAAACTTCAAATGAAGTACTAGTACATCATGGTAATCAAGATTGAAAGTTCAATCATTTAGCACATCTTGTAATAGTCGCTAAGTAATAAAGCTTCATGTTCTTACTCATCCGTATCTACTCATACAAATTGGATTGTAGGGCCAATGTCAAGAACAATTCAACTTAGCATGTGAAGTGAACAAGTATATTAATCTCATCAAGAATAGTGCATCATTTGTCACTAGTGGTACATGCTGAGTAGTTTTTCCTTAAAACTATACATTGTTTCACTTTACTACTACTATGTGATCATCCACAATCTAAACCCCTTGTTCGGATGATCAGATGATATAGATGGGCAATCAATGAAGGTTCATGGCTTCATCTCCAGAATAGCATTCCATTTTTTAAGCCAGTGTTCAGATATTGACAGTAATAGACTTGTTGAGCATGTGACACGAGCCGAAATGGCTTACGAGGTAAAAATTAGCACTTCCACTTAACGTTAGCTAGTTTAAAAGTTTACAATTTCAAACACCACAGGTTGGATCAAACTAAGTATACATGAATAGAATGGAAATCCCATGTCTACTACCATGGTACTTATTGTGGATGATTTATAATTAGGTTGTGAAAATCATACTTAGTTGTATGCCAAATCTCACCCTTCACACAATTCTTTCATGTCATACTCTTACATTCGAAAGAAAAATTCATTCGCTCGACATATATTGGATGAACTAGTGATGCACACAGGGCCATGGGGTAATTGAACAAGGCGAGGATCTAATTTGTCCATATAAATGATTAGCCTACAAAAATAATAATGGCTTAAATTGACTAGACTAACTAGTTTGAACTATTTGAATTGTTAAGAGAAGCGTCTATGCAGCTAAATCTCTGAGTAGTTAAAAGGGATGTAAATGTGCACTTGATATCTATAAACTATTTCTTGAAATTGTTGTCATCCACAATGAGGGATATTGTGACACGAAGTGTTGAAAATGCGCAATGGGCCACCCCCAAAAGGGCCTGCAAAGTGGTTGATTTCCTCATTTTGTGTTATCTTGTTAAACCCCGTAAATATATCCTCCTTAAAGTAGTGGCTACAAAATGTCAACATCTCTTCAATCAAGTAAGCTTTGATAATCGATCCTTCAATTGTAACTTTGTCTCATGTCTTTCATTTCGTATATTATATTAAGTTAACAAAAACAAAAAAGAAACAAAATATTTGCATATACCTAAAGCCTCAGTTGTATTGCTATTGATGAAGTTAGAAGTAAACATAATGATCATGACCTTTAAAAAGGATACATCCATAAAAATTGGTTGAGTCAACAAAGTTTTGCCTTGTGAGCAATGTGGGTCAAAAGATGTTCTATTGAGTAAAAAAATGATGATGTGAATATCTTATAAAATTTACATGTTGGAACTGTGATAACTCTCCTAGTCAATGATGGGTTTTGACTAGGTAAGTATTTTTATTTAAGTGTTTTTACTTAAGTACCTCAAGTTAGCACCTTGTTAAGCAAGAAAGACAAGTTAAGTTAAATAAAAATGAGTTCCCAAGTGTGGTTTGGCATTAAAAGTCAAAAAATGGGGAAAATGGTAATTTTGACCCAAGTGAATGGCATGACTATAATTTTGATGAAATTAGGGTCAAGTAAGGAATTTTGACTAATTAAGTGAAGACCATTAGTTATCCTAGCTATTAGAACCATATTTGAAGGAAAAGTATAAAAAGTTTCACTAAGTGCTCAATTGAGCCATTTATGTCTTAAGTGGCTTAAGTGTCCAAGAGGCTAACTACAGGAAGCTTTTGGGCATCCTTTAGGACCAAGGAGGGATGGTTTTGGGTGAGTGTTTAGGACTAAATTGAAACAAAGGAGAACTTGAGGGCTAAGGGGCAAGAAAACAGGAAGTGTGACTTAGTAGGGTGGGTAGGATATTTTGGGAAGGTTTGACTTCCTTTACCCCTTTGTTTCTTTCACAAAATTTGTAGCTCTCTCTCCGCACTATAAATCCTGCATTAAACCTCCCCAATTCCATAAGTGTCCATTGAATTTGAAGGTCCCAAGGTGAATCCAACAAGCCTTTAACTTGTTCTAGGTATTTTTGCTCCCAAATGGCTTTTGGATGCTTGTTTTGAGCCTAAAACCTAAGGTAATATTTTTGGTTTTGTTGGAGCTAGTTCTAATTTGTTTGTGTAGCTATAAATAGTCTTGATTTGAGATTCTTGGCACCATATCATGTTGGTTTCAGGATTGGAACTCAAGAGAGCTTGGTCGAGCTTAAGAAAGCTTGTGCTTTGATTGTTGCTTTGTGGCTGAATTTGAGGGAATGGTTCAAGTTAATTTAGGTCAAATAATGCATAGGAATGTAGTATTATGTGTGGGAATGAAGTAGAAACAAGACTCATGTGAATTGGACTTGGGATGGGAAATTTGAGTAAGTTTCATGCAAGTTCGCAAGCTGTTGCGCAATGCTATAGTACATTGGTGACACCATTTGGTGACTCGTTACTACCGATGCGTACCTATTAGACCTCAAGTATTTCAAGCATTGATGCCTTTGGTGACATGTCACCGACAGCATCGCCAAGGCATTAGTCCCTCAAGGTCGGGGCATCCTAAGAATGTCTCAAACTCTCAGTTATCATCGCTAGGATAATTTAAGACATGTCGTAGCCTTGGCTGGGTCTAAGACTCATTCCTAAGTTAAGAATTATGCATTATTTAAGACGTAGCTAAGTATTATGGTTAAGGTAAAGGTAAGTATAATAGCTAAGGGCCAAAAGTGCTCAAGTTGTCAAGAGGACACTAAGGGGATTAGGTCTATTTCAGAGGCTACATTGGCCTAGGAGAAAAAGGTCTCGAACCTAAGGGAATTGAATAAGAAACCTAAGAAGATCACAACTAAACCATGTGGTTTGGTAAATGAGCCAGTAAAGAGCTCTAAGCTAAGCTCCAAGAGCTTGGCAAGTTAAACCACATAAGATGGCTACCATGTACAATGAATTAAGGGTAAGACGGGTAAGTTTGAAAGAAGGTGATGACCTACTCTAAGACCCACATGTAGGACTTAAGAGAGGTAAAGTATTCAAGCTACGAGGACCAATATCTCAACTACCTTCATTGTTTAAGCTCATGGCAAGTATAGGCCACCTAAGGTGTAAGAAGTCCCAAAGATTGTGTGAATTGCATATCATACATTCATGCATTGCATACCTTCTATGTTGTTGCCTTGTATTCCTTGTTGGTTGATTACTTGATTGTTTGTTTGTCAAATTTACATGCTTGCTTGCTTGCTATCTTTTTTGTAGGTACCCCAAGGGACCCTTACTGAGTACATTCATGTACTCACTCCTTTAAGTTTGTTGTGCAGGCTTTGACACTGGGCCTAACAACTAGTGGATAGTTGTGGGCTAAGCTTTCTCTTTTTATAGATACTTTTTCACTAGAATCCTTGTGATTCTATGTGGACTAAGCTATGTACTAATTAAGTTTTATGCCTTTACAGTGTAAAGGCTAAGTGGTGCATAAAGATTAAGGAGGGGCTTGCACTTGGAGCTTTCATAGCTCAAAGGTCAAGCTCAAGTAAAGGATCTTAGTTAAGTTTTTGTCTTGTGCATATAGTACCTTGTGTAGTAAGATGTTGCCTCTATTAGGATACATTATGGTATAAAACCATTGAGTTACTTTTGGGTGCATGCTAGTGATGTTAAGTGCAAACAAACTATTACTTGAAATCATAGTAACTAGTATTTCATTGTCTTGGCACAGTTTAAATAAGTTTTAAATGAAATGCTCAAGCAATGTTTTTGAAATAGTTTACTTAATTATTTCCATCGCCAAGATGAAAGCATGCATATCATTTTTTAGGGTAGGCTAAGAAACTAGTTGCACGTAATTTATTTTAATTTACTGACGAGTAATAGTTAGATAATAGTAACTAAGTGGGATTCATAGTCCCTATGAGCCTACAAGCCAAGTAATTCGGGGCATTGGGACCCCATTCTGTGATAGGAACAATTGTGTTTTGCTCTAATTGTTTCATTTGTTCAACTCATATTATATACAATTATGCATAACATTATGAAAAATGCACAGAATTCTAAGACTGTTTCCCACATTGTGTAATGCATATACCCACACAACGCAATCAGAAACAACCATTGTTTAAACATGTGACAATCATAACTCTTGAAATTATAGAACATATAGTCATTCAAGTTGACCATCCAACCCACGCTTGAGGCATATTCACTTAGCATCTTAATAATTGTCAACCACAAATAGAGTTGTCTTGCATGTTCCATTCGAAGGGCATAGGAAGCTTTCAATTTTGTAGTACTACCACTAATCTTTCACATGTGGAGTTCAGGAAAGAACTAAACTAATCCAACTAATTAAAATAACTAAAACAAAACAAAATGAAACATATTAGATAAATCAACAATAAAAAAAGTCATGCTAAGATTTGAATCCCCTTAGAAATTAATTATGTTACTCTTATTTTGGTTTAATAGGCATATAAACATCTTGGACCATGGAGAACTTTTAGATTAGACTAACTCTTTTCTCAAGGTAGCTAACCCCCATCATTGAGTTTGTTGATCATAATCACTTCCAAACTGAAACCCCCAAAAATGCATTACTAGTTTTTTAAGTCTCACTTCTAGATTTGACCTTAGTCCAGAGGTCTTATGTCAACCTATCTCTAGATTCACATGCAATACCTTCTAGCCATTGGTGATCTAATCAAATACTCAAGCAGTTATCTTAACATGTTAAAATCAGACATTGAATCAACAGATTAGCTTATATAAATTCAATCACAATAAGGCATGGTGGATAGATCACAAGAAAACTATATGTATATAAAATAAAACCAAAATAATCATAGAAACAATATCATTGTAGGGTTTTTGAGGAACCGTCCCAATAAATTCCAATTTAGTACTTTAATTAAGCAAGATCATTTTATTGGCTAATCCAAACTCTTAATTATGCTAGAATTGTTCCTCATTTCTAGGATCTTTTGGCGAGATTTACTATGTAAATCCTATCCACTTGCCTAGCATTTAGAATTTACTTGAGAGTTAAGAAAAACATTTACTTAGTTCTAACAAAACAATTATGTTTATTAAACTAAGATAGTGGCTTGGTGAGATTTAAAGAAAACATGAATAAAATATGTGTGGCTGCGTAAGAAAACATTTTAATGATCATGCATGCACAAGTAATATATCATCCCAAACCATGGATGGAAACTACACTCAGAGCAAGTAAATACTATGGCAACACAATATCTAAGTGTTTTGCCTATCAACCTAAGCAAGTAATGTCATTGGTTGATAAGCCTAACCCAAATTAATAATAATACATGCCACAGTTATGCTAAGTCAAAGTCAATACCAGTAGACCTCCTACTAGCTAGTGCCATCATGCTACAAAATATCCATGATCCAAATGGTCGGTAGGCCTAACTTTGCTCAGAAGAGACAAAACCCAAGTGAGGAGCAACCTAAAAAGTCTTTGCCCGACTACCATGCTGCACAAGGCAAAGAAGTTTGGAGTTAGCCTCTGACCATAAGTGCATGTAACATATGAAAAATGAACATGTAGTGTATGCAAAATGTACCTATGAAAAACTAACAAACAAGTATCAAATAATCATTGTGGATTATTTGGCTCCTATACAATGTTATTTACACATTAACAATAAGGGTAAGTATATAAAATACTTTGTAAGGCATTCTAAAATAGGCAATACAAAACAACATCACACATAATGGACCATATGCACACATTACCATGCATGCATGAACCTTGCCCATAAACTATATGAGTATACCAGGGGCTCTTATGGTATGGAGTATTATATAATGATCATCATATTATGCCCTTTTGGTACATGAATCCCAATACTTCACACACAAGCAAACAAACAAACAAACAGACAAAACATCCATTGGTCCATTTTTTCCCTTGAGCATGTGTCCATGCATTTGCCTTTGAGTTTGCCAGCTTTCGCTAGCTCAAAAACTCCCTTATTGTATGCAGTAGAGTTTGACCATATTTAGTTTGGGTCATAGTGCCCATGTATGTGTGTTGCCCCTTCTAGGGCCTTTTGGCCTGATAGGCCCATGTGTATGCTTTCTTATGGCCCAAGTCATTTATTGGGCCTAAGTGTCATTTGGGTCTTAGGGCTTTGCCTTGGGCTCCCTTCAAGGGTCATGCCTAAAGTGCAACCTAAGGTCCACAAGGAACCAATGCCCCCGGGATGTGCCCTTGCAGCCCCTTAGGTGAGAACGGCCACAAGCCCGTGAGCCATGAGCACGTGCACCCTCAGGTGGCCCTTGGGCAAACATGGTTGTGTGACTACTTTGGCACACTCGTGTGCACCTCAACACACCAAACACATCATGCTCCTAGGCACCCCAAAATATTGATGCACCTGGAACCCCATGTCGCAACGTACACACATATAACAAGCCCTTGAACTCAGTTATAACACATGCACACCTAAACCGAGACACACCTTTCTTGTGCTTGCCAAACCTTGAAGGCTCGGCCACACTCATCTACCAAGCATCCAAGGCTTGGTCCACACACCATTTTACAGCCCATGCACTAAGGACACCACCTATTGCCCAAACTAAGAGCTAGGTTCAGCCTTAGTGCGACTTGAGCTTTCTTTGGCTCTATTGGTCACCCTATGCCCTTTTTTGCCCAACCATTTGCCCTAGCTTTCATGAAGCTAAAACATGGCTAGAGCTTCTTAAAGAGAGAAAGGCTAGAACACCTTAACCTTGTGTAGATCAACACCTTGTAAGCTCAAGTTTCGAGCATGATGAGTGCTTTTCTAGTCTCCTTGGAGTGCCTTAACTATATAGTAAAATAACCGCTTGAACAATCAAAATTTTTTAGCCTAGGGGCAATGTTTCCATTGCACATAAACAAACCAAAATGACCTCTTCACCTTGGTAGAAAATCTCAAACCAAAACTCCTTTTTGAAACTCCACAGTCCTCCTTCTTCGTACCAAGCTTAACCACAACAACCAAAGGCATTTATGAGCAAAAGTTGTTGTTTAAAGAAGAGGAAAAATAGGTCTAGTAAAATAAATTTTCTCACAAACTACCAAAAAATTGTGCTCCCTTGAACCTAAATCAAGGCTCCTAAGCTCTTTTTGTTGCAACATGTTTATCTCTTCTTTGGCTTACCACATAAATGCTCTATTTCTTTTGATTTTCCTTGGATTTTTTTTTTGTGAGGACTAAATGATTTTGAAGTGATTTGGATGAGAGGATGAAATGAGGTAGAGAGGAGGGTAATTTTCTAGAGCTAGGGACATTTGTGGGGTGCAAATAGGTGAAGGAAGGATCGGGAGAACTAAAGTGGTGATGCTTAAGGGCTTTGTATGGTGCCTAGTGCTTTAGGATACTTATCTGACGGTTATGGGGCAGTATCCACTTTTTTTAGGCTCAAAAATTTGCTTTAAGTAGGCCTTGCTTCATTCTCTAAAGTTTCCAAGAGGTGCTTGGGGTGAAAGAGCCTTTTAGGCCTCATAACCCTTGGTTAAAAGGAAATCAGCTCCATAAAATTAGCAACTATGTCTCCAAACAAACTTCAAATATTATATTTTCTTTCATCCACTTTCAACTATATATTTTCCTACCCTTGACCAGGTTTGAATCTAGGATATCAGGTTTGACTTAGTTTGACCAAGTTTGACAAACCAAAATTACCAAAATGGCCTTCTTAGCTTTTCTTACAAGAAAAGCCTCAAACCTGGCCAATTTAACTTTGAACTCCAAAAATTTTTGCCAAATGGTTTCAAATATCATTTCTCACATTCCCATACCCATTTTGACCATATTTGACCTTAAAATTACAATTTTACCCTTCCTTGCTTCCTTAGCAAGAAAAGGCCAATCTTGGGTCCAATTGAGTTCAAATTTCATTAAGATGCTCATTTCACCTCTAGAAGCTCAATTCTATCCCTCTTTGTCACTATTGGACCTTTGAATTTCCAAAATATCAAATTGCCCCTAGTTGCACTTATGGCTATTTGACCTTAAATTTTTAATATGATGAACTCCACTGACTATTTGAGTCATTGACTTGACTTAAACCTAGCTTGCAAGTGTAATCTAACTAAAATAGGTTAATTACTTGATAAAATGTGGGCTCTCACAAGGTTCATCTACTCTAAGTATGAGTAGAAATTTAGCTCATCATCCCGATAAAGAAACACAACAAGAACGAAAGAACATTGAAATCATAGACTCCATCTCTGAATGTGTTATCATCCCAAAAATCCTTTTAATGAACCCTAAACTCTAAAACTATATCCTTTTTCATCTATTCTGGCTCTTTGTTTTAAACTATAGGAAAAACTTGACAAAGCCCTAATAACAATTGAACACAGTTTCATCTTTGAATCTGAAATTTGAATGACAAGGTTCCACACATAGGCATGAACGTAGACATAGGTGTGTAGGGTCAAACATGGGCTCATTAAACTATAGAAAAGCAACCCGGAAAGGTGTACAACGTCTTACATGGGTGTGTTCAAAAGAGGGTTCCTTTGGTTTTTCCAAAAATATCATCCAAGTTAGCTAAAAAACCCTTCAAAATCCTTTATTTTTGGAAAATAGAAAAAATTTGGCTTGAAAATTAAATCTAATATTTAAGCATCAAACTTCTAAAAACTACTCAAAGTACAAGAAAATATAAAACAAATCATAGTAAAAATATTTATAGATTTGTACATTTCATGTTTTTCCCACACATTTTAACTTTTGCTTGCCCTCAAGGACACGAAACCAAAAAATATAAAAAATAAGGATTGTTCATACTTTTGAGCAATACAGGAAAGAAGAGAATTGAAACTCTATAGGTCTCAAGAACCTAGCAAGAAATATCATGGTACTTGGGTAGCAATGATGTGTTGGCAGACACTGCTCTTTTTTTATGATCATAAATGTGATTTATGATCGTTGCCAATATGATAGGAGCCTATTGGGTCACACACATAGAGCTAATTAGATTATTTGAGTGCATGGGCCCAATTGCTTGGGTTTTGGTTTCATGATAAATTTGAATTAAAAATTGGCCAAAAGGTTGAGCCATTATGAAGTCTGAAATTAGGTGTAATTCGATTAGGGTTACAAAACCTATTAGGCTTGAAAGTTAAGCCTCACTATATATACATCATATAGTGAGAATTTTCAAAACCCCAGCCCTAGCCTCCCAAAGGATGAAATCAAAAGGGTTCTAAAAAGTTCCTACTACATACTCCTCTTGCCTTTGCTTAGAAGATGCAAGCTAGCACTACAGGTGCAAGAGGAATGCACCTACGGAAACGTGGTCGAGGCGTGGTAATCTGAGAGGTTTGTGCTGATACCGTAGAGAGTTTTAACACATCAACTATTCAAGTTTGTGATTCGACACAACAGTTGGGTGAAATACCCTAGGCAACAAGGTACAAAAAATTTGAAAACCTAATTTACTCCGTTTTACTTGGAACCTAGAAGGTTTCGCCTAGTTTCTGCAGTCTTTGTTTTGCTCCTGAAACCCTATAGCTCCAAGGTGTAAAATCCATATCTTTATCTATGTTAATCCAAACTCATCATATAGTTGGTCCCTCCCAATTTCAGCTTCAATGCATCTGGCCTAGTCCAACTGATGTTCTTACTATCAAAATAGAAAGTGACAGCTGAAGGGCTATCACCTAGTGGCCCTTTGGACATAATAGGATTTAACACCACTGTTGGTTAGTAACCCAACCAACCTTGGAAAGCCTACTTATCCTCGTCGGAAAGACAACCATGTCTCTGGAACATGGTTAGACCTTCGGTAGGCCCCAAAGGGGCCTCAAAGGAAAACAACGAACACTTAGTCCTTAAGGACCATTAAGAGAATTCATCCACATGCTCCCTGATCTAGTGGGTGAGGATAACCACCTATGCCAATTGGAGACAACCCTCCCTGAGGTATAGAGCCCTTCTCCCAATGTAAAGACTCATTCCCCTCACCAATGAAGCTATTCCCCTAAACGGAGACACTATTCCTTGTTGCTGCAACCACAATGAGAAGGTACCACCACCATCCTAATAGAAAGGATCATAGAAAGGGTGGACAAGGTCAAGAAGCAAGTCTCCTTTCATTTATGCTGTCGTATAAGCCCCCACGCGTAGTGACATCCGTGTACCTACCTCAAAAGCTATGATGCATAAAGTGACCTTTAGGCTTATCAGACTAAGTAAAAGAGGAGCATAGTGTTACACGGGGCTGATGATGCCACACTCTGCAAGTGCTTTAAGGTAACACTATTTAGGCCTACCACAACATTGTATAACTCGTTGACCCCATGTACAATTATGGGATTTTAGGGCCTATCCGCGCTGTTCACATAGTAAATTATTGAAAGTAGACCGATGGCACATATGCCTACCCAAATGTTTAACATAGCCCAGAAAAATAATGAGACTATATGGGAGTATGTCGAAAGATTCAACCGTGAGGCCCTTAGTGTGCTTGATTTTTGTCCTATAAGTCAAATTTTGGCAATGATCTGAGGACTAAAAAGGTATTCATAACTCTTTTACGTGTTAGTGTTTTGCCCAAAAGCCAATAATGAGATGATTGTATTTTGCACACTGAGTCATGATATTTTATTAAGCCAATAATCCAGTGATTGTGTTTGTTGTTTTGTTTATGTGTGACACAATCAAACCTAATTATAACCCTAGAACAATATATATTCTTAAACCTCCCTAGTCTAATATTATTGTGGAGTGCGTTGCAATAATAAATAAAGACTAGCATGTGCGAAGACTAATATGAGATATGTAGTCTGTATATGGGTACAAGTTGGAGAACCTATGTATTGGACTGACCAACCATGAGAACACTACATGGATCATTATATAAGTGTCATAACTGATTCTCGTAGTGATCATGGTATGTGTAGTCCTTTGACCTAAGGTCATCAAGGTCCCCCACATGTGAGTCACATACTTTGATACTTCCCTTTGTTGCTCGTAACTAAGTGAACATAAAGGTGGTCATTGGGTATGCCACATATCATGAGGAGGGTTTTGTATGATCAAGATAAGATTTGTCCCTCCTATCTAACGGGTGTGATATTTTTGGGCCCCTTGATTGAGTGAGACTGAGGAAATGCATGGCCATGCTTAGATGAGTTGATATGGATATCAATGTCATCAGTTTTAGTTGGTTTTCTCGATAATCAAGAAACCTTAGACTGGCTCTATAAGAGTGACACATTCCATGTCTCATGCTTAATCTTAATATATTAGACAATGGGACAACAACATATATGAATAATGATCAAAGAGGTTTAGTCAAATCACCAACTATTTTATCATTTGGGTAGCAATGATATGTTGCTAGACACCGCTCATTGTTTATGATCATAAATTTGAATTATGATCGTTGCCAATGTGATAGGAACCTACTAGGTTGCACACTTAGAGCCAATTTGAGCTTTAGCCAGCCAAAGGACAAAAATAGAAGGGTTCTAAAGATTTCCAGTGACATTATTCTCTTATTTTTCATTGGAGCACACAGGCTAGCAGTACAGGTGCAAGAGGAACGCGCCTGCTGAAATGTGGTGTAGGTGTGGTGATCTGAGAGGTTCTTGTGGATACTATAAAGAGCTTGAACAGTCAACCATTCAAATTTGTAATTCAACTCAATAGTTGGGTGAAAGATCCTAGCGAACTAGGTATAAAAATTTTGAAGACCCGATTTACTCTGCTTCACTTGGATCTTGGAGGGTTTCTGTTGGTTTCTGCAAATTTGTTTGGCTCTTGAAACCCTACACTACAAGTTTTCAAAGGATACCTTGGACACAAGTACAAAGTTTTACCAAAGGGCCAAACAGCACATGTCGGCCGAAGAACTTAGGATGGTAGGACCAAAATTGGATCATCATTCTCCTGAAGGACAAAATCTACAACCTTGGTACAAAACCGAATGTGGGGTAAGACCTCAGAAAACTCAAAGAAAAAAGCCACTAGTCTTCGCTCCCTTCAACACCACAAGGGGGAACATTTTGATGGCCCTAGAATGGCAAGGGACCTCGATCCAACGCCTGAAGCCCATGACTTCGAATAACAAGAAAAACATGAAAAGTATTGTGAACTCCATCGAGACCATGGGCACGACACTAAACACTGCTTGAAAACAAAAAAAAAATGCATAAATATTTATCAGCCAAGCCAAGGTGAAGAAAGTATTCAGTCAAAGTTCATGGCTGAAGTACCCAAATAGGGAAACATCTGGTGAAAAGGAAAAAGATAGATTTGCATCTTTTTTATTAATGAACAAAGATTTATTATATTACTTCCCAAAGTATATGCTTAGACTAAATTCGGCATAATCCAACATAGTCTAAAATTAAGTCCTAAAGCTAAGTCCATTCGGCAGAAAAAGTGCGAAATCTCATCACACAAGAATGACTTCGTTAAAAAAGAAATTCATTTACCCTTGGAGGCTGGGATAATAAGAGAAGTAAACTATCCCAATTGTCTCAACAACATCATCATTGCTACCATGGAAGGAATTGACAAGCTGCAAATGTGTTAGTGTTGTGCCCAAAAAGCCAATCATGAGATGATTGTATTTTTGCACATTGAGCCATGATATTTTATTGAGGCATTAATCCAACAATTATGTTTGTTGTTTTGTTTCTGATTAAATTAACGAACATAATCGTAACCCTAAAATAATGATATTCTTAAACGTCCCTAGTCTAGTATTATTGTGGAGCGGGTTGCAATAATACATAATGACTAGCATATGTGGAGACTAATATGAGATATGTAGTCTACATATGGGTACAAGTTGCAGAACTTGTGTACTGGACCGACCCACCATGAGAACACTACATGGATCGTTATATGAGTGTCATAAGTGATTCTCATAGTGATCATGGTATATGTAGTCCTTCGACCTAAGATCATCAAGGTTCCCTACATGTGAGTCACATACTTTGATACTTTCCTTTGTTGCTCGTAACTGAGTGAACTTGAAGGAGGTCATTGGGTATGTCACATATCATGCGGAGGGATTTGTATGATCAAGATGGGATTTATCCCTCCTATGTAATGGCAGTGCTATCTTCGGGCCCCTTGATAGAGTGAGACTTAGAAAATGTATGGCCATGCTCGGATGAGTTGATATATGATATCAATGTCATCAGCTTAAGTTAGTCTACTCGGTAATCAAGAAACCAAAGATTGGGCTATACGAGAGTGACACATTCTATGTCTCGTGCTTAGTCTTGATATCTTGGACAAAGGGACAATGGCATATATCAATGATGATCATAAAGATTTAGTCGAATCATCGACAATCTTGTGACTTGGGTAGCAATGATGTGTTGCTAGACACCGCTCATTGCTTATGATCATAAATGTGATTTATGATCATTGCCAACATGGCAAGAGCCTATTGGGTCGCACACATAGAGCTATTTGGATCATTAGAGTGCATGGGCTAATTATTTGGGTTATGGTTTCACTTTAATTTCGCATTAATAATGGGCCAAAGAGTTGAGCCATTATTAAGCCCGAAATTAAATCTTAATTGAATTAGGGTTTCGAAACCCATTAGGCCTGGAAGTTGAGTCTCACTATAAATACAACTTTTAAGTGAGAAATTCGCAGGTCTCCTTGCCCTAGCCTCCAAAAAGGACAGCCACACTCTTCTCTTGCAATTCCTTGGAGGACGCAAGCTAGCACTGCGAGTGCAAGAGAAACGCATCTGCCGGGACATGGTGGAAGCGTGGTGATCCCAAGTGGCTTGTGTGGATATCATAGAGAGCCTGAACACGTCAACTGTTCAGGTTTTGTGATTCAACTCTATAGTTGAGTGAGAGATCTCAACCAAAAATTAGGTATGAAAATTTTTGACACCCGGTTTACCCCGTTTCACTTGGATCCTGGAGGGTTTTAGTTAAATTCCGCTACGCTGTTTGGCTCCCGAAACCCAACAAAATGTGCATTGACTTTCAAAGTGTCAATGACGCTTGTCCAAAAGACTCATACCCCTTGCCTTCAATTGATCGACTTGTAGATTCTACTGTTGGATACGGATTGTTGAGCTTCCTCGACACATTCAGTGGGTACCACCAAATTCAGATCAAACTTAAGATGATGGAAAAATGACATTCATAACAGAGAAAAGAACATTCTACTACAAAAGAATGCTATTCGCCCTCAAGAATGCAACTGCCACATATTAAAGGTTAATGAATAGGGTGTTTGATTCTCAAATAGGGAGCAATATGAAAGTATATGTCGATGATAGGATAGTTAAAAGCAAATTAATGATTAATCACGTTACTGACTTACAAGAAACCTTTTAACAACTTTGTACATTCAGGATTTGTCTTAACCCTGAAAAATGTGTATTCGGAGTAACAGCTAGCAAGTTCCTCAGTTTCATGGAATCTAAGAGAACCATAGAGGCCAACCCTGAAAAAATTAAGACCTTGCTCAGATCCAGAACACCCACAACTATCAAGGACATATAGAGGCTTATTGGAAAACTAATGGCACTTAGCATATTCATACGCATATATAGAGACCAGTATCGACCTTTCTTTAAAATATTCACTAAGGCATCAAAAAATGATGTCAAGAGCAATACCAAACAACACCTTTGGATTGAAGAGTGTCAAAAAGCTTAGGATGAGCAAAAAGCCTACTTAGCCCGCTTAGCAACACTTCAACAACCCAAGGAAGAAGAACCTCTGATACTTTACCTCACCATTAACGACAAAGCTATAAGTTTGGTCCTTCTCAGGGAAGAAAGGGGAAAGCAATAGCCAATGTACTATGTTACTAAGTTCTTACACAGGGCCAAGGTAAGATACCCAATATTGCAAAAATCAATTTATGCCTTAGCCATGGCAAGTAGAAGACTTCGGCCGTACTTTCAAGGGCACTCTATCATAGTAAGGAGTAACGTGCCCCTCCAGGATATCATGAAGAGAATGGTTCATTCAGGGAGATTGTTAAAGTGGTGCATAGAACTCGAAGAATATGACATTATTTATAAGCCAAGAAAAGTGATAAAGGCTCTGGCTCTAGCATAATTTATAGCCAAACTGCTGGAAAGAATGAAAGTTTTAGAAGACCTTAAAGGTAAAGAGCTAGAATGGGCATTTTTCATTGATGGTGTGTGAAGTTCAGGGCACCAAGGCACTAGTGTTATATTACAAGGACCCGAGGGGATCAAAACTAGAAAATCCATCAAATTTGGGTTCTAAGTGACCAACAACCTTTCTAAATATGAAGCACTTATAGCAGGGTTGTAATTGGCAAGAAGGATCGGCATGAAATCCTTAAAGGCTTGTAGTGACTCACAGATAGTAGTCCGACAACTGATGGGGGAGTATGACGTCAAAGACTTAAAGCTAGGAAAATATCACAACCTCATCAACGAATTAATTTAGAAATTTAACAAGGTATAAATTGTGAAGGTGCCTCAGAAAGAGAACATGGAAGCAAACATATTAGCAAAATCAAAATAGCTCGCCTAGGTACTTGGCTCCCTAAGCATAGCCACTATGCCGGCAGCAGCCGTAAAGGAAGGATGGAGAAACCCAATAAAGAATTATCTAACTAGCAACATTTTGCCTAATTACCCTTGGGAAGCGGTGAATGTGCGGAGGACGTCAGGAAGATACTTCCTAATTGGAGAAGAATTATATAGGCATGGGTACTCCAATCCCTTGTAAAGAAGTGTCGACAAAAAAGACACAGATTCTGTGTTAAAGGAAGTCCATGTGGGAATATGGCCAGAGTATTACTTTAGTAGAGATACTTTTGGCCCACTATAGGGAAGGATGCTCTACAATTCATCAAGCAATGCCATAACTGCCAATGACATGTGCCCATTCAAAGAGCATCTTTAGAGGTAGTGGCCTCAACCAGCTAGCCCTGCTCCTTCGCTATATGGGGAATCAATCTATTGGTCATCTCCCCATGGCACCAAGAGGGGTCAAATACTGTGTTGTTGTGATAGATTACTTCACTAAATGGATCAAAGTAGAAGCCTTAACAATGATATCAGGCAAAGACATCCAAAAGTTCATCTAGAAAAATATCATATATAGGTTCGACTGCTCGAGGGTGATAGCCACAAACAATGGTACCTAATTTATTGACAAAAGATTCAAAGAGTTTGCCACCAACCTTGACATAAAATTACACAATACTCCAGTAGCTCGTCGCTAAAGCAAAGAAAAAATAGAAGTATTAAATAAAACTTTGAAGGATGGCTTGAAGAAAGGACTTGATGAAGCCAAGGGAAAATGGTCTGGTGAATTACCAAGTGTACTATGGAATTACTAAACAACTCTAAGAAGAGCTACTAAGGAAACTCTTTTTTCTCTCATGTTTGGAATAGAAGCTTTGATCCTTATCAAAACAGTAAGACCTTTTACAAGAATACAAGAGTTCGATGAAGAAGAAAACAAATTTGGCATAAAAGCCAAACTTGATATGATTGAAGAACATAAGGAAATGGCCAAACTCCGAAGGAAAGCTTTCCAACAATAAGTCGTTATCACAACGAACTTAAACGTTAGGCCTAAAGGAATCAGAGTTGGAGACCTCATTCTCTGAAAGGCTTAATTAAAGCCCCGAAGACCATTTCATGGCGTATTTCACATGAACTGGGAAGGACCTTATTTGGTCACTATAGAAGTTTGGCTAGGAGTTGTCAAGATCAGAAGCACCGATGGAGAAGAATTAAAGAATACTTGGCACTCAAACTCTTTGTAGAAATACTACACTTAAAAAATTTCTAAGGAAGTTGTACAAATGCTAAGTGATAGAATATCATTCAAGCCGATTGAGATATGTCGAAACACTTGGGCGAATTGCCATTAATTAAATTTTCTGAAGGAGGCAAACGTATATGCCTAAAAGCATTTTCCATACTGAAGGAGAAAATGTCTAAGACTTGGTTTAAAATGTAAAACCAGAATAAACAACTTTCCATTAAACAAATAAGAAGAGTACATATTGATGCCTTAAAAAAACAACACATAAGGCCCTATGTTACAGTTTTGCATCCTCGCCTTGAGACTCTTCGGAAGAACCCTATTGATCCTTGGTCTCAGTATTTTGTGATGGTAAGCGTAGAAACTCTCCTTAAGACTAGTCTGAAGAAGGGCCTTTGAGCATATCAAGCACTGAAGAAAGGAGATGCCTAGATTGGGATAGCGGGAAAAGACCTGGTGATGAGCCAAACAAAAGCCATCTTGAAAAGATCACTTCATCATCTCGTTGGCCTCCTCCTTATGCTTCACTACGACCTCATTTTCCTTTTTCTTCCTTTTTCTCCATTTCTTCAGCTGCCCAACTTTAGCAAGGAGTTATGCCTTGTCTGAAAGAGCTTGGGCAACCTCTACAAACAAATATTCCTGCTCCTTCCAAAAAGCCTCATTGGTAGAGGTTTGTTCCACCAACTATGCTCCCAAATCGGCCATATTGGAGGAATAATCCTCAAACAACATTTGGTTACATCAGAAAGCTCTCAACATAGTCTTGCAACCTCTTCCTTAGCTATCTTGTTTAATTCTCCATATTTATAGCAGGTAGTCACCAAGGCACCTTTGGCCTTTGATAAGTTTTCCTCTGTTTGGGTATGAATCATGGTTTGTTTAGCATACCAAGCTAAAAAAATACCCCCCGTAGGTGAGCATCCGCATATAGGAGGCACAAAAAGTAAGTCCACAATCTGAGTGATGGAAAAATTTTCTAAGTATCAGGTAGAAGCTTTACATAGGCAGCATGTTTAGTGATCCAAGTAGTTAGGATCTCTTCATTTGCACATGACTACGTCATAGATTGGAAAGTCATGTTTGTCATGATGGCTTTCACCATCTGAGGGACCATAGTATGGCAATTTTTTTAGAATAACTCCGTATCCTTAGTAAACTTCCATAAAGCCTCCCTCAAAACTTTTTTTGGAGGAATCTTGGCATCATATAGCTGACGCCCTCATTTCTGGCCGGTGACTTAATTGGGCAAAGACACCTACTCTGCAAGATCTCGTTGAAGTTCAATTACCACGTTAATCCTTAACCATTCATCTATAATGTCCAGAATCCTAAAAAAGTAAAAACTCATAGATGAAAGGTCAAAGGACAATGTTGGTAAAAAAAGCTCGGGTTCCTCTGCTTTAGAGTCACTCACCGCAAGGTTATCGATAAGGACATCCTTCACCTTTAGCTTCCCCTTTTCCTCAACCTCCTTAGCTGAAAGAATGGCTCAAGATGTCCCCAAGGTCTCCAAAGTAGAATTTGTGCTGACTGTGATAGATAACATGGTGACCTTGGGGTAAGAATCCCCTTCCTCCTTACTGACTTTGGGAAGGGGAAGAATAGAGTCTTCATTAATTTTATTTTGTCAAGGCTCCCCTGAATGCTAACCCTTAATCCTTTTGTGATCCTTTTTCTCCTTCCCCTTTTTTCCTTGTTCACCTATCTCGGCTTGGCCACGAAAGAGGCTCTTGTAGAAGTCGGCAAACTTGTCACCCATCTTTGAAAAATGAAAAAAAAATCAATGTAAGTACAAATTGATCCAATAAATAATGGATGGAAAGTAATTTACTATGCACAAGGGCTTCATGAGAGAGCTCCCTCTGAAAGAGCATGACTATTATAGATTGCTTCCCATCTATGGTCGAAGTAAGCATTCTGAGGTCTGTATGGTGTTCCCTAACAACTAACTCTCGAAGAACCTCTTCGGTCATCAAGTTCCACCAGATGGGAAATGGATAAGGTAAGTGGATGCTTGTTCGTGCCAGTCAACCACCTCCCTAATGTGACTGTCAAACTCTTTAAATTGGGGTTCTAGCTTCTCGGTCAAAAGCTTCGATGGGTCCATAATGTCGATAGCCAAGGTCCTGAAAGCCCACTTTATTGGAAAGTTTTTCCACTCCTTTGGTACCTTCATGAAGAAGTATTTCTACTGCCAGCCTCACCAACTATCGTTGGTGGCAAAGGTGAAGGTATACTTCTTACTACCGATTCCCTGAGGTAACACAAAAAAAAAAAAGCCCTCCAAAATAAGATGAAGTTTGTAATATTGCATGAAGAAAATAAAGTGGGGGACTACCATAAAAATCTTGCACATGCACATGAAAGCATTGAAATACGAAAAAGAGTTTGGCGGCAACTAGTTGACGGCTATGCCATGGAACTCATAGAAATCAAACACCATCTTCAGATAGGGATATCAGACACCCGCTTTCAGTTGAGATCTAAAAATAGTAACCTCTCCTTCCTGAGGGTGATAGCGTAGCCCACCATGATTGAGGACCTTAACCTTAACATAAGAATGAGGGAAGAACATTGAATGCCACTTCTTTACCTTTCACGGAGTGGTGTAGCTCCAATGAGCCTAAAGAGAACTCCAACTCCCCTTAACGGTCCTAACTTCGACACTTTGAATCTCTATCAAAACCCTAAAGCTCTACTTTGGAATGATCAAAGGAAAGAAAGAAAGGAAAAAACAACCTTAGGCAGATCACCTAGCCACTTGTGTCCCGAATGAGCTAATGAATCACTGCAAAAGTTGCTAGAAATTGCTCTACCGAAAAAAATAGTAGTAAAAAGGGGAGAAATTTCGAACAAGAGAAGGAAAGCAAAGAGAAAAATGAGAAGTGAGGAACTTTCATTTTAGATGAGAGAATATATAGCTTAAGGGATGCAAACAAAAAGACACAATAATGACTAACCTTTATTGAAGAAATAAAACTGATGTAATAGATGCGAGAAACAACCACTAAAATGGTGACACATGCCATTTGATGCGTAAAATGAGGGCACACCTCTTGAGCTATCAAATATATAACACACAAATTGAGGAAGAAGATTTGCTCACCCTCAAAATTGGAATAATTTTGGTGGCAATTGAATGCCCTAATAGGCAGGAAAAAACCATAAGGCAAAGATACGTTAGGCAAAAGATAGCCTATTTGTGCTAAAACCATAGCTTTAACTCTGTTTGAGGTGTGGACATGTGATAGCCATAGGGCTATGACCTAGTGGACCTTCGGACAGAATAGGATTTAACACCACTCTTGTTTAGTAACCCAACTAACCTCGTAGAGCCTGCTAATCACCCTTGAAAAGATGAGCATGTCTCTTGAACATGGTTACAGCTTTGATAGGCCATAGAAGGACCTCAAAGCAAAATGACAAACATTTAGTCCCTAAGCACCACTAACAGAAGCCATCCACACACTCCTTGATTTGGTGACTGAGCATAACCACCTAGACCAGCTAAAGGCATTCCTCTCCGAGGTACGAACTGAAGGTTCCTTAAATCTGACCAACCACGTGTCCCAATCTCCTTGCCTCAGTTAGAATGGCCCTTTCTATAAACCCTCTATATATACTTGAGAGGCTTATAGGTAATAACACAAAGACATTTACTTTTTTACATACTGCTCACATATACTCCCACTCCACATGTTGACTTGGGCGTCGAAGGTTCCTTCCTCGGTAACACCTTGAACCCTTAACCCCTATCTCATCCTACTTTAGGTGTTACTTAAGCCAAGATACTCCGGAGGCCACCATGTCATATGTAGAGAATGTCCTGGAGCATCATAAAGTGTACAAGAAATGCATTTTAAGCTCATTGTAAGTTGTCTCCTACGAATCGCATACACTTATCCATCAATTAAAATTTATCAAAGTCTTCACCTCGCCCTCTAAGCCTAATTGGCCAACAGTGCCCTAATCATTAAACTTGTTAGGGGAGAAAATTTTCATAATTAAACAGTTTGGACTGCTTTAACTTGATAATTCTCATTGAAGTCAAGCAATGAGTTGGAGGGTTTTTTCGGCCTCTTGGCCGGGATTTTGGTGTGAGTACAAAGCTTTCATGGGGACTTACACAAGCTAAGGTAGACAATTTTCCCCGGTGGCTACAATAGCCTTAAATACAAAATCAGTTATAATAAGAACTATAAAGTCTAATATGCTCCTAATAAAACCAACTTAGAAACCTTAAGTACGGAGTGTCCTAATTTAGACTGGTTACTAAGGTGATTAAACTTAACAACTAAGCCTAAATTCATAAAGAATTAGATATCCAAGTGAATTAACTACAAATTAATTCTCTTCCTTGCTACATAAAAAACCTATTCCACAACCTCACAAAATACTCTAACAAGCCCTAACATGCTTGATAATCAATAATATTGCTAATCCATTAATTTAATTTGAAATCAACCAATCCAAAGTCAGCCACAGAGCATAATTAATTGACATGCATGGATTAATCATAACCAAGAAATTAGCAATTCCAACATCACCCCAAAGAATTATTACATTACCAACATACATTATAGTCTAAATCCATCCATATATAATAATCTAGAAATAGACTCAAAATCATCGATAATGGCACCAATATCACATCCTTTAAGATCAAATAACACAAACCCATAGTCAGAGATCAACCAAATCATCATCAAATCCTGAATAAAACTTAGAAAGTGAATGTTACCAATAGATTGAGAAATCTATAGAGAGAACTAAAAATCAATGGCAAGAAGATCTAGGCCACTCCTTCAATTAAGAGAAACCTTGCCTAGTGGTGATGGAGGCTAGGTTAGAGATTTGGAGTTGTGGTAAAGAAGAGAAAATGAGTTTCATACGAAGTAGGTGGTCATCGTTCATGAGCCCTTTTAATTTTTATCCAATATCATCATAAACACAGGGGTGTTTACGATCATGTTTATAAACATGCTTTTGAATGTATACGTGTTACAATTTGCATGAAAACATAGCTAGAACATGGTTTTGAACAAAGGAGTGCAAACAAACCATGTGCATTTAATATGTTCTATAACATGGGCATGTGTCATAGCATGTTTGAGATCTAAGACTTTTAATTTTGGAAAACAGAGGACTTGGTTAGGCTTGAATACATGTGTGAACACAATCATTTTTAGAAAACATGTTTTAAAACATAGGCATATTCAGGACTGTGTTTCGCCCCTCGAATTTTTGGACAAAAGCAAGCATAGTTTTAAACTTGGGCTTGTTATTGATCATGTTTAACCTCTTATCGATAAATTCCAAAAGTCCTTTAAAAAACATTTTTTTAACATAGGCACGCTCATGTTCCAACATATGTTTATTGACACAATCTTGAAGACAAGCACGTTAGGCTCCTGAAAGTTAAATTTTTAAAGAAAATGTACCTAAGCATGAGAAGAGATATTCCTGCACCTTCACTTCAAGAATTTCTTCCCCAATTGCATCCAACCTCTTGCATGAAAGCATATTGACTTGACATGAATAATTCTTTGACAATCAAAAGAACCAACAAGCATTTAAAAATAATGTAACAGTGAGAATAAAAATTGAAAAAATGATGATAAATAATATTTTGCTTAGGTTGCCTCCTAAGAAGTGCTTGGTTTCACATCTACGACTTGATGTCCTCTTCTTCAAACTAGGAACGTTGTTATGGACCTCCTAGTAGCAGGCAATCTCGAGGAAGGTAAAGTGTTCTAAATTAAGTTTGGAACCTAATTTCAATTTTACATAGCAAGAATAGAGAAGTTAGCAAATTTCACTAAGTTTCGAGGAAGATAAGGCACTAAATGAGGTTCAGGGGCAAAATGGTAATTTTGCATCCTAAATAGCCAGACATGGTTTCAAGTGTTTTAAAATGAGTTTTATAACTTAGCTTTCAATCTTAACCCAAACTTGAAGAAATAAACAAGAATTAATCAAGAATAACTAAGTTACCAAAGATGGAGGCTTAAGTGGCTTAAGTCTAATACCTTGGTGGCTTGTGGGTTAAGTGAGGGTTTAAGAAGGGGAAAGTGAGGGTGGCTACCATAGTTTTCATGTTCATCCTCTCCACTCTTATTTCTCCATCAAATTCACCTTAAAATCCAGGTTTCTTGGTGAGAACAAGAGCCATCAAAGGTATATAGACTCTTGGAAGGCCATTTCAAGCATAAAATCATGGTTTTGAAGCTTGGAAGTGTTTTCTCACATCCCCTATTTTTGTTACGAGGTAACCAATGTGTTCTTGATTGAATTCATGTTATTTGGTTAGTTTGGAGATTGGGTTTTAGTTAGGAAGCAAGATTTTGATGGTTAGTGCTTATGTTTTTTATTGGAACTTGGTGACACTTTGTTGAACTTAGTTGAGTGGAAAGGAGGTTGATTCTTACTTGTCACTTAGAGTTGAGGTAAGGGAGTTATTTTGTGAAGTTCAATTAATGCTATTGGCATGAGTTTGCTTGAAGAAATTGAGCGATTCTAGCAATAGCATTTGTTAGAGGATATGGTTGAATTGTGGTTGACTATGAGGTTTGTGAGGATTGGAATGATGCTATAAGGCATCATAGATTGGCTTGTGATAGTTTGTTGTGATTTGTGCAGCATGTTTTATGTGTATGTGAAGTTTGGAGGCATTCCAAGCATGTTTGATATGTTTGGGAGGTGTCCAAAGTTCATAGCAACAAAATGCGTGAGAATTCTACAGAAACGCAGATTGGCGACGCGTTGCCAATTTCAGGTCAGTGCCCACGATGTGTCGCCAACCCTAGAAAGAGTCGGCAGAACGTCACCAACTGTGGTGATGCGTCAGCAATCCAGGAGAAAGTTGGCAGAATGTTACCAACTGTGGCAACGCGTCACCGCAAGCAAGTTAGCAGAATTTTCCAAATTTTGCTAGGAGGGTAGAGGGGAGACCTAAGGGGGTTCTTAGGGTACCTTGGGGTCTAATTATTTCGGGGCTACTCCGGGACTTCCAAAAGTCCTTCAAGACCTAGGAGTTTTCTTGAGTTTTGTAAGGTTTTATGGTTGTGCCATACGCAAGAAAACTAGTTTACAAGAGATCACAACTAAGCATCACTGGCTTGGGTGAAAGGTTTAGAACCCTTGGCGACCTAGCCGTGCCAGTAGCCTCGAGGTTGCAAGGTGAAACCTTAGTGCACCTAGTCTACAAGGTCTTTATGGCCTAGTCTACAATAGTCCCACCATAATTCCCCTATACAACATAAATGGGAGAGGTTCAACTGGTGATTTATCACTAGTTAGGCTGGCAATCTTTGCTTGCTAGAGGACAAGGCAACACCTTGTAGTTCAAGGACAAGGATGAGAAGAGGTCTCAAGGGACCTAGTTTTATATGCATATATTTCAGACCCTCAGGCTGTATGAGCTCACAGCAGGTTACATATGTTACCATATGTGGTGTCCTTAGTAATTTTCTTGCAGGTACACTGAAGACCCCTTATTGAGAATGTTATGTTCTCACTCCCTAGTTATGTTGTGTAGATTTAGAAGTTGTTGGACTGAGTAACCGTTGAGGGTTATTGCGATAGTAGGTTGTTGTATAGGTATTGTACTCATGAGAATCTTGATGATTCTAGTATACTTAGTTGGCTTGTTGGTCAAGTAACAGTACTAACTAGAGTCTTCCTTTGGCTGTAGAGCCTAGTAGCACTTGGGCAAGGGGTTTTGAGACTCGCCACTGGGATTTCCATCCAAGGTGGGAGTTAGTTCAAGAAGATCTTAGTAGAGGCTTGTATTTATATAGTACTCGTAGTTGCCTCCATAGTCTATGTTATGAAGAGTCCTAGACTCTAGGGTTGCTCTTTGGTGAGGGCATTAGTCCACTTTATGTATGAATGCTCCCACGAGTTGTTATGTGTAGTAAATTCACACAAAGGTTGATTTTGTATGCTTTGGCTATTAGTATTTACTTTCTATAGAAATTACTTGGCCAAGTTAATGCTTTATGTTTTTAATGATCCAAGTCAAAGCATGAAGAGCATGGATCTTGCATATTCTAGGTTAATCAACTAGTATCATGAGATTTAATCCATGTACATATAAAAGTAGCCAATTGCAACCATCGTGAGACCAGTTCTCACAAGCTTCCTGGGCAGGGGCCAAGGACGGCCGTGTCAAACACTCTGTGTTTTTCTCCACCAACTTGATGTCCACAGAACCATCAACTTTTTTATGATAGTTTGGATTATATGCCCCATTTGGGTTTAGCTCGGTATTGGCTGACAAATCACTTTGTAGGATTTCTAAAAGCATCTTAGCAAGTTGTCCTAATTTAGTTTCCAGATTTGATGTAAATGCTTATTGGTTTATTTAAATGATGTCTATAATTGGCATCTCAACATCAGTTTTTTGCATACTTTAGAAAATTCATCATCTGTAAATTGCTTCCTTTCCTGTGGTGGTGGTGGTCGAGGCTAAAGACCAAGTGGTTGTTGTTGCCTCTGAATACTCCATGAAAGGTTCAGGTGATTCCTCATCCAGGATTGTAAATATTACAATATGCATTATTCTGAGATCTTGAAGATTTCCTATAAAATATGTTCGCACAACCTTACTTATTATATTATAAGCCTAACAATCTTGAGTTGGTCAACCATCTACTTATAGATAACACTACATTATTATAACTTTCCTTTGGGAAATAGAAATTTCTTTGCCTTGCTTAGATAAAGCTACCACCTGATTCGCTAGCACAATAACTACATCATAACTCTAAGTTGAGGATGCTCTACTTGGTTTAATTTTGGAAGATGATTGTTGTTGATAATTATTCACTGCCATCTCCTTAATAAGATCCAAGCTACTTTTAGAGTTGTGTTCTTTTGAATGGTACCAACTGTTACATTAACCATCTACTTAAAAGGATAATTTAGAATGTTATAGAATGTCTGAACTTGCAGACAAGGTAAATCAAGATTTGGACACTTTCTCAATGATCTTTAGATCTTTCCAAAGCCACATAAAGTGTCTTTAATTCCATTTGAGTAAAAGCAAAAATATAATTACAAAGCTTAGCAATATTAGATTGAGGAAAGTACTTCATTAAAAAATTTTATGCAAGAGCATTCTAAGTGGAATAGAACCTATTGAAAGTGAAGTTATTCATTGCTTAGCTTTTCTTTTCAACAAGATTAAAATAATCTCAACAAAATATTGCCTTCTCTAGCTCTATTAAATTTGAATTTATCACATATCTCCAAGATACTAGCAATCTGGCCATTCAGACCTTCATATGCCAAGCCATCAAACTGAACACAATTTTGCATCACTTGGATAATTTTCGGTTCAATATCAAAATTATTGGCATAGATAGGTGGTCTTAGGTGGTTTAATAGTGCTTGATTCAATTCTTTTAGGAGATGGTTTTCATAATGGGACATAGTCAGAACCATATCCTCTTTTTTAGTGATTAATTGCTCTTAATTTTCTGTTTCTTGTTCCAACTCTAGTGGTATTGGATATAACTCAAGGCTCCTTGTACAACAAATTCTTCTTGAAGTTCTTTGCATTTTTGGATTAATGTTCTGACTTCACTATAGCTACTTCGAGTCATACACCAATTCTCCTACATGAAAAAACCATTAAATCAGTGAAGAAAAAGAAATTCAAAATATAAAAAGAAAAGATTACTAGAAAATAAATGGCTAAATTAGCAAAAGTTAGGCTTTTAAGTAGCAATCTCATACACTCTATGTCAACGGTGCAAAAAACTTGATGACTCATGAAATACAATACGACAAATATTCAACTAGGGTTTTCACAATAAAGAACTGTTAAGGCAAGTGCACCTATCATCTAGTATTAGGTCAAATTTCATAAGGCTAAAGTTGTCTACTCTACTTAACCTCTCTCTATTGTCTAATTGATCAATTATGGAGTTTGATTAATTAAGTACTAAAGACTAAATTAGTGCAGCAAATTCAACTAACTAAAACAAAACAAAAAAAAATAAAGCAACATGAAACAAATCAGATAAATCAATAATCAAAAGATATCATGCTTAGATTCAAATCACCGTAGATATCAACTATGCTACTCTTATTTTTGTTTAATAAGAATATAACTACCTTGGAGCCATGGAGAACTCCTAAATTTGGCTAACTCCTTTCTAAAGGCAACTAACCCCTTTTCCCGGGTTGATTGATGGGAATCTTTTCTTAAATGAAACTCTGAGAAATGCATTACTAGTGCTTTGATTCTCATTACTAGGTTTGACGCTTATTTAGAGGTCTTATGTCAACCAATCTATTTAATCCCTTCAATTTAGCAGTGATCTAAACATACATACAATTAGTTATTTTAACTTGCTCAAATTAGACATTGGATCAATAAGCTACCTACTACCAAGTCAACAATGACAAAACATGGTGGATAGATGAAAAGAAAACTATAATATAAAATAGTCATAGAAACAATATCATCCTAGGATTCATCCACTCTAAGCATGAGTAGGGATTTTTCTCATCATCCCAACAAACAAACATAACAAGAACAAAATACAACTAAAAATAAAAACTCCATCTCGGGATGTCTTCTTATCCAAGTAATCCTTACTCCAACACGAATCCATCAAACTTGACCTTCAGGCTGCCTCTTATAGCCATCTACCATACACCCTAAAATCTAAAATTGTATTTCTTTTCATCTCTTCTAGCTTTCTCCTCGAGGGTGCAAAAAAAAACTGAGAAAATTGTAACAACAACTGAACACGATCACTAACACGATAATGTTCCAGGCTGTGTTTCAGCTCTGAATACAAACTTGCAATAACACACTGTAACATAGTTCTGGACATAGGTGTGTATTACCAAAAATGGGCATGTTAACTTGTAGAAAAATAACCCTGAGAAGGTACATGATCTTTGAGATGGGTGAATTCAAGGTGTGTTCCTTTACGTTCTAAAAAAATCATCCAAATCAGTTTCAAATCCCTTTAAAATCCTTCATTTTTGCAAAATAGCTAAAATTCAGCTTCAAAAAATATGAAGCATTTAAGCACCAAATCTTACAGAAACTACTTAAAATACATGCAAATATCAATGAAAATCATATTTAAAATATGTATATTTTAGCATATATTCCTTCTACATCAAGATAGGAATTTGTAATATCCTTCATATTTCTAGGGACATGCATAATAGTATTGGAAAAATTCTTAAAGTAATTTTTTAATGCACATGACATATAGGTTGTAGCACAGTAACTAATGGTTATAGTATGGGATCTCACAGAAAGTGTAAAACTTTAAATAATTATTTCACTTTTTAAACCATGTAAAATGGTGGAAAATGATAACCATCCAACATCTAAAAAATTTCCTAGCCAGACTTATACGTATTAATGACACCAATAAGTTTCTTTCTCAGGGTATTGATGTCATCTAGTGTTTTTGAAACCCTATCATTTATTTTGTTAGACAAAGCACTAAATTAAAGCAATAGTCATACAAATTAAAGTCACATTTATAACTAAAAAATTTGGGTTTCCCCAAACAACCATGTATATATTGTGCACCTAGTCTATAATGATGTATTTTCATCATCTAAGAGATTATATAAAAGTTGTGTAATCAGATTAGGCAATTCTCATCCCAAATGAGCTCACATCAATACATGGTTGTCATTACCATCGACCACATCACCAACCTCATCACGGACATCCCCTTCATTCATCGACATTGTACCATAGTTTTTGAAGTTTACATTACTTGTGTCAATTCCATTGATTCCAAAATCATTTGTTTGTATGCATTTTTGCTACTTGAGCTACTAACACCTTCATTGTTATAGACATATGCATAATTTATTCTTAATGATGCTAAATAGCTATAATTGATATTCATATTATGCATCATTTGCACATGTCATTCTCCATGATAGTACCATGTGCAAAAATTTGACAAAAAGCCATTCTTTTACAATTGTTCTCTAGTTTTAACTTCTTTTTTAAATATCCATTATCGCATTAAAAATTTAATCATGTTTGATTTCTTTCTACTATAAGCAAATTGAAAAAACTAAAAGCTTCCATTAATATAGGATTCATATACCCAAATACATTTACCATGTAGTATATCCAATCATGTTCATTTGCATCCATTTGATATCTTTACAAAGTTGTAAATAAACATTCATTAATACTTACAGTAAGATCTATGGACTTTTAAAGTATAACTTCGTGGTAAGAAATTGTATATGATTGTCATGTACGCATGTTAATTATTCTATACAAGGTAATGACCCTATATTGTCCATAGTTGTATCAATAAATATCATATTTATTGTAACATTTTTATTATTTTTATTATATACTATATAAATTTTTGGAGCACCTCTCATTAGTTCCTATATAACTTTTCTTAACACTAGATGTAGATTGCGAAATGTACTAGGGGAATATATTTGGCCAATTCCACAAGAATTCACAAAGTGAAAAAAAATGCTACACTTGGATTGCGATACTATGAATAGAAGTATGAATTGTCTGATATAAACAATCCGTGATTACATTAATCACAAATATATATTGTCTCAATACAATTTGTAACAACAATGTGTATTGGATAAATATCATATTGATCATTAATGTATTCATAAATGAAGAATCAATGGCATGGATGTATGCATATACAATGACATGTTAATTCCTAGAATAAATTATAATAACAAGTTTTTAAAAAAATAAGCTTAAAAGTATGTAAACTTTCATCTTACCTCAAATCACCAATAAACTAGCTATAACTATTGAAAATGCTAAAACAGCACTTGAAAAGGACACAATAGTTCAACACCCCCACATATTACAAAATAAAAGACCAAAAGTACTGAGAATAAGCAAAAGAAGGAAGAAATAAGAAAGAAGGGATGAAGAGGGGACGCAAGATTGTTTATCACGTAATAGTTGTGATGACATCATAGCAAACACCAAATTGTCAAATAATTATTGCAAAAGCCGCTATAATACTCTAGTGATATTATTGCACTACAAGATAAATGTCATTTTCTGACACATAAAATTACTGACAGGCTTAAGTGTCAAGGTATAGTAGTATATAATGGCAGAAAACATGTGTTACTATATTATTGTTTTCCATTTTCTTACACCTAATAACTTTTTGTCTAGATTGGTTCAGTTACTATTGACACTGATACAGTTTGTGTGAGAATGCATTTTATTTTTAACCATATATTAATTGAAAGTACTAGAACATACTATCTATATGTCAACATAGGGTGAGCGAAATAAAAAAAGTCAATGAGGATGTAGTCTGCCCTTATTCACTTGAAATAATTTACAAACTTGAATTAAAAACTTCTCCTACCTTATTTTATTGTCATTACCCAATTGCATCAATGACATTGTTGTTTGACACCCTTCAACCTAATTGTTGCTCTTAGCTATCTTCCATGGCTACCAACATATTGGACTCTCATCATCAACCCAGCCTTTATTTCAGCCTGTCGCCTTGAGTCAATCTTCAAAGTTGTCATTTTAGTTGAAGGAGAGGTGACAAAGGATTGTTCTCCTTATGCCACTTCTATAAAGCATTGTCATTGTCACCAAAATGCTGTTCAAAGACTTCATAGCCTTAGGCTACCATTTGTCACCAAAGACATCATCAAAATCACCCTCATCACCATTAGAATCATAGGAAAGAATGGCTGAAAAAGGGGCATCTTCCCTTTGCCACAATAGTCACAAGTGTCAGAAATACATGGGTACTATAAGAAAGGAGTTTTAGTATAAAGATGGACTACAACACCATGGAGATCGACTATATGTACCGAATGTAGATGGAGTTAGGTAGCAAGTCTTACAGGGGGCACATAGTAGTAGACTAAGTATTCATCTTGGTCTTAGTAAGATGTACCATGACTTGATGACACACTTTTGGTGGTTGGGACTCAAGAGGGATGTACCTGGACACGTAGCAAAATGTTTGACGTGAAAAATGGTAAAAGCTGAGCATTAGAAGCCGACAAGCATTCCCCAAAGTTTACTTCTCCCAGAAAGAAGCGGGGATCTATAACAATGGATTTCCTAGCGGGGTTACCAAATACCTAAAATTAGCATGATGCAATATGGGTAGTGGTCGATAGGTTGAGTAAATCGGCGCACTTCCTGCCGATAACAATTACCTATACATTGGAGAGGTTAGCTCAGTTGTATATTAAGGAGATCATAAGGTTGCTTGGCATACCGAATCAGATCATATCTAATAGGGATCCCCGATTTGTATCAATGTTTTGGAATGCTATCCAAGAGGCATTAGTGTAGGGTTTCGGGAGCCAAACAGGTGCAGCAGAATTTAACCAAAACCCTCTAGGATCCAAGTAAAATGGGGTGTGTTCAGAAATTTTCATACCTAATTTGGTTAAGATATTTCGCCCAACTGTAGAGTCAAATCACAAAAACCTGAACAGTTGATGTGTTCAAGCACTCTATGGTTTCCACACAAGCTTCTCGGGATCCCCACGCTTCCACCATGTCCCAGTAGATGCATTTCTCTTGCGCTCACAATGCTAGCTTGCATCCTCCAAGGAATTGCAAGAGAAGAGTGCGGCTATTCTCTTTTTGAGGCTAGGGCAAAAGCTGCAAATTTCTCACTAAAAGTTGTATTTATAGTGAGACTCAACCTCTAGGCCTAATGGGTTTCAAAGCCCTAATCCAATTAGGCTTTAATTTCGGGCTTAATAATGGCTCAACTTTTGGGCCCATTATTAACACGAAATTATTATGAAACTATAACCCAAATATTTAGCCCATGTACTCTAATAATCCAAATAGCTCTATGTGTGTGACCCAATATTCTCTTACCACATTGGCAATGATCATAAATCACATTTATGATCATAACCAATGAGCAGTGTTTAGCAACACATCATTCCTACCTAAGTGGCAAAATTGTCAATGATTCAACTAAACCTTTATGATCATTACTCATATACGCCATCGTCCCTTTGTCCAAGATATCAACACTAGGCAAGAGACATGGAATGTGTCACTCTTGTATTGCCCAATTTATGGTTTCTTGATTACCCAGTAGACTAACTTAAATTGATGACATTGATATCGTATATCAACTCATCCAAGCATGGGCATGCATTTTCTAAGTCTCACTCCATCAAGGGGCCCAAAGATATCACTTCCATTACATAGGAGTACAAATCCCATCTTGATCATACAAATCCCTCCGCATGATATGTGACATACCCAATGACCTCCTCCAAGTTCACTCAGTTACAAGCCACAAAGGGAAGTATCAAAGTATGTGACTCACATGTAGGGAACCATAATGACCATAGGTCAAAGGACTACATATACCATGATCACTATGAGAATCACTTATGACACTCATATAACGGTCCATGTAGCATTTTCATGGTGCGTCGGTCCAGTACATAAGTTCGTCAACTTGCACCCATATGTAGACTACATATCTCATATTAGTCTCCACATATGCTAGTCGTTATGTATTATTATAACCTGCTCCACAATAATATTAGACTAGGGACATTTGAGAATATCATTATTCTATGGTTACAATTATGTTTATTACGTTACGTAGAAACAAAACAACAAACATAATTCTGGATTAATGCCTTAATAAAATATCATGACTCAATGTGCAAAAATACAATCATGTCATGATTGGCTTTTGGGCACAACACTAATAGGCGCCTAAGTGCCACCTGGTGCCTCAGCACCCAGGGTGCATTTTTCTGTCCGTAGAGTAGGGTGCTCCTGGCACCTAAGCCCTAGAGACACCCCTCCTAGCGCCTAGGCCCTTGAGCCATTTTTCAGCAAAATTTAGCTTTTTAAAGGAGGATCCGAGGGAGGGCAAGGATGGTCCTAGGGGTGCCTAAGGGTTGAAATGGTACAATAACACTCCAGAACATCAAAAAACTCTCTCGTGATCTAGTGGCTTTCTCATAGTTTTGTAAATGGTAAATGTACCTTATGAGAAAACTAGTTCATAGGCCATAACAAATACACTGTTACAGGATGTGTAAGGTTTAGCACCATTAAGACCTTCGTTGCACCTTTAGGTTCAAGGCCTCAATGAGGAAACCTTATTACACCTAGTGGGTTCTTCGGGACTTAGGAAATATCAGTCCTACCTTAGTGCCCCTATACAACATAAGAGAGGTTCAACTATTGATGAACTTCACAAGTTAGGCTAGTAAGCAATGCTTGCTAATAGACAAGGCTTTGCCTTGTAGTTCAAGGACTAGGTAGAGGACAAGTCCCAAGCGACTGAAACGTATGTGCATAGGTTTAGCCTCACGCTGTATGAGCTCACAACAGATTACATATGATGATATATGTGTTGTCCTTAGCATTTCTCTTGCAGGTGAAGATCCTTTATTGAGAATTACAAATTCTCACTCCCTTATCTTATGTTGTGCAGATTCTGACCATGTTGAGCCCTATAACTGCTAAGCGTTGTTGTGGTAGTCTTTTGTTGTAGGTATATTGTTATGGGAATTGTTAGGATTCTAGTTTTCTTAGTTACTTGTCGGTGAAGTAATAGTACTAACTATAGTATTTTCTTGGTCGTAGAGGCTAGCAGTACGTGGATAGACTTTTGCAAATCACCACTGGGACTCATCTCTAAGGTGGAAGTTAGCTGGGAGGATCTAAGTAGAGGCTTGTATATGTTTATGCCTAGTTGCCTCTTGTATCTATGTTTGGAGCTTTAGACTTTAGGGTTGCTTTTGCATGAGGGACATTAGTCTACTTTTGTTGAATGCCCTTATGTGGTTATTATGTGTAGTAATGTTTGGAGCCTCTTGTATCTATGTTTGGAGCTTTAGAGTCTAGGGTTGCTCTTGCATGAAGGACATTAGTCTACTTTTGTTGAATGCCCTCACGTGGTTATTATGTGTAGTAATGATAATACAAATATTGATTATGTGTGCTTTGACTATTTAAACTTAATTTATATGAAAAGTTTCTTGGCCAAGGGAATGTTTATGGTTTCCATGTATTTGAGTCAAAGCTGAAAAAGCATGCATCTTGCATTTTCTAGGTTAATCAACTAGTTCATGAAGTTTTGATTTACACACATATATAGCTAACCAATTTCAACAGCCATGAGATCCGTTCTCATAGGCTTCCTGGGCAAGGCCGAGGGTGGCCATGCCATGTTGTTATGTGGTTGTCAGGAGTAACTTTTAGATTGTGAGGCAAAGCAAATATCTAACAATTTTTGCACTTATTTTATTTGTAAGGTAGGGCCCCTAAAATCTTTTTGCCTTTGCAGTTGGTCTTAAATTTGGTGTTACCATTGGATTGTGTTTCTCTTTTGGAACTGCTACTGCGGGAGTCTTATAAGTTTTCATCACTACACTTATTTTCAATACCATTTTGATTATGGTAGAGACGCTCATTGTATGTGCCTGATTTATCTTGATGGGTAAATATTCTTGTCGCTTGAATGGTAATAGATGTTATTCTAACATGCTTATTTACTTTGCATGTTGCTTCTAGTTATGTATTTAGAGTTGGATAAACCTTTCTAAAAGCTTTTCTTATGCTGAAATTTTCACTAGTAGCGTAATTTCCTCTTATTATCTAGTGATCTTTCTTCTTCTTCTTTGCAGTATATTTTTGCTAAATTCAATATCTATGCTTTGTATACTAAAGATGATGTAAAAGAGCCTAACACGATCTAGATAGAGATTAGGTTTGAGGCTAGAGGCTAGGCAGCCCACATGAAGCATGCCGTAAGAAAAGTAGGGTTAATAGGTCAACCATTGATTAGGGAGACACTTTAAAGAAGATCCCTATGATCAAGTTGAAGATTTCAGGATCTTATGATAACATACTTTTATGTTATCTTTCTTCTTGTATATGCCACATGCATATTCGTTCATTTCAATTCAATATAAGCATGCATAACATGTTATATAACATATCAAGATCACATACATGTTGTGTTAAATAAATCCTAGCATGCTACTAAGAACATACGTAAGAAATGAAACCTAACATGCTACTAAACCAAGAAAAGATGTGCACCTTTCTTCTTGGTTATCTTTGGCAAAAGCTTGAGGGAGAACTTGATCTTAGAGGGGCACCTTGAAGCTTGAATAGAGATGAACAATCTCTATGTAAATCCACCCACAATGCTCTCAAGAAGTGTTTAATATTTCGGCCTCTAAAGGAAATAGGAGGAGAATAATTTTCTCTCAAGAAAATGGAGCAAATGGAGTGCCAAATTCGTGCTTAAAATGGCCAGCCACTAAAGGCTATTTATAGATGACCAAAAGGCACACCTTTACACCAAGAAAGGTGTCTTTTAAGCCAAAGAACACTTCCTTTGGCTAAGGGTCATGTATGGTGGCGAAAATACATGTCTTTTAGCCAAGGAACACTTCCTTTGGCCTATAAGAGGCCGAAATGTTCCTTGGGCCAAGGAACATGTCTATAACCAAGCTGAACATACATGTCCTTTTGGCCACATAACTACCTTATGGGCGAATATACATGTCTCTTGAGGTCAAAGGACATCATTCTTGGTGCAATAACCACCCCAACCACCTCATGGCCGAATATACATGTCTCTTGATGTCAAAGGACATCATTCTTGGTGCAATAACCACCCCAACCACCTCATGGCCGAATATACATGTCTCTTCACTCAAAGGAATCATTCTTGGTGCTTCCACCCCAACCACCCCATTGGATGAAATACATGATTCACTGTTCCTTTGGATAAAGCATGTTCTTTTAGCCAATAGTCATCTCTTTTGATGAAGAGACATACCTTTACACAAAAGATGTGTCTCTTGGTGGTTTTGAGCTAAAAGCAAGGTGAGCTGGCACAAAGCTAGCTCACTATACTACTTATGCACCATTGAGCTCCTTTGAGCTCCAACCAAGCACCATGAACTGAGGTCCAGCTCCTAGAGCTGACCTAGAGCTGGAGTTAGCTGCTCTCAGCTGAAGTGAACTGAAGTCCAGCTACACTCAGCTACCAGAAGCTGAAGTGAGCTGACTTGAGCTAACTTGAGCTGAAGTCCAGCTACTTTGAGCTACTTATAGCTGAAGTGAGCTGACTTGAGCTGAAGTCCAGCTACTTTGAGCTGACTTTGAGCTGAAGTCCAGCTACTTTGAGCTACTTATAGCTGAAGTGAGCTGACTTGAGCTGAAGTCTAGCTACTTTGAGCTACTTATAGCTGAAGTGAGCTAACTTGAGCTGACTTGAGCTGAAGTCCAGCTACTCGGAGCTACTTATAGCTACAGTGAGCTGACATAAGCTAACTTGAGCTAAAGTCTAACTACTTTGAGCTACTAATAGCTGAAGTGAGCTGTAGCTTTAAGTGAGCTGACTCGAGCTAAAGGGAGCTACTTCTAGCTGCCTTAGATAGCTGTTCAAGCTAGAGTTAGCTCAATGAGCTCAAATCCTATCTTAAAAGGATCTTGGTGCGCCAAGAATTCCAACAAACTCCCACTCGCACTAAGATGCTTTTAAACTTCCAGCTCCCACTCAAAACAAACTCCTTAATCCTAATAGCCGAAATAATCCAAACACTTCTACATATATAGAGTTGTGGGTGCGACCTCAGGCACACACACTAAGTCTCTTCCATTGAGGTTGTTAGACTCTCAATAGAAGATTGTCCTCTCCTCATAGTTTGAACTTCTTCAAACTTTCCTTTGAACACATCAAATTCAAGTGTGTTGCTTAAACACATCAAGCTTGCTTGAACACATCAAGTTATGCCTTTCAGACCCCAGACATATGATACACTTCTTAATCACAATCAGTCTCTTTCTTAGAATTTCAACTCCTTGAAATCCATGATTGTATTAAGCATTGAGTACTCATTTCAATCACTTGTCATTCAATCTAGCATACTACTCACAGTAATATGTGGGCCCAAGATTGAATTTAGTGAACGTGTATCATCTTAATGTCTTTCCTTTTAGCTTCAACTACTTAGGTCAATGAGTTAACATGATTACCCAAAAGGAGGATACTCCAGTCTCATTTCTCTAAGACCTTCGACAACCAATCAAAGTAATCATAATTAACTCAACTTCCTAATAGCAAGCCATAGTCACTAAGAGTCTGATTCGAAGAATCTCACACTAAGCAAGAACAGAGACAACTTGCTTAAATTCTTCTCTGGTCGTATTTCATGGTCATGGAACACTTGGAAACACATCCATTAAAGTTCCATAATACACTTCTAAGGTGTTTTACTCATGTCACTCCCACTTGGAGTGATCTCCATTCCAATTGAGGAGTGTGTCATTTCTCCCTCTTAAAACACCATGAAGTGTACTCCTCTTAACACATAAAAGGAGGACATGTCAATAACCATGAAATTTCTCCATGTAAGCCTTAGCTTACATTTAACATAGGCTAGGATGTATGAATGGTCATACAAACTGAATGCACCAAAGCATTGAATCTTGATTACTCATAATCAAGGCGACCATAAAAGCTAAAGTGTCATGTGTTGGAGCATGACTCCCACTTAAATGTATCATTCACTTAAGTTTCATTTAAGTCTTTAGCCAGTCTCATCCTTAATCTTACACAAAGATCAAGGGCGAATGACTTGTGTGAGAAAGTCATCCTCTGCCTATGTTTGACATGTTCATTTGTTCGTTGTGATTCATAAAATTGAACTGAGTATTTCATAAAATAATCTGTATTATTTCAAAGAAATACATAACATGTGTGACACCAAAGAGGTGAAGTACATCCAACATTTACATTCTTCTAAGACCCATTGCTCTAACATGTCGAGCAAATACAAGTGGTGGCAATGGCTTAGTGAGAGGATCTGCCACCATCAGGTCTGTAGAAATGTACTCAATCCTAACTTCACCCTCTTCAATTGCATCCCGCACAAAGTTATATTTCATGCTAATGTGCTTGGTTTTTCCATGGTATTTGGGGTCCTTGGTATAAGCCATGGCTGCCATACTATCACTGTAGATAGTAATAGGTTTCTCAATAGAAACCCTGGACTCCAAATTCTTAAGGAAATAACCTAGCCAAAGGGCTTCTTGTACAGCTGAGGCACATGAAACAAATTCAGCCTCCATTGTGGACAATGCTGTACAAGTTTGCTTCTTACTACACCAAGTAGTAGCCCCACCATTTAGCATGAAAAGATAACCAGATGTAGACTTGCTGGAGTCTCTATCTCCTCCCCAATCAGCATCAGAATAGCCACGTAAACCAAGGTCTTTACCTTGGTAACAAAGCCAATAATCCTTAGTACCCTTGAGGTACCTTAGGATCCTCTTGACACTCTTCCAATGCTCCAGACCAGGGTTGGAAGAATATCTTGCTAGAAGTCCAACCGCTTGGCTGATGTCTGGCCTTGTACATAACATGGCGTACATCAAGCTACCAATGGCACTTAGGTAGGGGACCTGAGCCATCTCTTCCTTCTCCTTTGGAGTCTTAGGACACAAGTCCTCTCCAATCTTGCAACCATATGCAAGAGGTGTACTCATGGGCTTTGCATTTGTTAAGTTGAACCTTGCAAGAATCTTATCAATATAAGGCTCTTGAGAAAGGGCCAATAGCCTTGCCTTTCTATCCCTCAGGATCTTAACCCCTAGAATAAAGGCAGCCTCTCCCATGTCCTTCATGTCAAAGGTGGAAGACAACCATCCCTTGATGGTACTTAACAATGCAAGCCCATTACTTGCAATCAGTATATCATCTACATATAGAGTCAATACTGCAAAACTAGACCCAGAAGAGTACAAGTATACACAATGGTCTTCATGCATCATCACAAAGCCATAGCTTGTGATTGCATGGTGAAACTTCAAGTACCACTGTCTTGAAGCTTGCTTAAGACCATAGATAGACTTCTTTAGTCTACATACCTTGTCCTCTTGACCCTTTTGGACAAACCCCTCAGGTTGTCTCATATATATCTCCTCACTCAAATCACCATTGAGAAAGGCGGTCTTTACATCCATCTGATGTAACTCTAGGTCTAGATTTGCCACGATGGCAAGTAATATCCTGATGGAAGTGAATTTTACAACAGGAGAGAAGGTGTCTTTGAAATCAACACCCTCATTCTGTGTAAAACCCTTGGCCACCAAACGGGCCTTGTATCTTTCGATACTTCCATCAGAGTTCACCTTGATCTTGAGAACCCACTTGTTCCCAATTGCCTTACGGCCTGGAGGAAGATCACTTAGCTCCCAAACCCCATTGAGATGCATTGAATGCAACTCATCCTTCATTGCATTTAGCCACTCTTCCCTCTGTGCACCCTCAAGAGCCTCCTTAATGTTACTTGGCTCATCTATCTCAGATGCAACCAAATTTGCCTCACTATCCAAGATCCACCATTCTTTAGGTGGTCCAAATTTCCTCATTGATCTTCTCAATGTAGGCTGAGATGGAGGCAACTCATGCTCCATCTCTTGAGGCTCAACATTTTGCTCTTGAGTATCCTCAACTCCCTCTTGAACAAAACCTTCCTCTTGGAGGTCTTGCTCATGTTGGTCCACAACAACAGGCATTTCTGGAGCCATTGCTCCATGTGGTTGAGGTACTCCCTCTAGAGTAGGTGCATGTGTCCCAGGTGTCCTTATGACACTTGGTTGATCCTCATCTAGGATCTGGCTTAATGAGGTTAAGTCACCACGCTCACCAACTTTGGGGAACTCATCCTCCACAAAGTTAGCATTCCTTGCATCAAAGATGTTCCCAGTTTTGTGACTTATATCCAAGAACACATAACCCCTAGATTGTTCAGCATAACCAAGGAAGGCACACCTCCTCCCTCTTGGACCCAACTTTCCCAAAGGATGGTCCGTTATGTGAACATAAGCCAAACAACCCCAAGGGCGTAAATAGCTTAGATTAGGAGTTTTCTTCTTCCATAACTCATATGGAGAAGAGTTCACATTCTTGGTGGGTACTCTATTAAGGACATGAACTGCACACAGCAGTGCATCACTCCAATAAGTGATGTCTAAGTTGGCCTTTGCCATCATGGAACGTACCATGTCCATAAGAGTTCTATTCTTCCTCTCAGACACTCCATTCTGTTGGGGTGTCCAAGGAAGAGTGAACTCCCTTTCAATACCCTTCAAGTCACAAAATGCCTTGAATGCATTTGATGTATACTCTCCACCCCTATCTGTCCTCAAGGACTTAACCTTCTTACCTACTTGGTTCTCAACCAAGTGTACATACTTCTCAAAGCATGCCAAGGCCTCTGCCTTGTTTCTTAGTAGGTAGATGTGGGTGAATCGAGTATAATCATCAGTGAATGTGATGAAGTACTTGAATCCATTTCTAGATTCAACCCTCATGGGCCCACATAGGTCAGAGTGAACTAAACTTAGTGCCTCACCTCTCCTAGTTGCTTTGCCAAAAGGCTTTCTTGTGGCTTTTCCCTCTAGGCATGATTGGCAACTTGGAAGGACAACCTTGGTCAAGGAACCTAGCAAGCCACTCTTGGCTAGCTTGTCCATTCTATCTTGACCAATGTGACCCAACCTTTCATGCCATCTCATTTCATTTGTGGCCTCTGTCACATAGCAACTAGGACTTGCAACAGAATGGTTAGTTGGCTTCAACTCATAAAGCCCATTATTAACTGAGCAAGTGCATACTATCTTATTATCTTTAATAATAGACACATTATTATTAAAGAAATTAAAGCAATAATTGTACTTCAACATACAACTTATAGAAATCAAATTTCTACAAATGTTTGGTACATACAATACATCTATTAGATACAAATATCCAATATCTATAGGAATTCTACATGTTCCTATGCCTTCCACTTCCAGCCTGGCATCATTTCCCACTGAAACGTGCTTAGTTCCTTTTAAGAGCTTCCTGTAGGCCACAAACCAGGACCTGTCCCGGGCTATGTGGTCTGTTGCTCCCGAGTCTACAATCCACAAAGAATTGCACTCAGTTAGTAATGTACATGACACAACATGTACAATGGAAGTAGAAGGGTATGTATGTACCTTGGGTGGACCCTTGCAATCTTTTGCAAAGTGTCCTTTATACCCACAGTTGAAGCACTTCAGCTTGCTTATGTCCCGCTTCTTTTTGAACTTTTTCTTGGAAGCAGGACCTTTTCCCTTGCCCTTCCCTGGCCCTCCTTTGCCACCACTCTTCTTCCATCCCTTCTGGATAGAGGATGAGGCAACATATGCCTTAGAATGGTCCTTAAGGGCCATCACCTCAACCTCAAGCAGGAGGTGACGAGCAATGTCATCAAATGACATTATTTGAGGGTTATGGCGTAAGTTGACCTTCATCAACTGCCATTCCTCATCGGGCAGGGAATGGATTATTGCTTGCACTTGTTGCTCATCAGTGAGCACATGCCCTGCTGTCTTGAGTTGGTGGATCATGCGTGACATTTCACGGAAGTGAGCACTCATAGAGTGATCAGCACGCTTCACATAATTCTCAAACCTGAGAATCATTGAGCGTTGTTTCTCTACAGAAACATCTCCATACTTGGCCTTGACTGAGTCCCATATGGCCTTAGCCCCCTCAAGCATGGAGAATTCCACCATAATCTCATCCACCATAGTGGAGAGGAGAGTGACTCTACACATAGAGTTCTTCTTTAGGAATGCCTCATAGGCAGTCCTATCCTGTCCCTCAGTAGGAGGCATGATCTCTTGAGTGAGCACATCAAGAGTATCTTGCTCAGTTAAAATGAATTTGACCTTCTGTTGCCAAATTGAATAGTTTTCACCATCCAATTTGAGGTCACGGTTTAATTCTGCAACTATATTCTTACAAGCCATCTACATTGATGCAATTCACATGTTTTAGTTCAATTTACACAACAAGACTCAACAAAGCAACATGTGTATGAAACAACTTCTAACATGCTCATATATGGCAAAAGAGATGCATATAGCATTCAATCAGAAATACACAAACATGCCTTCATTGCTTCATACACATATCCTTCATTAGCCTTTATCAAAATCATACACATATGTATGATCCTAAATCATGCTTACTACATGCAACATATACATTTTCATGACCTAGGCTCTGATACCAATTGAAGATTTCAGGATCTTATGATAACATACTTTTATGTTATCTTTCTTCTTGTATATGCCACATGCATATTCGTTCATTTCAATTCAACATAAGCATGCATAACATGTTATATAACATATCAAGATCACATACATGTTGTGTTAAATAAATCCTAGCATGCTACTAAGAACATACATAAGAAATGAAACCTAACATGTTACTAAACCAAGAAAAGATGTGCACCTTTCTTCTTGGTTAGCTTTGGCAAAAACCTGAGGAAGAACTTGATCTTAAAAGAGCACCTTGAAGCTTGAAATAGAGATGAACAATCTCTATGTAAATCCAGCAACAATGCTCTCAAAAAGTGTTTAATATTTCGGCCTCTAAAGGAAATAGGAGGAGAAAAATTTTCTCTCAAGAAAATGGAGCAAATGGAGTGCCAAATTCGTGCTTAAAATGGCCAGCCACTAAAGGCTATTTATAGATGACCAAAAGGCACACCTTTACACCAAGAAAGGTGTCTTTTAAGCCAAAGAACACTTCCTTTGGCTAAGGGTCATGTATGGTGGCGAAAATACATGTCTTTTAGCCAAGGAACACTTCCTTTGGCCTATAACCACCCCATAACTACCTTATGGCGAAAATACATGTCTTTTAGCCAAGGAACACTTCCTTTGGCCTATAACCACTACATGGGCGAAAATACATGTCTTTTAGGCCAAGGAACACTTCCTTTGGCCTAAGAGACATGTCCCTTTGGTCAAGAGACATGTCCAACCCATGGCCGAATATACATGTCTCTTGAGGTCAAAGGACATCATTCTTGGTGCAATAACCACCCCAACCACCTCATGGCCGAATATACATGTCTCTTGATGTCAAAGGACATCATTCTTGGTGCAATAACCACCCCAACCACCCCATGGCCGAATATACATGTCTATTCACTCAAGGAACACTTCCTTTGGATGAAAGGACATGTTCTTTTAGCCAATAGTCATCTCTTTTGATGAAGAGACATACCTTTACACAAAAGATGTGTCTCTTGGTGGTTTTGAGCTAAAAGCAAGGTGAGCTGGCACAAAGCTAGCTCACTATACTACTTATGCACCATTGAGCTCCTTTGAGCTCCAACCAAGCACCATGAACTGAGGTCCAGCTCCTAGAGCTGACCTAGAGCTGGAGTTAGCTGCTCTCAGCTGAAGTGAACTGAAGTCCAGCTACACTCAGCTACCAGAAGCTGAAGTGAGCTGACTTGAGCTGACTTGAGCTGACTTGAGCTAACTTGAGCTGAAGTCCAGCTACTTTGAGCTACTTATAGCTGAAGTGAGCTGACTTGACTGAAGTCCAGCTAGTCTGAGCTACTTATAGCTGCAGTAAGCTAACATAAGCTAACTTGAGCTAAAGGGAGCTACTTCTAGCTGCCTTAGATAGCTGTTCAAGCTAGAGTTAGCTCAATGAGCTCAAATCCTACCTTAAAATGATCTTGGTGCGCCAAGAATTCCAACCCAAGTTGTCAATCATGCCATGGGAGAAATCCCCTCCATGGCCAAAGCACCATGAGGCCTATATAAGGTAGCCTTCTGGGAGAGGGCAAGTACATCAAACACCTTACTCTCTTACTCTCTAAATTTCTTTCTCCTATCATGGCCTCTTGCTAACTTAAGCATTGGAGGGTCTAGGAATGCAATCTTGGGTACCTATAACCTTGCCCTTGGTTACAAAAAGTTGGACACCAAGCTTGTCTAGAAGGATCTCACACATCCCAGTCAATGATTCGGATTTCAACTTAAAGTATTTTGGGAAACACTAGTGAATGATGGGGACCAGACGATCAACTTCACTCAACAAAAATGACTGAAAGGATGATGGGGTAGTGGTTTCAGTGAAATGCTGTCCAAGTGATATACTTACCCTTTCTAGCATGCCATTAAGCATGAGGGATTGCCTTTGCCTTTTTGTAAGATGACTAGTTCAATGCCTTCAAGCACTCACTATTCAATGAGATACATGAGAAAATGTGATAAGAGAATCACAAGGCTCTCCCCAAAGCACCCAAGGAGGAAGTGGAAAGTCACTAGTGGAAATAGAGGCATTGATAATATTCCATAAGGATGGAATTGATATTCAGGCAGTAGTTCAGAGATAGCTAGGGTGGAGGAATATGAAAAGTTGATAGGCCATAGATTTGTAGGATAATCCTTTAGGATGATGGTTGGAATTTTTTGCTGGCACAAGACATTTATTGGAGCCAGGATGAAATTCAACAAGAATAAAAAAGCAAGTTATAACAATGAAAAAAGTAACCAAGAAAAGCAACAAGTAGTAGACAAAAAAGGCTTATTAGCTTCTAACGTACCTTGGCCAAGCAAATGGAAAAATCAAACTAAGAGACAAGCATGGAGTCCAAAGAAAGTTTCACAAGGAAGTAGAAAGATGGAAAGTACCATGAAATGCCATGAACAATAATGTAGATTTGAAATTGGAAAGTTAAGCAAAAACTATAACTGGTATCCTTCTAGGTGAAGAGTATTTCAAGAAGAGATAGTCATCTCTAGTGGAATGCTACCACATGGCTATTGCCCTAAAATCAGCATAAAATGTAGGAGTCATTTTTGTCTCGACTTTCACTTAAGAGGGCTTGTTAATACTCGAATGCGATTTTCAGCCATTAGAAGTGTACGTCCAATTGAACATCAAGTAAGGGAGCTTCACTTGATCCAAATAGAGACTACGCTAAGGCTAGCAGCTGGGCATAACACATGGAGCATGCCTCATTGAAAGAGGGCTTAAGGGGTCGGTAGTTAATTGGAGAGGGACATTCCAGAAGAACCCCATTGTCATGTAGTCTATCATTCCATGGGTGAAAATCCCCCCCATGACTAGATGACCACAGGGTCCTATATAAGGTAGCATTCTAGGATAGGCAAGGTATGTTGAATGCCTTGCTCTTTTACTCTTTAAAAGTCTTTCTCCTCTCATCGTTTCTTACTAACTTAAGCATCGGAAGGTCTTCCCTGGGAATACATCATTGGAGACCTCTATCCTTGCCTTTGATTGTAGACACACGGACAACAAGCTCATCTCTAAGAGTCTCACATATTTCACTTAATCATTCAGATGTTAGGAAGCAAACATTTGTTTTTTGCGGCTCCAATTTTGTTACTGTAGACTTATTTCACATTAACTTTGTTATATGTAGTAAAAGTAACTTTCATGTGTTCTATCATAGAAGTTTCTCAATTATGTTTGATTCTACATATCAGGCCATCCTAATTTTGACATTTCTATACTTTATGGATTTTGCTACTTTGTGCTTCTCTTGGTGCTACAATTTCATATCATCCTACTATTAGTTTACATTAGGGACAAATGCTTGTGTAGTTATAGTTAATGTATTCTCTATCTCTCTATCTCTCTTTTTGTCTTTATTTTTCCATTTATTCCAAAAGTTTCACACAATTCCTTTGTCAATATTGTCATATAGATACCTCCTGGTGAAACAAAATTACTACCAATTCTTGTGCAGATTCATGGGGTAGATTACTAAGGTAATTTCTTGCCTTAGATTATAAAAAAGATCAGGAAGATTGGCAATGCACCATCAATAATAACTATATGTGTATCATGGCTAGCGTAAAATGGGTTTTGAATTTAAGTTGTTTGGTTAAGATTTATTAGGATATAGGGTTCACTTTTTAAATGTTCATGACACACAAGCATGTTATTTTGTTCATAAAAACCATACTGAGGCATAAAGAAGATTTTGCTTATTTTTTTTTTCTACTTGCTTATTCTTCAATTGCTATGTATTCCCATACATGTAAACAATAATAGTGTTTTTTTTCTTGCATATAACTTTGTTTAAGCAAATTACAGACATGGTAGCAATTGGCTATTTATTTCTAGATTGCCTAAAGCCATTTTTGGCCCTTAAACTTACATGACCTAGACATTAAGCCCCTTAACATAGAATCAGTTAAACTCACCCTTTAGACTTTGAAACATGGGACAGTTTGCTCTTTTCAACCTCATGTGCACAACACTTGATGTTTTTTTCCAACACCATCGTAGCTCAATTGTTGCTTGAGATTTAGGGCTTGAGGGTTGGCTTGTTCTTTCCCAAAAGTGCAACGTGATGAAGTACAGTTGCACGTGCAAAGAGGAAAAGATGATGAAGAAAAGAAAATGATAAGTTTGAGTATTGGTAGAAAAGTGTCGATCCCAGACATACTAATGTGAAATTAGGGAATGATTCCTAAAGATTGTCTATCCAAGAATAGTGAAGAGGTAAAAGATAGACTTGAAATTGCTATATGCATTTTGGAAATGTTTGTGTTGAAGCAAACTATGTTTAATAAGTGGGTATGATTCTTCTTGGAAAAAAAAAAAGTTGTGTACACTAACAAATTTAGTAATTGAGTATTGATGATGGTGGGTTGGCCATGAACTTCTCCTTTAGCACCATAATTTTGTTGCCTTGGTATTATGGGTTTAGATTGTTCATATAAAAAGTTAATTCTTTTGTTCAATTTTATAAGTGGTTGTCACATTAATTTATGTGTGATGCTCTAGCACATTTTCAATGTTGGACATGTTGAACCTCCGGTAGACTTTTGCCTAAGTAGTAACTGCAGCACTTAAAGAATAAAGGTTAGGAGCTCCCCAAAGTGTGTTCTTGGGGGAGATATTTCTAACACCCAAGTCAGTATGCGAGGCGGGAAGTCATTAAGAGTTAAGAGTAGAGAACGGAAAAGGGGGATATCTCTTGTGTCTTACCTGGGAGCCTTCCTCGAGTATTTATAAGAGGTTGGGAAGATGAGGCCGTATGCTTAGCCTGAGTAGATCAGGACATGTGTTTGGTCAGATTTGGTCCATACATTTGGGGAGGGGTGTCTACAGCTAGCCATAGGCAATTATGCCTAAAAGGTAGGGGCATGTGCAAGGTTTCTATTAGAGATCCCCCAACTATATTTGTTGTTTCTATCTAAGACCCCTCAGGGATCTGAGACCCCTTCGGACAGGGATTTTCCCCAAGGGTGACTGGAGAAAGCCCCTCAGATGTGCGAACCTCTTTTAGGAAGCATTTCTTCTGTCGAAGATGATAGACCTACATTTCCAATGTTGATCATATACACCTCCGAGGATGTCAAAGAGTCTTTTTCCTAAATTCGGTAGTATACCTTTCCAAGGGTGGTGTAAATCCTTCTCCCAAGGTTGGTCATACAAATTCCAGAAGGTGGTGTTAGGTCTGCCAATAAGAAGGTCATATGGCTAATAGCCCTTCGCCTATCACATGCCCCATCTGAGGGACTGAAGTTGTATCGTTGGTACTAATCCAACAAGAACATGTTACAAAAATCTTGCCTTTGGGAAGCTGAGGCTGTCTTTGGTAAAAGAACTTCTTTTTGCTGAGGTTGCCCCTTTGCCCTAACTAGCTTTTTGGTCTGAGATCCTTTCTTTGTCGATGTTGTACTCTTGGCATACTTTTAGAATCTTTGTTTGTGTTCCATTTTTTCAATTGAAACCCTTGGTGAGAACGTTACCTAAAGCCAAATTCTTATTTTTGATGAGGTCACATCTTCGGCACATAAGGAGTTACTTTTTACTTAGGGTTTTTATTCCTGCTTTCTGCAAATGGATCGTCCTATAGTTTGAAGGAGTAGTCATGTCACCTCAGGTCACGCAACATTGATTTACTAAATCAGAAGGTGTGGCCTTGTTTCTCGTGCCATGTGACACATGCCATCAGGTCATTGGCTATCCTTGACATCCATTACATCGGTTATGTCTCTTCGCTTGCAGAGGGTCATTATGGTGTCATTTTGCCTGCGTTCTTCTAGCTATATAAAGCCATTTCTCCCCAAGGCCTTTAGCTCTTTCTTGCTCTCCGGCTTTCTTATTTTCTTATGGCGGTGTCTTAGCGGCAGAGCAATTTTCGGCCACCACTTATGATGGTTTTCTTGGGTTCAGTAGGTTGGTATTTTTTGAAGTCAATTTTTTTTCTTTGTTCCCTATTCCTTTAGCATTTTTGAGGTTAGGGTCTTATTTTACGAAAGATGTCTTCTTCTCATGCCAAAGCCTGATCCATTCCTAAGAGTTAGACACCACTTAACTCTCATTTGAGCTATGCCACTGTGAAAAAGCTAAATAAGTGGTCAGTAAAATTTTTCCTTCCTTTTTATGCCATGATTAAGCTTTTTCACCCTGCCAAACCGAGCTACCTTCCTCAACATAATGAGGTTACCCTTTTTATAGCACAGTTGAAGGCGGGTCTTTGATATCCACTACTGAAGATGGTGAGTGATGTTAGCCATTTTCAAGGCATAGCTGTTAACCAGCTACCACCGTACTCCTATTTTTATTTCCATGCCTTTTTGTGTGTGTGTGGGGTCTTCAAGATAAACCTTCACTTCATTTTTTTTATGCAATATTACATGCTTCATGTTGTCCCAAAGGGTGGGTTTTAGTTCTTGCTCCCTTAGGTATCCAGGAGCAAGAAATTCACTTTCACCTCTGGTGCCAAGGATAGTTGGCAAGGATGGTAGAAGAAGTACTTCTTCATGGAGGTGGACAAAAAATGGAAACAAATGCCTATGAAGTGGGCTTCTGGGACCCTTGATATCGATGTGATGGATTAGTTGAAGTTGCTTACCATCTAATTAGAGTTTCAATTCAAGGAATTCGACAACTGTATTCAAGCGGTAGCTGATTGGACGGACCAGGCCACATCATGTCCATTGTACCCTCTTCCAATCAAATGGAACTTCATGATCAAAGAACTGAAGAGGTACTTCAGGAGCTTCAGGTCATCAAGGAGCATGTTACTAACAAGAATATGCCAGAACTAACTGTGAATAGGAAGAAGTCATGGTTGGTCATGCTCGTTCGGGGTGAACTTTCCTATTCAACCCTTGTAGAGAGTAAGCTTCTTTCCAGCTTGTTTTTTTTGGATTTGTTGATACTTACACTAATATTTTCCTTTTTGTATAGATGGGCGACAAATCAACAGCCTTTACAAGAGTCTGTTCCTCGGCCAAGCTGAGAAAGGGGAGCAGAAAAAGAAGGCCCAAAAAAAAAAAAGGGACCAGCTCGATAGTGTTTGTCAGCTCTAAAGACTAAGAAAACAAATTGGGACTCTTTCCTTTGTCGACTTGAAGATCTAACCGAAGCCCAATATCATTCCGCCAAATGTTAGATCCTTCATCGGGGGTGGCCATCTTATCCATTCCTCTGAGCCCCGACATTGCTGCCGAGACTCTAAGGACTTCGCCTGAAGTGATCTCGGCTAAAGAGGTGGAAGAGAGGTGGAGGAGGAAAGGCAATGAGCTCTCTACCGAGGTCCGCAACATTAGTTGTTGTGGCCCTTCTAGTGGGAAGCATGTTTGAGGAAGGTAAACTATTCTAAATTAAGTTTAGAACCTTCATTTAAGTTTACATAGCAAGAATAGAGAAGTTTAGCAAAGCTCACTAAGTTCTGAGAAAAATAAAGAACTAAACGAAGTTCAGGGGAAAAATGGTAATTTTGCATCCTGAATAGCTGAGACGAGTCCCAAGTGTTTTAAATGAATTTTTATAACATAACTTTCAACCTTAACTCAAACTTAAAGAATAAACAAGAATTTAATCAAGAATGACTTAGTTACAATGATGGGGGGCTTAATTGCATTAAACTTGAAACCTTGGTGACCTTGATGCTAAGTAAGGGTTTAAGAAGGGAAAGAGAAGGGGGAGGCTGCCATAACCACGTTTTCATCCTTCCCTCACTTATTTCTCTCTTAAATTAAGCTTGGAATCAAGTGATCTTGGTATCAAGAGGTGCATTCAAGGTGTATAAGCTTGGAGGAGCCAATTTCAAGGTTGAAACCATGATTTTGAAGCTTGGAAAGGCTTTTTTCCACTTCCCCTATTTTTGAACAAGGTAAGAAATGTGTTCTTGATTGAATTCATGTTTGTTAGTTAGTTTGAAGCTTGGGTTTTGGTTAGAGAGTGAAGTTTTGATGTTTGGTGCCATTGTTTCTTATTGGAACTTGTGTAGAACTTTGGTGAGCTTGATTGATTGGAAAGAAGCTTGATTCTTGCTTGTTACTTTGAGTTGAGGTAAGGGAGATGTGTTTTCAAGTTCATTTAATGCCAATAGCCTGAGTTTCCTTGAAGAATTTGAGTGGTTTTAGCTATGGCATTAGTTAAAGGTTTTGGTTAAATTATGGTGGACTAGAGGAATTGGGAGGATTGGATTGATGTTACAAGATATCATAGATTCGCTTGTGATAGTTGGTTATGATCTATGCAACATGTTCTATGTGTATATGAAATTTGGAGGCATTCCAAGCATGTTTGATATGTGTAGGAAGTGTCCAAAGTTCATAGCAGCAAAACTGGAGATTTTATGGGCATTTTGCAGGTTTGGCGATGCATTGCTAATCCACATGAGTTCCCACGACATGTCACGAAGACCTCAAAAAATTGGCAGAACGTCGAGAACTATAGTGACGCATTGCCACGGTTGGCAACGCGTCGCCAAGACAACATTTGACACCCGGTTTTGTTTTTGGCATAATTTTTTGCTCTGGTGTTCGATTAAGGTGATTCAAGATTTCACATGAAGCTAAGAGGGAGTACTATCACCTTCATGTTTTAAAAACACTTAAAATGCCCCAGTTTTAGATTTATATTAACTCAAAGTGAAGGGATGTTTTAAAGGAAGCTATGTTGCAATGATCACAACAAGGTATTACTCGCCCAGGTGAGAGGTTTAGAACCCTTGGCAACCTAGCCATGCCATAGCCATAAGGTTGCAAGGTGAAACCTTGTTCATCTAGTGTACAACAAAAAGTCTTATGGCCTAGTCTACAAAGTTCCACCATAATTCCCCTGCATAACAACTATGGGAAGGCTACATGATTGCATCCAGTAAGCTTCAGCTTGCTAGGAGCGGGTTAGTGATCAGAACTCGCTAGGCATGGAGTGATTCACCATGAGGAGGGCTAGTTGAGGAGAGATCTTTATGGCCTAGTTATATGTGCATATATCAGACCCTCATGCTGTGTGAGCTCGCAGCAAGTTTACATATGTTTATCATATGTCCGGTCCTAGTAATTTCTTGCAGGTACACTAAAGACCCCTTACTGAGCATTGTTGAATTCTCACTCCCTAGTTATGTTATGCAGAGACTGAAGTTGCTGGACCGGGTAATCGTTGAGGATTATCACAGTAGTGTTCTTTTGTGCATATAGGTATGGCATTTGAGAATCCTTGTGTTCTAGTTTACATGGTGTATTTAGTTGGCTTGATGGTCAGGTAATAGTACTAACTAGTATCTTCCTTTGGCTGCACAACCTAGTAGCGCTTGGCAAAGGACTTTTGAGACTCGCCCCTGGGACGTGTATCCAAGGTGGGAGTTAAGTCAAAGAGATCTCAGTAGAGGCTTGTATTTATACAGTACTTTTAGTTGGCTCCATAGTCTATGTTATGAGGAGTCCTTCACTCTAGGATTGCTCTTGGGTGAGGGCATTAGTCTACTTTATGTATGAATATTCTCACGAGCTGTTGTGTGTAGTAAACTCACACAAATGTTGATTTTGTATGCTTTGGCTACTTATACTTATTTTTGTGTAGGAATTACTTGGCCAAGTTAATGTTTTATGGTTTTAATAAACCAAGTCAAAGCATAAGAGCATGCATCTTGCATATTCTAGGTTAATCAACTAGTATCACGGAATTTGATCCGTACACATACACAACTAGCCAATTGTAATCCACCGTGAGATCATCTCTCACAGGGCTTCTTGGGCAGGGGCCAAGGAGGGCCGTGTCACTATTGACTCTAGCGTAGAAGACACCGAAGTCTTGCCATGTTTGCCTCTTAGTCATTCATCTATGAATTTATGCTTTTTCATCATTTTAGATTTTTTGGATGAATGGCTAAGAGACAATGTGAGAAGAGAACTTCATCATGATATTGTAGAGGACCGGGCTTAGATAGGGTGGATGATGGACCACGCTCAACAGAGGGCTGCTTGGGAATTGCATATCCCAAAGGATAAGGTGCTGGCGGAACCGTTCTGGACTTTCACTGAAGACATGGACTTGTTTTTAAAGGACTGCCAGAAGATGGTCCCTCAAATGGTAAGGGGATTGCCACAAAAACCACCTTTCAGTCTCTGATGGATAATTGTCCAAATGGGGAGATTCTTGCTGCTCAGATTTTTGAGCATGCTACCTAGGTAACCCTTCATCCCTTTGTACTTTGTCCTTTTGAATGGAATAACCTTATTTCTCAAAATTTTGGCTAAATCCATGATTAGTACAATCTTTGAAGCCTTTTCAGCCTTCGGCATATTAGTTACTTTGGCTAGCATTGATTGCTCGTGAAGCTTTTCGGTTGATTCACCATCTTCGGCTAATTTACCATCTTCGGTATTGTAAGGCTTAACACATTTAGTCATTTACTATCCTTGAAAAAAATACTATCAATGTTTCAAAACCTCACTATTTTCAAAAGTAATATCCTATCACTTTCAAAGAGTTATGAATATTTTCCTAAAGTGTTTTAGAATAGAATTCAAGCAATGCTTTTGGGAAACTTGCTATGCACAAAAACACTTAGGTACTTTCAAAAGAAGCCACATCAGTTAACCTTCTTCAGTAGGCTCCCTCGTGATAAGACTCCTAAAACTTTAGGCAACTTAGGAGATTACCACATTCATTTGATATCTTTAGGGAGGCTTCTCATAATAAGGCTACTCCCTTGGAAATTTCTAAGTGTAGAATTTTTTCAAATAGTCTAAATTCCATGTGTTTTTCAGCTATTCTCCTTCAATATTTATGACTTTATAGACTTCTAGCCAAACTTCTTCGAGGACTAAATAAGGTTTTTCTCAATTTTCCCGAAGTATGCCATGAAATGGTTTTCAGGACCCTAGTTTAGCCTTTTGGAGAACAAGGTCTCCTTTCTTGATCACTTTAGCTCTCACATGAAAGTTCACTGCAATGGCTACCCTTTGCTAGAAAGCTTTTATTCTAAGTTTGGCTGTCTTCCTATGTTCATCAATGATATTGAATTTGGTTCTTAAACCGAGGTTGTTCCCTTCTTCATCGAACACCTATATTCCGATGGATGGTTGTACAATTGTGACAAGGATAACGGCTTCAGTGCATAATACGAGTGAAAAAGGTGTTTCACCAGTAGCTCTTATAGGAGTTGTTTGATAGCTCCATAGTACACTCAAGAGTTCTCTGTGCCATTTTCCCTTGGTTTTTTTTTGACTTATTCTTGAGAACATCTTTTATTGTCTTATTGGACACCTCAACTTGTCCATTGCTTTGAGGATGGGCAACTGGGGTGAAGTGTAATTTTACCCCGATGTTGGTTTTGAATTACTGAAATCCTTTACCAATGAATTGTGAACCATTATCTGGTACTATCACTCTTGGCACATCGAATCTACATATGATGTTCTTCCAGATGAACTTTTGGATGTCCTCTGTTGAAATTGTTGGTAGAGGCTTTGCCTCAATCCACTTAATGAAATAATCTACTACAACTACATAGAACTTCACTCCTCCAAGAGCCATTGAGAGAGGACTGATGAGGTCAATACCCCAAATGGTGAAGGGGCTAGGGTAGTCAGCCGAAGTTATTTCTTCCAAGGGTGCTATTTGGATGGGTGTGTGTTGCTGGCACTTATTGCACTTTTTGACGAACTACCTTGCAACCTTCCTTAAGGTGGGCCAAAAATATCCTTGTTGGAGTAGTACCGCAACATGGGCGTCAGTCCCGATGTGAAATCCACAAGCTCCTTCATGGACTTCTTTCAAGATTGTCTCGATGTCCTCTTCAGTGATACACCTTTGCAGTTACCCTAGCAGGTACAATTCTTTCTTAATCATGAAATACCTTACAGAGCACCTACACACGTTTGCTGCTTGGTAAGGATGAACTGACCAGTTATTCCTTTATAGGGTGTTTCCACCCCTTTTTTGGTATAGTGAGTGCCATCTTGGCTATTATGACCCTCGTAGTTGAAAACTCAGCTGAGGGATGTAAAATTTATTAAATTAATGGTTTAACACCTTATTTCAAGTTAAGTAAACAAGATTAAGCATTTTCGACAAGCTTACTAAGTTTCGAGGAGTTATGACACCAAAAAGAAGTCAGGGGCAAAATGGTAATTTTTGCAGCCCAAAGTGTCATGCCCTGTCTCGAGAGTTATAAATGAGGTTTATAACCTAACTTAACTCTAACTCAAACTTAGTTGAAATAAACAAGATTTGACCAAGGTTGACTAAGGCTACCTAAAATGAGGGGGTTTATTTGTAAGTTTTTCAATACTTTGGTGGCTTGGTTTTAAAAAAAAGCTACAAAACTAGGTAAAGGTGAGGGATGGCTGCCATTTTATCTTCAAACCAGAGTTCATCCTTCCCTCTACCTTTCCTCTATGAATTTATGCGCAAAATCAAGTGTTCTTGGTGAAATTTGAAGCTGCCAAAGGTTTATATGGTAAGGGGAGCTTGATTCAAGAGGAATTTTATGTTTATAAAGCTTGGAATCATGTTTCCAGCCATCACTATTTTTGATACAAGGTAACAAGTGTGTTATTCATGATTTCTTGTTTATTAGTTGTTTGGAAGCTTGGGTTTTGGTTAAGAGTTAGTAATTTGGTGTTATATGTCTTTGATTACTTGGAACTTAGGTAGAACTTGTGGAACTTGGTTTGTGTGGAAAGGTAGCTTGAATCTTCCTTGGGGCATTGAATTTGAGGTAAAGAAGTTATATTTTCAAGCTTAATTGATGCTATTGGAATGAGTGTGCTTGATGAATGCAAGTAATTCTAGCAATAGCATTAGTTTTTGGGCAAGGTTAGCTAATGGTGCACTATAAGGTTTGTGATGATTGGAATGATGCTTAAATGCATCATAGGATGACTTGTGATAGTTGGTTGTGATCTATGCAACTTGTTTTACATGTATGTGAAGTTTGGAGGCTAACCAAGCATGTTTGATATGTTTGGTAAATGTCCAAAGTTCATAGCAGCAAAAACAGAAGCTTTTTGGGTTTTTGCAGTATTGCCGATGCGTCACCAATAGACACCAACTCCCATCATGCATCGTCATTACCACAAAAATTGGGAGCTCATTGCCAACTGTGACGGCACATCGCCACAAGCATGGAAATTGAAAATTTTAAATTTTTCTAGGAAGGTCGAGGGGAGGCGTAAGGGGGTTCTTAGGGTACCTTGGGGTCTAAGCATTCCAGGGCTACTTTGAGTCTTCCAAAACTCCCTCAAGACCTGGAAGTTTTCTTGAATTTTATGTAGTCTTATGGTTACTTCTACCATAGGCAAGGGACTAAGTTTTCAAAGGATCACAACTAGGTATCACTAGCTTTGGTGAGAGGTTTAGTACCCTCGGTGACCTAGCCATGCAATAAGCCATGAGGTTGCAAGGTGAGACCTTAGTACACCTAGTCTACAAGGTTTTTATGGCCTAGGCTACAATAGTCCCAACATTGTGCCCTGTACAACATAAGTGAGAGTTACAACTGGTGATTTATCACTAGCTAGGCTGGCAAGCTAAGCTTGTTAGAGGATAAGGCAATGCCTTGTAGTTTAAGGACTAGGTAGAGGACAAGTCCCAAGGGACTGAAACATATACACATAGGTTTAGCCTCACGCTGTATGAGCACACAATGGATTACATATGATAATATATGTGTTGTCCTTAGCATTTTCCTTGTAAGTGAAGATCCCTTGTTGAGAATTACAAATTCTCTCTCCCTTATCTTATGTTGTGTAGTTTCTGACTGTGTTGAGCCAAATAACTGTTAAGGGTTGTTGTGGTAGTATTGATAGCCAAAGGGCTATTACCCTTGGAGAACTCCAAAATTGGTCTGATGAGAACCACCCACGGAAAGTACAAGTGACCAACCTCGGGGAAGAGGGGGCCCTCACCATCCTCGAAAAGGTGACACGACCAACTTCGGGGGAGGGTGTCTTTCACCACCCTCAGATTTTATGAACCTACCGACCTCAGAAAAGTAATTCCCCATCCTCAGCAGGGGAGAACGTCTCCCAAAGGTGCCCCGCTCCACCGAAGAACTTATCCTGACGGCCCTCAGTGATGATATCTAGCCGAAGGCGGCATCCTATTCCGAAGAGGTCTCATTCCCCGAAGGGGTCTTACGAAGATAAGACAAAAATGGTTAAGGAGCCTCTGACAAAGAGACCTCGCACACGCCCCTGACAAAAAGACCTCCCACACGGCCCTAACCTCTGGCCAGAATAGGCTAGGGCCAGCAGGAGATACTCGTCCACAGAGGTATGGATCGCATCCAGCCGAACACGTGTCATGATCTGAATGGGTTGTGCCAAACGGCCTCCCCCCCTATACCTTCCTATAAATACCTGGGAGTAACCTTGGTAAGAAGGACGTAGAAATCTCTACTCTTTTGCTCTCCACTGTCTGCTCCTTATTTTCTAAATACTGACTTGGGCATCACAGGCTCTTCCCCCAGAAACACATTCCGAGGAGTCTCTAACCCTTGTTTTTTTCAGTCTTGCAGCCACGCTCATATTGGAAGTCTCTCATTCAGACACCTTCATACCAGAAGTCCCTACTCCAGGCCACTATGTCACACAACGAAGATGCCGGTGGGCATCAAGTATTTTGTTGCAGGTATATTGTTATGGGAATTTTTATGATTCTAGTTTTCATTGTTACTTGTTAGTGAAGTAACAGTACCAACTCTAGTATTTTCTTGGCCACAGAGGCTACTAGTACGTGGATAGACTTTTTCAACTCACGATCGAGACTTATCTCCAAGGTGGGAGTTTGATGGGAGGATCTTAAAAGAGGCTTGTACATGTTTATGCCTAGTTGCCTCCCGCATCTATGTTCGGAGCATTAGACCCTAGTGTTGCTCTTGGGTGAGGGTCATTAGTCTACTTTTGTTGAATGCCCTCACATCATTATTATGCATAGTAATGATAACACAAATGTTGATTATCGGTGCTTTCACCATTTGAATTTGATTTCTATAAAAAAGGGCCTTGGCCAAGGGAATGTATTATGGTTTCCATGTACTCAAGTCAAAGCGAAATGAGCATGCATGTTACCTTTTCTAGGTTAATCAACTAGTTTAATGAATTTTTAATTCACGTACATATATAATTAGCCAATAACAACCACCATGAGATTCGTTCTCACAGGCTTCTTGGGTAGGGCCAAAGGAGGTCGTGTCAGTTTGGTATCAGAGTATAGTTCATAGACATTGGAGGCTAGGATAGAGATCTGGTTTAAAGTCCATGAGCTAGGATAGTTAGTACTAACCAACACTTGTTGAATGTCGTCTGGCTTTGGTCGTAGGTTCTCATGGTTGACACAAGGTTAAGAGGATCTAGAGGAGCTAGAGAACCTTATGAAGGTTTTACTGATCCAGTTGTGGAATGTTGGATGAGACATCCAGAGTGCTTCAAGGCATGATAACCATCATGAATGAGTTATTTCAAGACCAAGAAAATAGAGTGGTTGCACAGGAGGATGATGACCAAGGGAATTACCCACCCCAAGGTCATGAGAGGCACACTGATCATTGGCAAGTGCCTAAGGCTCGTGAGAGGCTGGACCATGCTTATGAGCATAGGGAGGAGCAGGACACTATGGAAGCTCCAAGGAAGGGAGAAACCCTGCATCAGATGAGATTGCTCAAGAAATTCAAGATGGTTGACCCACCAAGATTTTATGGGTTAGGCAATCTTGATAAGGCCAAGGATTGGTTGAATAGTATGAATTAACTCTTTTCTTGTGGAGGTTATGAGTCAGAGTAGATAATGGCCTTAGTACCTTTCTTTTTTAGAAGGAGGGCTAGCTTATGGTGGGATGAAGTTCTAGAAATGCTAAAGAAAGTAATGGAAATTGATCAAAGCATAAAAGAAAGGTGCTCAAGTGGTCAGACTTGGAGAAGAAGTTTTGACAAGAGTATATTAGCGAGGTGGCTCAAGAACAAAGGAGGATTTAGTTTAAAAATCTTACCGAATGAGAGATGCTTGTAAGAGATTATGAGCAACGCTACAACTTGCTCATTTGATATGCTCCATACATGGATGGAAATGATGAGCTCATGGCCAAGGAATTCCTCAAAGGCCTTAAGCCTGTGCTTCAGATATACATGGCAACGGTGGATATTTGGAGCTATCACCAAATGGTTTAAAAACCATTAGCTCTTGAGAGGTAGTTTGAAGACTCAAAAATTCAAAGTAAGAAGGTGGAGGTTGGCTTATCCAACCTAGGAAAAAGTGTTGGAAAATGTCCAATGGAAGGAAAGGCACCTGAGACTCAATGGTCAGCCAAGACGAAAAAAGAAGGCTTGTGCCCCAGGTGTAGGAGATTCCATGTCTCCAAGCCATGTACTTTGGGAACTAACATTTGCAATGATTATGGACAAAGTGGTCATTGGGTGAGGGAATGCCCACGGGCCCGACCCTTGCTGGGTCAGCTTAGGAATCTGTTCCCTGCACCCCTCGCCATAGGAAATTGACTTGGTGTGGCGACAGCAACAGTTGAGCCGAGGGTTTTCACCTCGACTAGTCAAGTGACCAGACAGCCAGTAACTGTTCGAGGTAACTTTACATTTTAGAATGGTACCATTGGTGTACTATTTGATACTTTTGCTACTCTTTCTATGATATCGTTTGCTTGGGTAGATAAATTGAAATTGCAGTGCCATATCTCCAATGAGTTGAAACTCATTAGAAATATAGGGAGGAGTTTTATTGTGACCAATGAGTTGGTTACTAGGTATCCCTTGCGGTTAGGCAACCATGCCTTTGCTTGTGAATTATGGGTTATAGAATTAAGGTCATATGACCTAGTGTTGGAAATGGATTGTCTAAGAAAGTGTAGGGCCCAAATTGACTATGCCAATAACTTAGTCGATGTTATTGGTGGTTATGGAGCTAGAGCAACTTGTACAGGAGGCTTAGCAACTAGTGCCAAATGTTTGCACCTTAGACTTATAGACTCCACCCCATAGTCGATGAAGAAGTGTACTATACCTGAATGGGGTTGCCGTAGAGGGTGAACTTAAGGAATTTCCTATAGACAATCAGTTTCCTAAGGCGTTCCCAGTGGATTTGCCCGGGTTACCACCCAAGCAGGACACCGAGTTTTCCATTCACCTTCAGTTTGGAGTAGAATCAATTTTAATACCTCCATATCGAATGTCAGCTCTTTAAATGGATGAGCTAAAGAAGTAGTTGGAGGAACTACAAGAAAAAGGCTTTATAAGGCCTAGTGTGTCATTGTAGGGAGCCTCAGTGTTGTTTGGAAAGAAAAAAAAGAAACTTTGAGATTGTGCATCGACTATAGAAAGTTGAATGTAGTAACAGTCAATAATAAGTATCCGCTTCCAAGGATTGATGATCTATTTAACAGATTGAGGAGGCGAAGGTGTTTTCCAGGATTGACCTCCAGTCTGGATACTACCAAATCAAAGTTAAGCAGGAAGATATCCCAAAGACCACCTTCAGGACAAGGTACGGGCACTATGAGTATACATTTATGTCATTTGGTCTAACCAATGCCCCAGCAGTATTCATGGAATCCATGAATAAGATCTTCAGATCATTCTTGGATTGGTTTGTTGAAGTTTCATTGATGACATTTTGGTATACTTACAGTCTACTCAGGAGCATGAGAAGCACCTTAGAACAGTTTTGCAAGTGTAGAAGGATAATCAGTACTATGCAAAGTTGTCTAAGTGTGAGTTCTGGTCTAAAAGGATACAGTTTTTGGGGCATTTCAATAGTTCCCAAGGGTTGTCAGTTGACCTTGAGAAGGTTCAGGCAGTAGTCGAGTGGAAGAGGCCAACAACAGTTACAGAGGTTAGGAGCTACTTGGGCTTGGCAGGCTACTATATGAGGTTCATAGAGAAATTCTCTGTGATAGCAACACCATTGACAGCCTTGACCAAGAAAGCTCAGAAGTTTGATTGGACACCGAAGTGTAAGGAGGCTTACTTGGAGTTGTAGAAAAGGTTGACAAGTGCACCAGTACTCATTCTACTAGACCTAAATAAGGCTTTTTCAGTGTACATAGATGCATCATGTTCTGGTCTGGGGTGTGTATTAATTCAAGAAAATTAGGTGATTGCCAATGGGTCAAGGTAGTTGAGGCCCAACGAGTTGAACTACCTAGTTCGTGACCTTGAGCTAGCGGCAATAGTCTTTGCACTTAAGCTTGGGAGGCATTACTTGATAGGGAGATCATTCAAGATTTTCAGTGACCATAAGAGTTTGAAGTACTTTTTCACTCAAAAGGAGTTAAACATGAGGCAGCGTCGATGGATTGAGTACATAAAGGACTATGATTTCTCAATCAAGTACTATGCAAGGAAAGGAAATGTGGTGCCAGATGCTCTTAGTTGGAAGTACATGGGAATGGTCCTATCAAAGGATCAGGCTATAAGTTCCTTAGGAAGAATATTGGGGATTATTTCTCCACCTTACATGAGTTTTGGCATGACCAAGAAAGGTCCCTAGTCTACACTTTGGAGATTTAGTTAGCCTGGTTGGCTAAGGTCAAGGAGGCTCAAAGTAAGGATCCATTGTTGAAAAATATTTCAGGAAAGAAGACACTTGGTGCCATGAGGAAATAGTTTGGATACAAGGATGGCATATTATACCATGGGGATCAACTCTATGTGCTAATGTGGAGGGACTTAGGCAGCAAGTCTTGCAAGAGGCACATAGTAGTAGACTAAGTATCCATCCTAGTGTTAGTAAGATGTACCATGATATGAAGACACACTTTTGGTGACCAGGACTCAAGGGGGATGTAGCTGAACACATAGCTAAGTGTTTGACATGCCAAATGGTAAAAGCTGAGCATCAGAAGCCAGCAAGTACTCTCCAAAGACTACCCCTATTAGAGAGGAAGTGGGGATCCATCACAATGGACTTCTTAGTTGGGTTAACAAATACCCAAAATCAACATAATGAAATATGGGTAGTGGTCGATAGGTTGACTAAATCAGCGCACTTTATACCTATAAGGATTAGCTATACATTGGAGAGGTTAGTTCAGTTGTATATTAAGGAAATTGTATGACTACATGGCATACCAGATGAAATCATATTTGATAAGGACTCCCGGTTTGTATCAAGGTTTTGGAATGCTTTCTAAGAGGCGTTAAGAAGTAAGGTTAGTCTTAGTACTTCCTTTTATACTCAAACTGATGAGCAGTCTGAGAGAGTGATACAAACCTTATAAGACATGTTACGTATGTGTGCCATAGACTTCAGAGGTGATTCGGATCAATACTTGCCACTTATTGAGTTTGCTTACAATAACAGTCACCAAACTGTTATAGGTATGGCACCATATGAAGGTTTGTATGGTAGTGATGCATGATGCCCCATTGTTGAGCTGACCTTATAGATAGAGTAGTCATCGGTCTTGAGATCATAGCTGACACCACAATGAAGGTTGGATTGATCTAGAAATGAATTAGAGCAACAAATGACCGACAATTTAAGTATGCAAATTTGACGAGATGAGATTTGAGTTTTGAATTTTGTGATAAAGTATTCTCAAAGTATCTCCTATGAAGGGAGTAGCCCGGTTTGGGCAGAAGGGTAAGCATTTTAGACAAGCTCACTAAGTTCCAAGGAGTTTTGACACCAAAATGAGGTTGAGGCAAAATGGTAATTTTTGCAGCCCGAAGTGACAGGCCATGTCCGGAAAGTTAAAAATCAGGTTTTTAACCTAACTTTTAACTATAACCTAAACTTAATTAAAATAAACAAGATTTGACCAAGGTTGACAAGGGTACATAAAAGAAGGGCATTTATTTGTACTTTTTCAGTACTCTGGTGGCTTTGTTTTAAAAAGGGGTATAAAACTTGGTAAAGGTGATGGATGGCCACTATTTCCTCTTCAAAATCGAGTTCATCCTTCCATCTACCATTCCTCTATAAATTTATGCCCAAAATCAAGTGTTCTTGGTGAAATTTGAAGCTACCAAGGGTTTATATGCTAAAGGGAGCTTCATTCAAGAGGAGTTTTATATTTTTGAAGCTGGGTGATGCCTTTCCGCATCTTCGTTGTGCAACATGGTGAGCCTGGAGCAGGAACTACTGGTGAGGGAATGCCTGGATGAGAGGTCTCCGGTGGAAAGAGGGCTAAAGCAAGAGTCAGGAGCTCCCCGAAGTATTTTCCGGGGGAGGAGCCTACGACGCACAAGTCAGCGTTTGGAAATGGAAAATAAGTAGGGAGTGGAAAGAATTTTCCTTTGGAGTCAGATCCCCTTACCTGGGGCGTTTCCTGAATATTTATAGGGAGGTGTACAGGGGAGGTCCATTTGCTACAGCCTGCCTAGATCGTGACATGTGTTCGGTCGGATGTGGTCCGTACCTCGGGAGAGGGGGGCCTCTAGTCGGCCATAGGCCACATGGCCAGGAGCCTAGGGCGGCATGTCAAAGCGTGTCCAAGGGTGGCGTGCCAGGGACTGTACGAGGCTGGTGTGTCAAAGGCTCTTCAACCATTTTGTCATATGCCCACGTGGCCTCTTCGGGGGACCAAACTCCTTTGGAGTACAGAGCTCATTCGGGGAGGTGCGCTCCTTTGGAGAGAGGTCCCTTATTTGCACGTGGCACCTTTGGTTAGGCTCTCCCAAGCTTAGGCTCAGGTACCTAATGATGGCACCCAAAGAGTATCCAAAGGTGGTTTTGGGCACGTCAGGTCGGTAAGAGGTCATCCTCGGGGAGGGTGATGACCCCTTCTGCCCGAAGTTGGTCACTTAGGTTTCCTGAGGGTAGCGCCTATCCAGCCTGTTCGAGGGTGTTGTGGCCCTCTCTTTGCCTGAGTTTTGTCATGTCTATTTCGACCTAAGGTGGTGCGCTGGCCAGGGGTGGTGTGCACACGTGAAGTCCGTCAGGGGGCGATAGCCCTTCGACTATCACATGCCCCCCCTTGGAAAATCGAAGATGTTTCTTCGGTTTGGGGAGTTTTGGGAGCCTTTTTGTGGAAAGCGATGCTTGGTCTTATCACCATGATGGGCTCCCATCCGAATTCTCCTTCTTCCCAGAAGGGAAGTCCGGCGAGCTAAGGTGTTCTACCTAGGTAATTCCTCTGGCGTTTGAGTGGTGTCCCTAGGTCTTTGCTGAGGTCATCGTCTAAGGTGCGTACTTCCATTAACCTTTCTGTCAGCAAATAATTTTGTCTTCCCATTACATACGGGCGCGTTACTTCAGATAAGGTTATGTAGGTCTGCCAGTTGTCAGGGTCGTGCCCTCGTTTCTCGTGTTGGCTAGCACGTCAGCTGATGAATTGGGAACGGTTACATCGGTTACATCAATTATGTCTTTTCACCTTCAAGCAGCAATAATGACAACAGTTCACTTGCCCCCTTCGGCCTATATAAACCCATCTTGCCTCTGACCCTCACACTTTTTCCTTTGCTCTTATCCGCTCCAGATCTCTCTCTCATCTTTTTCCTTCTTCCGGCAGCGGTTCTAGAGGCGAAGCGATTTTCGGCAACCCTTCACGATGGCGTCCAGGAATCCAGATTTCAGCAAAACTTTCTGCGGGTCTTTCTTTCCAAAGTTCTTCCTTCCTTTTTGAAGTCGTTTGTTCCGAACATTTATTTTTTTGAAGTCCTTCGGTTCTCTTTCTTTAGTTTTCCCGAAGTTACCTCTCTTCTCTTTGAGAAATGTCAAACACGGTTCCACTGATGACCGTCCGTCCTATTCCTGAGAGTTTTCTCCCCCTTGAGTCTCATCCATGCTTCACTACTTCAGAGAAAATGGCGAAGTAGGTAGTGTTATTCTATCTCCCTACTTATGCTGTCCCGAGATTACCTACCTCGGGCACGTATGGTTACATGGCCAATTCTGATGAGATCACCATTTACCGAGCCCAACTGAAGGCCGGTCTTCGGTATCCTCCCTCATAAATGGTGTGTGAATTCTACAGGTTTCATGGGATTGCTGTGAACCAGCTTCCTCCAAACTCTTATTCTTATTTCAATGCCTTTCTTTGCATGTGTGGGGTCTTTAGATAAAGCCCCATTTTCTTTTCTTCATGCAATACTATAACCTCCACCTGGTCCCGTATGGTGGCTTCTACTTCTTGCTTCCTCGAGGATCCGGGAGCAAGAAGTTCACCTTTACCTTCGGGACAAAGGACAGCTAGTAGGGGTGGCAAAAAAAGTTCTTTTTTCTGCCAGTTCCCAAAAGATGGAGCTACGGTCCGACCAGATGGACTTCGGGGGTTTTGAAGACTGACGTTGTTGACCTTCGGAAGCTACTGACCTCTGGGTTGGCTGCGGAGTTTGACAGGTTCAATAGATGCATTCGGCCAATTTCAGATTGGGACCCCGAGGTCCCTCCGCTTTTCTTATACCCCTTTCCCATTAAGTGGGACCTTATGTCCAAAGAGGTCCTTCGGGAACTGGGGGTAATCCATGAGCACAAGTTTGACTTGAACCAGCCATGCCTGTTCTGCCAGGAATGAAGGCACGGTTAGTGATACTTCTTCGGGTCGAGATCTCATACAAGGCTTTTACCGAGAGTAAGTTATCTCCTAGGTTTTGCTGCTTGTATTCCTTTTGGACTTACACTAATGTTTTTTCCTTTTGCAGAGATGGGTGATCAATCTACGGAGTTCTATAAGTCCCTTTTTCTCGGTCAAGCTGAGAAGGGGGAGCAGACGTGAAGGAAGGCATCTGCGAAGAGGAAGAAGACTACTGAGGGGCCATCCAAGGTGAAGAAATCCAAAGCGGATGTCCTTCCCCCTCCCCCAGAAGACGTCGTGGAGGTGCAGGACCAGTCAGCTGCCCAGTCTCTTGCCCACACTGACCCACCTTCGGATCCTGCCATCCTCGAGGCACCATTGAGTCTGGAAGCTGTAACTGACACTTCGGTTGAAGGTACTTCGGCTCAAGAGCTCGAGGAGAGCCAGAGAAGGAAAGGTAAAAACATTCCCGATGAAGTCCGTAAGACGGACGAGGCCGAGGATGCCATCACCGAGGTTCCACCAAGTTCATTCCTTAGCCGTTTCTCTATGAATTTTGGTGTTTTTGGTATCTACGTTTTTATAGACGAATGGCTCAGGGATGCCGTACTGATGGAATTTTGACGTGATCTTACAGAGGAGGTGACACCTGCTCCTTGGGTGGAGGCTCATGCCCGGAAGAAGGAGGGAGCCCTTCTGGTCTTTCACGGAGGACATGAACTTGTTCTCTGAGGATAGCCAGTTGATGGCTCCCCAAATGGCGAAGGGTGTGCTGACGAACGCCACCTTTTGGTCGCTGATCACTGAATGCCTGAATGAGGAGATCCTTATGGCAAGGATGAGCGAACATGCCGCCCAGGTAGATTTCTTCTTTCTTTCTTTGGGGACTTAGAAAAATTTTCTTCTGAGTTTTTGTTGCCCACTGACCCTTACTCAGTGCTTTATTTTCTGCAGCTCCTGGCATATAGCAGATATTTTCGAGCTTGGACGGCAAAGCAGACTGAAGCTCGTTCTCAGTCCAAAAATTCAATAAGGAGGGAGAGGGAATTATGTTCCAAATACGTTTTCAAGTACAGTGAATTGGACAAAATTGCCAAGGAGGAGGTGAAGTATCTTCAGGCCGAGCTCCGTGAGAGTAAGAAGGAGCTCCTTCTCGACTTTTCGGCCAAGGTTGAGGACCTCAGGGCGAAGTGTTCTGTTCTCTCTTCAGAGAATAAAGTCCTTCAGAAGGAAAAGGCAGATGATGCTGAAAACCTTACGAAGGCGCTTTCTTTGAACGTCGATCTCCAAGCCGAGGTCAATCTGTTGAGGAAGGAGAACAAGAAGAAGAAGAAGAAGAAGAAGCTCGAGATGGAGGTTGCTGAGCTTACTTCGGAACTAGCGACTCTAAGTGCCGAGAAGGACCAGTCTGACTAGATGACGAAAGTGTCTTTCCAAGATTTGTTTTTTGTCTGGCCTGTCATCAAGTCTTTTCTCGGCACCCCGAACTTGACCTTTAATTCCTGGCCACTTTGGATTTTCCCAAAGAGCCTAGGTGGACGTGGTCGAAGTTGGAGTATCTCAACCACCAGCCTGTTGCGCCTGTGGCTTTGGATGCTCCCATTCAAGAGAAAGATGCCAACGCCGAGGAGGTATTGGATGCTCAGGCTCAACAATAGGCTTTTTCTTCTTTCTTTTTCTTGTAATTTACTCTCTTGTACCACTGCTTTCAAGCTATGAAAAGAATTTTTTCAAATATTTAGCTAAGTTCTTGTTCTTTTCTTTGATCACCACTCTTCGGAAGCTTGTATGTTTTTATGTGTGCGTCTTCAGCAAACATCCATGTTCAAAACCATGCCTTCAGGAAGCTTTATACTGTTCCTTCTTTAGCAAATTTTTTCCAATATGTGGACCATTTTTTCTTTTCCGAACGTATTCTGCCGATCCTTAGTCCTTGCTAGGGAACTAGCACCTTCGGGAAAATTTTTTTAAAAGTCAATACGCTAGGAGCCTTTTCTAGCAATGTGACCATATTTGGTTTATACGTATGCTTTTATTTACTGGCGATTTCGGAGAGGAGTAATCATGAGCTTTTCTTCAAAAAAGATGTCTAAGTGTAGAATTTTTTCAAAGAATCTGAATGCCAAGTGTTTATCAATTCTACTCCTTCCACGTCACCTAATTTATAGACCCCTAGGCAGATTTCATCGAGGACCAGATAAGGTCCATCTCAGTTTGCCCGAAGTACCCCATCTGATGGCCTTCGCGGCTCGAATTTGGCCTTTCGGAGGACGAGGTCCCCCTTCTTGATTCCTTTTTTCTTCACATGCAAGTTAGTAGCATCAGCTACTCTTTGTTGAAAAGCCTTCCTCCGGAGTTCGGCCATTTCCCAGTGTTCTTCGATGAGGTCTAATTTTGGCCTCAAGCCAAGGTTGTTTCCTCCTTCATCAAACACTTGTATTCTTACTGATGGCTGTATGACCTCAATGGGAATAATGTCTTCTGTACCGAACACAAACGAGAAAGGCGTTTCTCCTATGGCCCTTCGACGAGTTGTGCGATAGCTCCATAGTACACTTAGGAGTTCCCCTGGCCATTTCCCTTTTATCCCTTTTAGCCTTTTCTTCAGACCATCTTTGATTGTTCTATTGGACACCTCGACTTGCCCATTACTTTGGGGATGGGCTACCTGGGCGAAGTGTAGTTTTATGCCAAGGTTAGTCACGAATTCTTGGAACCCTTTATCGATGAACTGGGCACCATTGTCGGCCACTATTACCCTTGGTATGCCAAATCGACATATGATGTTCTTCCAGATGAACTTTTGGGTATCCTTCACCGAGATCGATGCCAAAGGCTCTACTTCAATCTACTTAGTGAAGTAGTCTACTGCAACTATGCAGAACTTCACTCCGTCGGGGGCGCTTGGGCGAGGTCCGATGAGGTCAATACCCCAGACGGCGAAGGGGCAAGGGTAATTTGTCGAAGTTATCTTTTCCAAGGGTAACCTCTGGATGTTGGCGTGTCTTTGGAAATTGTCACATTTTCGAACAAATTACCTTGCATCCTTTCTTATGGTAGGCCAAAAGTAACCTTGGCGAAGTAGTACTCCTGCGAGGGCATCTGTTCCTATGTGGGAACAAATACCCTTGTCTGTATAGTTCCTCCCCGATGACGAAGTATCTCCCAGAGCATTTTCACACTTTTGCGGCCTCGGTAGGGTCTTCGGGAAATGCCGAAGTTGCAAGGTACTTCTTCATGGAATCTTGCCATCCTTTCTCCAAGCGTACTATGCACATTATCTCTATTCTGGGTTGACTCTGCACCACCGTGTGTTCTTTGAACTTGGCCAAAGTGTCAGCTTCAGCATTATCTCTTCGAGGTACATTTTCTATATGTACCGAGTCAAACTCTTTAATGAGTTTCTTGACGAGGTCATGACATTTGGCCAAGGTTGGATCCTTCACAACGTAATCTCCTGTCATTTGCCGGACTACTAGTTGTGAGTCGCTGCGGGCCTTAAGGTTTTTCACCCCAACTTTTCTGGCCAGTTTTAATCCTACTATGAAGGCGTCATATTCGGCGATATTATTGGTGACATCGAAACTGAATTTGATGGCTTTGGTGGCTTCCATACCTTTGGGCCCCCGGAGAATCACTCCAGCGCCTTGGTGTTCGGCGCCTGAGGCACTATTGACAAAGAGCTTCCACTCTGGTTCAATCCTCATCAGGTCTTCTGAGGTAATTTCAGCATTCTCAATTTTTGGGACTTCGACGATGAAGTTTGCCAATGCTTGGGCTTTTATTGCCTTTTTTCTGGTTCGTAAGTGATGTCATATTCTCCGAGCTTGATACACCATTTTGACAGCCTTCCCAAATGCTCTACCTTCTTCATTATGTCACGAAGAGGTAGGTTACTTTGGACAATGATGGCATGTCCTTGAAAGTAAGGCCGTAGCCTCCTACCTGTGAGTACTAAGGCATAAATGGCTTTTTGGAGCAATGGGTACCTGGCCTCGATGCCGTGCAGGGACTTGCTTACATAATATATCGGCCACTGCCTCCCACCCTCTTCTCTTACTAGGACTGAACTCACAGCTTTTTCAGTGACGGCAAGGTAGAGGATGAGAGGCTCTCCTTCCCAAGGTTGCCGAAGTGTTGGTATTCAGGTTAGGTAGCTTTTAAGATGATCCCAAGGTTTCTGACATTCTTGGTTCCAAGTGTGCTCCTCGGTTCTGAATTTGCCTTCGCTTTTGGTTACTTTGGTATGCACCTTGAAGAATGGTCGACATCGGTCGCCATACCTGGAAATGAATCTACTAAGGGAAGTGATTCTTCTGGAAAGCCTTTGTATATCTTTAGTGGTTGTAGGTGTTCGGAATCCTAACAAGGCTTTGACCTTTTCGGGGTTGGCATCTATTCCCCTTTCCGACACCATGAACCCGAGGAACTTTCCTGCGTTTACTCCAAACACGCACTTCTCGGGGTTAAGGTGAAGCCAAACTCCTGAAGTCGTTGGAAGGTTTCGTCTAAGTCCAAGATATGATTACTAGGCATTCTGCTCTTAACTATCATATCATCGACATACGCTTCCATGTTCCTCCCGATCTGGGAGTCGAATACTTTATTCATCAGCCTCTGATAGGTAGCCCTTGTGTTCTTAAACCCGAAGGGCATCCTGACATAGCAGGAGGTACTAACTTCGGTGATGAAGGCGGTTTTTTCTTCATCTTCAGGGTTTATTCGAATTTGATGATACCCGCTAAAGGCATCGAGGAAACTAAGAAGACCGTATTCGGCGGTTGAATCCACTAATTGGTCTATGGCTGGCAAATGGTAGGAGCCCTTTGGACAAACATCATTCAGGTTTCAAAAATCGATGCACACTCAGAGCTTTTCACTCCTTTCTTTTTTGGCAATAACCACGTTGCTGAGCCATTCGAGGTATTTAACTTCTCTTATTACCCTGCCTCCATCAGGCACTTAACTTCTGTTTTAATGAAGGAGTTCTTATGAGTCGACAGGTTTTATTTTTTCTGCCGAACCGGCCTTGCGTTAGGGCATACTTTGAGACTATGGTGGATTATGCTGAGGTCAACCCCAATCATGTCTTTCGGAGAGTAGGCGAATAGATCTTTGTTCATTAATAAGAATGATACAAGCCTATCTTTGTCACTCTTGGCCAATTTTTTTCCCACTCGGGTGTTCCGGTCAGGGACCAGCTCTACATCTTCTGTTTCTACGTTTTCCAACTCTTCTACCCCTTCTTTTGCTGTCTCTTCGCTTGTCATGATGGCTCTTTCAGTAGCCAAAGTCTGTACTTGGACCTTCGTCTGGCTTTGTCTAGCCTTAGTGAAGACCCTCCTGACCTTGGATTGGTCAATGAAGATCTTTGCATCTCCTTATTTAGTTGTGAAGGTGACTGTTAAGTACTTTACATCCGGGCAGATGTGGAGATTGCCTTGAGTTTGCCTTCCAAGGATGGCATTGTATGATGAGGGAACATCAATGATGATGAACCTTGTCATAACGGAGGTGAACAGCTCCTCCTGACTCTCAGGCGAGGTCCCTTTCAGCATTAGGGGCAGATTGATATATCCGAGGACGGGGAGCTCGGATGGCCCAACCCCGAAGGTGGGGGAACTGACTGTGTTGAGGTTGCCTTTTGAAATGCCTAAGTTAGGCAGTAGGTGCGAGAAGATGACATCGGTGTTGGAGCCGTCGTCTAAAAGTACTCTTTTGACATCCTAACTCCCTATCCTTGCCACGACAAGGAGTGGGTCATCGTGGGGGAACTTCACAGTGGACCCATCTTTGCGAACCAGCCTGTTTGGTGAGTTCCCATACTCCATCATGGAGATTTCTCTTATCTTTCTTTTCCTCTCAACTGAGGGTATCCCTGTAGTGATGGTTTAGATGACCCTTGCTGATGGTGGTGAATTCTTTTGAGGACTTTGGTCTCGACATTTGTCGGAGTCATATTCCCCCTCGTTCCCCCTTCTTTGTTCTTACTTTCTCCCATTCAGAGAAGGCATTCACAAGTACCGGTGAAATTGGCCTTGCTTTATTAAAGACTCAATGTACTTCCTTAGCTGGAAGCAGTCTTTGGTGTCATGGCCATGATCTCGGTGGAACTGGCAGAACTTCTTCATGTTCTTCTTGTTCTCTAAATCCATGGCCTTTGGCCTCGGAGCTGTAGTCCCTTGCCTTTCTAAGGCCATGAGAATGTTGGCCCTCGTGGCGTTCAAGGGAATGATCGTCATTGGCCTTTTACCCCTTTGTTTTTAGGGCCTTTCTCCAACCTCATTCTGGTGACAAGGCTGGTGGCTTAGTCCTTCGGGCCAAGGGTGTTCCACTTTAGGTCCCTTCATTCTGAGTTCTTCGGCAGTCATATGCTGTTTCGCCCTTCTGTAGAACTCCCTGAGAGGGTCTGGGGGTTCCTTGGAGAACTCATAACGGAGTTGGGAGTCTCTCTGAAGTCATCTTATCATTGTGAGGATGCGAATCTCGGGTCAAAAGTCGGGCATGCTTAGTGCTTCTCGGTTAAACCTTTCGACGTAGTCGCGAATGGTTTCCCTACTTCGCTGTGCTATGTCGAACATTTGTACAGGCATTTTGGCCGTTGGCCTACTGCCAATGAACTATTGGGTGAGGGCAGTAGATAGCTCCTAGAAACTCAGCAAGGTTCCATAGGCCAGGGAGTTATACCATGCCGTTGCTGGACCGGAGAGGGTCACCTCAAAACATTTGCAGAGGGTAGCGTCATCTGTGCCATGGAGCACCATGCTTCGCTTGTAATTTGTCAGGTGCACCTGGGGCTCGCTATGCCCTTTGTAGGTTTCGAAGCGTGGCACCCTGAAGTCACTAGGCATGGGCGCCTCCACCACTTCCTGTACAAAGGGTGACTTTTCTCCGGCATAAGTGTCGGATAATCATGACCAGACTGGTTTTCAAGAGATCTGCCTCTCAACCTTTTCCAATCTTCCAAGGATCTTCTCCATGAGGGTAGCTGTGTTAGCTTCCCCTTGCTACCTGGTGGTCATTGGCAATGGCGAACTTCTCCTTCTCGAAGAGTAACTTCGGCGGAGAAGAGACTGGGACCTTCGGTACAAGCATGAACTCCGTCGATAGGAGGTCTTAGTTTCCTTTGGGGCCCTTTCTGTGGTCGTAGAAGATGCGTTGTGAGAGCCCTCACTCCTGGAACTCTGGTGGGTGGACCTCGAGCTTTTCTCCCGGTGCGCTGCGAGGGGGAGGCCCTTCAGACCGAATGAGGCTGTGACCATCTCTGGTCGAGTTGCTGAGTCATTTCAGCGATGATGAAGCACTGGAAGTCTCGTAAGAAACCTAACATCACTATTAGAGGGCGGTCGTCTTCCGGCATAGAAGTCTCTGCAGTGGGCGGCTTGGTCGCCGGCTGAGCATCCAGCACAGAGGGGGACTTCGGGAGCCCCTTTTCTTTGGAACGCCAAGTCTCCACCACGGCAACCTAGGAAAGGGTTCCCACAGACAGTGCCAAATGATGCCCTTCAGCATGTTCGTTGTGCAACATGGTGAGCCTGGAGGAGGAACTTCTAGTGAGGGAATGCCTGGATGAGAGGTCTCCGGTGGGAGGAGGGCTACAAGGGCTCAGAAAACCAAGGGTCAGGAGCTCCCCTGAGTATTTTTTGGGGTAGGAACCTCCGACGCCCAAGTCAGTGTTTGGAAATGGAGAATAAGTAAGGAGTGGAGAGATTTCTCCTTTGGAGTCGGATCCCCTTACCTGGGGCATTTCCTGAATATTTATAGGGAGGTGTACAGGAGAGGTCCGTTTGCTACAGCCTGCCCAGATCGTGACACGTGCTCGGTCGGATGTGGTCCATACCTCGGGAGAGAGGGGCCTCTAGCCGGCCATAGGCCGCCTGGTCAGAAGCCTAGGGCAGCGTGTCAGGGACTGTACGAGGGCGGCATGTCAGGGACTCTTTAGCCATTTTGTCATACGCCCATGTTGCCTCTTCAGGGGGGCCGAACTCCTTCAGAGTACAGAGCTCATTCGGGGAGGTGAGCTCCTTTGGAAGGAGGTCCCTTGTTTGCACGAGGCACCTTCGGTTGGGCTCTCCCGAGGTCAGGCTCGGGTACCTGATGATGGCACTTTGTGTGCGCGCCCTGAGGGTGGCCCAAAGAGTATCCGAAGGTGGTTTTGGGCACGTGAGGTCGATAAGAGGTCATCCTCGGGGAGGCTGATGACCCATTCTGCCCGAAGTTGGTCCCTTGGGTTTCCTGAGGGTAGCGCCTATCTGACCTGTCCGAGGGTGCTGTGGCCCTCTCTTTGCCAGAGTTTTTTCATGTCTATTTCGACCGAAGATGGTGTGCTGGCCAGAGGTGCTGTGCACAGGCGAAGTTCTTCAGGGGGTGATAGCCTTTCGGCTATCACTAGATATCATGTTTCTAGCCAACCGTTATTTTGATATGAGGTAACAAGTACATTCTTGGTGATTTCTTGTTTATTAGTTGTTTGGAAGCTTGGGTTTCAGTTAAGAGTTAGTAATTTGGTGTTATATGTCTTTGATTGCTTGGAACTTAGGTAGAACTTATGGAACTTGGTTTGTGTGGAAGAGCAGCTTCAATCTTGCGTGTGACTTGAATTTGAGGTAAGGGAGTTACATTTTCAAGCTTAATTGATGCTATTTGAATGAGTTTTCTTGATGAATGGAAGTGATTGTAGCAATAGCATTAGTTTTTGGGCAAAGTTAGTTAATGGTCGACTATGAGGTTTATGAAGATTAGAATGATGCTTAAATGCATCATAGAATGACTTCTGATAGTTGGTTCTGATCTATGCAACTTCTTTTACATGTATATGAAGTTGGGAGGCTAACCAAGCATGTTTGATATGTTTGGTAAGTGTCTAAATTTTATAGCAGCAAAACTTGAAGCTTTCTGGGTTTTCATAGTATTGGTGACACGTCACTAGTAGACAGCAACTGCCATAATGCATCATCTTTACCACAAAAATTGGCAACTTGTTTCCAATTGTGGCGATGCATAACTACAGTCATGGTAACTGAAAATTTTAAATTTTGCTAGGAAGGTCGAGGGGAGGACTAAAGGGGTTCTTAGGGCATCTTGGGGTCTAAGCATTCTGGAGGTACTTCAAGTCTTCCAAAACTCCTCTGAGACTTAGAAGTTTTCTTGAATTTTATGTAGTCTTATCATTACTTCCATCATAAGCAAGGGACTAAGTTTTCAAAGGATAACAACTAGGTATCCCAACGTTTGGTGAGAGGTTTAGTACCCTTGGTGACCTAGTTGTGCAATAAGCCACGAGGTTGCAAGGTGAGACCTTAGTGCACCTAGTCTATAAGGTCTTTGATGCCCTGTGGCATCATCGTTGTATGACATGCTGGCCTGAAGCAAAGACTTCTAGTGTGAAGGAGAGATTTCTGGTGTGAAGATGTCTGCAAGACTTTGAAGAACAAGTGTTAGAGACTCCTTGGAGTGTGTTTACAAGGGAAGAGCCTCCGACACCAAGTCAGTATCTGATAGTGGCAGAAAAGAGCAGAGAGTAGAGAGTAAAGAATTTTCTCTGTGTCCTTACCAAGGTCCCCCCCAAGTATTTATAAGAGGGTGGAGGGAGGAGGTCGTTTGTCATAGCTGGCCACGATCATGACACGTGTTCGGTCAAAGCTGATCTGTACCTTTGGAGGTAGGCATCACCAGCTGGCCGTAGGCCATTTTGGCCAGAGGGCAGGGGCGTGTGTGAGATTTTTCCCGACGAGTAGTTGGGAAGGCCCTTCAGTAGAGTGGGTCACCTTCGGGAGGCATTTTCCTCTATCGAGGATGGTAGATCTACTTTTCTGAGGTTGGTAAATCTGAAGGTGGTGAAAGACACATTTTCCCGAAGTTGGTTATCTTACCTTTCGAGGTTGGTGTCGATGGAGTGCCCGGAGGTCAGGGCTAAGTCCTTGCCGAGGGTGGTGTCCGGATAGCTGATCAGGAGATCTTTTGAGGGCCAAAACCCTTCAACTATCACATGCCCCCTCGGAAAGCCGAAGCTGTCTCTTCAGCGTTGAGCCTTTGAGAGCATGGCATGGAGTTCTTTACTGGAGGTAACAGTTGTCTCCGTTTGCATAGCTAACTTCGGACCGAAGTAACCTTCTTCAGAGTAGGCACCTCTTCGGTTCAAGATGCCTCTTTTGACCGAAACGGTTTCTTCGGCATCAAATGGGACTCCTTGATTTTGGCCGAGCTATCGATGTTCCCGAAGTTGTATCTTTGGATGGGAAAATATTCCCTCTCTGAGTTTTTTATATTGTGTTGCCTGCTAATGAATTGTCACGTCTTCTGACCAAGAAGTTGCGTCACTTCGGGCTAGGCTTACATAGGTTTCCCAATGTTAGAAACTGTGCCCTTGTTTCTCATATTGGGTGATTGGCAAATGGTCTCGTCTATTACATCGGTTACGTCCCATCGCCTGTGAAGGGTCATTATGGCGATGCTTTGCCTGCGTCCTTCGGTCTATATAAACCTCTCTTCCTTCAGAGTTTTCCACACTTATCAATTTCCTTTCCTTTTGCTCTCTGATTTCCTCTCCTCCTTCATCTTTCTTTGGTGGCAGTGCTAGCGGCAGAGCAATTTTCGGCGAGCTGTGGTCATTTTCAAAGTCTTTGTCTTCATCCTGAACTAGGTGGGTCACCTTCTGAAGTTCTCACTTTTTTTTTTCAATTCTTTTCCCTTTAACTTTCTGAGGTTAGATTCCTCCATCCTCGAACATGTCTTTTTACCATATAGAAGCTCGTCCCATTCCTGAGAGTTGGCTCCCACATAACTCTCATCCGAGCCGTGCCACTTCGAAGAAAGTGAAGAAGTGGTTGGCTAAATTTTTTCTCCCTTCCTATGCCATCACTAGGCTACCTAGTCCTGGTATGCATAGCTATGCCCCTCATTAAGACAAGGTTACCATCTTCAGGGCTCAGCTGAAGGTAGGACTTCGGTACCCCCTCCGAAGATGGTTTGTGACTTTTGCGAATTCCATGGCATAGCCATCAACCAACTTCCCCCGAACTCCTACTCTTACTTTATTGCTTTTCTTTATATGTATGTGGTCTTTGGCATAGAGCCCCACTTTATTTTTTTCATGCAATACTATAAACTCCACCTCGTTCTGAAGGGTGAATTCTACTTCTTGCTCTCTCGGGGATCTAGGAGCAAGAAATATACATTCACCTTAGGAATAAAGGACAGTTGGTGAAGGTGGCAGAAGAAGTTCTCTTTTCTGAAGGTGGATAAGTAGTGGAAGGACATGCTGACCAAATGGGCTTCAGGGACTCTTGATATCGATGTAGTAGAGCCGAGGAAGCTATTAACCTTAGAGCTAGAGTCCCAGTTTGAGGAGTTTGACAGCCGTATTCGGGCGATAGTGGATTGGGACTCGAGGTCCCTCTGCGTTCTCTCTACCCTTTACCCATCAGATGGAGTTTCATGACCGAAGAGGTCTTTCAAGAACTTGGGTAATCAAGCAGCATATCACTAACGAAGGCATGCCAAAGCCATTGGTTGATGGGAAGAAAGTGTGGCTGGTCATGCTTCTTTGGGGCGAACTAACATACTCGGCACTTAAAGAGAGTATGCCCCTTTCCAATTTTTGTTACTTGTGGCCCTCCATACTTACATTGATGTTCTTTTTTTTTTTGCAGAGATGGTGATAAATCTACAGCATTCTACAAGAGTCTTATCCACAGTTAAGCCGAGAAGGGGGAGTAGCAGAAGAAGAAAATGCCAAAAAGGAAGAAGGCACCGGCCAGACCGTCTTCGACATTGAAGTCGAAGAAAGCCAAAAAGGATTCCCTTCCTCCTCCATCTGAAAGTGAAGTGGAGGTGCTCAAGCAAACCCCTGTGCATTCTGACCCACCTTTGGGGCCTGCCATCGACTCGACGCCTCTAAGTCCCAATGTAGTTGTCGAGATGTTGGGGACTTCGGTTAGCGAGCTTTCGATCGAAAAACTGGAGGAATGCCAAAAGAAGAAGGGCAAAGGGGTCCCTACCAAAGTCCTTGATGTCAGCGATACAGACACCGATGAAACCGAACTTCCCCTAGGTTTATCCCTTAGTCATTCATTTATGAGTTTTGGCATTTTTGGTATTTTAGACCTTGTAGATGAATGGCTAAAGGATAACATTTTAATGGAACTTTGTCGTGACTTTGCAGACGAAGGAGCACAGGCTCCGTGGGTGGAGGATCATGCTTGAAAGAGGGCCATTCGGGACTAAAAAATCCCAAATGACAAGGTTCCGAGGGAGTCCATCTAGACTTTCACGAAGGACATGGACTTCTTCTCCGAGGATAGCCAAAAGATGGCTCCTCAGATGGCAAAGGGCATTATGACTAATGCCACCTTCCAGTCCCTAACGGAAGAGTGTTCAAATAAGGAAGTCCTCACCGCAAGGATGAGCGAACATGCTGCCCAGGTAAACCTTAAAACCTTTAGGACATAGAATTTTTCTGAGCTTTTCCTCTTTTTGACCTTTATTCGGAGTTTTTCCTTTTGCATTTCTTGGCATACAGTGGATTTTTTCGAGCTTAGGTAGTGAAACCATCTTTGGTTTGAAATCAGTTAGATGAGAACTTGGTGAAAGCCAAGGAACTTTTTCCAGCTTAGTCATCAAGTACGGTGAGCTTAATAAAATTGTGAAGGAAGACTTGGCCAGCCTTTGGGAAGAGGTGTTGAAGAGCAAGAATGAGCTTCTAGAAGACTTTTTTTCCAAGGTGACGGACCTCGGGTCAAGGGTAGTCGCTCTAACTTCGGCAAATGAAGCCTTCCAAAAAGAGAAGGAGGAGGTCGTTGTTGATCTTACGAAGATATTGGTGCTCAATGCCGAGCTCCTCGCTGAGGTCGATAGGCTGAAGAAGAAGAAGAAGAAGAAGAAGAAGAAGTTAGAGAAAGAGGTAGAGGTCCTGAAGAAGGAGTTGGAGGACTTGAAGGCAGAGAAGGCTAAGTCTAACGAAGCAACTAAGTTTTCTTCTCAGGATGGTTTTTGCCTTGCTCGCAACCAAGTCCTGTCCAAGTTTCCTGACCTTGACCTTTCCTTCCTCCGAGCTCTGGACGTCCCCTAAGGACCATTTTCGGAATGGTCGAAGGTAGAGTTCCTCAACCTTCCTACCCTTCCTCATCTGCTAACCAAGGTTAGCACTGACGAAGATGATGAGGCTGAGGACGAATAGACTGAGGATGCTGGAGTCCTTGAAGATGGGCAAGACAAGCAATAGGCTCCTCCTTCTTCACCTTCTATATTTTTTTTTTGTAATCCACTCCTTGTACTGCACAGAAATTTTATTGAAACTTTCTTACTTGAAATTTTGGCTAAGTCAATGATTGGTACGACTTCGGACAAGTTTCAACATTCGGCGTCTTTAGCCTCTTTTGAAGGTTTCACAACCATCTTCGATCGAGCTTCTTTGGAAGACTTGCCTTCCAAAAATGTTTAGGTATTTTTGGGACCAACGATGTTCGGTCAACCACCTCTGGTAAAAGGTAAAAATTGGACCCTTTCACCATGCATCTTTGAAAACAACCACATTCGGCTTCGCTTCCTTCAGCATCAACCTTGTTCGGTCACTCACCTTCGGTTAAAAATTGTACAATTTTACTCATATGACTTTGGAACAACCACGTTTGGTTTTCCTCCCTCAACAATGACCATGATCGGAAACAACAATGTTTGGTTTGTCTCCTTCAGTACAAAACATGTTCGGTTGACTACCTTTGACAAAAATTTTACAATATTTCTTATGCACCGTCGAAGGCAACCACATTCAGTTTGCTACATTTGGCGCCTTTTACACACATTTCTTTTCTAAGTGTAGAATTTTTTCAAAGAGTTTGAATGCCATGTATTTTTCAATTCTCCACCTTCGGTATCACCAAGCTTGTAGACTCCTGGCTGAACTTCCTCGAGGACAAAATAAGGTCCATCCCAATTTACCTAAAGTACTCCATGAGATGGTCTTCAAGCATCGAATTAAGCCTTTACGCATGACATGCAAGTTTGTAGCAACGACTACTCTCTATTGAAAAGCTTTTCTTCTGAGTTCGGCCATCTCTCTTTGCTCATCATTCAGATCCAACCTGGTTCTCAAACCAAGGTTGTTCCCTTCTTCGTTGAGCACCTGTATTCTCACCGATGGCTATACGACCTCGACAGGTATAATGGCCTCTGTGCCAAAGATGAGTGAGAAGGGTGTCTCACCCATGGCCCTTCTAGGAGTTGTTCAATAGCTTTAAAGCACACTCGGAAGTTCTGCTGGCCAATTTCCCTTTGCATCCTTGAACCTGTTTTTTAGACCATCTTTTATTGTTCTATTAAACACTTCAACTTGTCCATTGCTCTGAGGATGGGCAACCGGGCTGAAGTGCAACTTTGTCTGGAGGTTGGTTGTGAATTCTTGAAAACCTCTATCGGTGATCTGAGAACCATTATCAGCCACTATTACCCTCGGTATACCGAATCTACATATGATGTTCTTCCAGACAAATCTTTCTATGTCCTTTCCCGATATTGCTACTAAAGGCTCTGCCTTGATCCACTTGGTGAAATAGTCTACTGCGACTACACAAAACTTCACTCCTCCTGGAGCAGTCGGGAAAGGCCCAATGAGGTTGATACTGGAAATAGCAAAGGGGCAAGGATAGTTTGCGGAAGTTATAACTTGCGAGGTAGTCTTTGGACAGGAGCGTGTCTTTGGCACTTGTCACATTTCTAGACAAACTACCTCGCATCCTTCCTTAAGATAGGCTAGAAATATACTTGGCGGAGTAGTACCCATGCAAGGGTATTAGTCCTGATGTGAGAATCGCATGCCCCCTCATGGACTTCTTTGAGGAGATCTCAATGTCCTCTTCGAGACACACCTCTGTAATGGACTTGTGTACCCCTGTCGATCCATCTCCTCTCCGATGAAGAAGTGTCTTCCTGAGCGCTTTCGCACTCTAGCAGCTTCAAGAGGATCTTTGGGAAGTTTTAAAGTTGTGAGGTATTTCTTGATAGGATCTTTCCACCCTATACCCAAGGTTGCTAGACACATTATTGCTGTGCTCAGCTGGCAGAGTACTTCGGTGGACTATTTTGATTTGGCCAAAGTATCCACCTCCATATTTTCTTGCCGACGTACATTTTCTATTTGTATCATGTTGAATTCTTGGATAAGTCTTTTTGCGAGGTCATGGTACTTTGCCAAGTTTGGGTCTTTTGCCCTGTAGTCCCCTGCCATCTGTTAGACTACCAGCTGAGAATTACTATAGGCCTTCAGATTTCTTACACCAACTCTTTTTGCCAATCGTAAACCTGCTATGAGGGCTTCACATTTGGCGATGTTATTGGTGACGTTGAAACCAAATTTGATGGATTTTGATGCTTCCATACCTTCAAGTCCCCGTAGAATTACTCCAGCTCCTTAATGTTCAGAACCAGAGGCACCATCGATGAAAAACATCCATTCAGGTTCATCACTATCGAGGCCCTCGGGGGCATCTTCGGTCTTTGGTGCTTCAGCAATGAAGTCTGCCAATGCTTGGGCCTTTATAGCCCTTCTCGACTCCTAGGTGATGTCGTACTCCCCGAGCTCGATGCATCACTTTGATAATCTTCCCGAGTGCTCTAACTTTCTCATGACATCCCGAAGAGGTAGGTTACTTTAAACAATGATAGGATGTCCCTAGAAATAAGGCCGCAACCTTCTACTTGCCAATACTAGAACATAAATGGAGACGGTACCTCACTTCGGCACCTTGCAGGGACTTGCTCACATAATATACTGGCCACTATTTTCCTCCCTCTTCCCTTACAGGTACTAAACTCACGGCCTTCTCGGTAACAGCAAGGTAGAGGATGAGTGGTTCTCCTCCCATCAGCTGCCAAAGCATCGGCAAGTGGGTTAAGTAGCTCTTGAGTTCATCCCAAGCTTTTTGGCAGTCTTTGTTCCAAGGATGTTCCCTAGAGCTGAGGTTACCTTCATTCTTTGCTGCTTTGGTGAGCACTTTGAAGAATGGTCGGCACCGGTCCCCATATCTGGAGATGAATCTGCTAAGAGCCGTAATTCTCGCAGTAAGCCTTTGCACATCCTTGGTTGTGCGAGTTCATAATCCTAGCAGGGCCTTCACCTTTTCTGGGTTGGCATTGATACCTCTCTCAGACACCATAAACCCGAGGAATTTGTGAGCTATCACCCTGAACACACATTTCTCGAGGTTAAGACGGATCCTGAATTTCCAAAGTTGCTTGACTGTTTCCTCCAAGTCTACAATATGACTGCCAGACTGTTTGCTTTTGACTATCATATCATCTCCATATACTTCCACATTTATCCCAATTTGGGACCAGAATACCTTGTTCATCAGCCTTTCGTATGTTGCTCCTATGTTTTTAAGGCCAAAGGGCATTCTTACGTAGTAGTAGGTACTGACTTCGATAATGAAGGCAGTTTTTTCCTCATCTTTGGCATTCATCCGAATTTGGTGATATCCATTGAAGGTGCCGAGGAAGCTAAGCAGACCGTATTCGGCAGTTGAGTCTACCAATTGGTCTATTCATGGCAGAAGGTAGGAGTCTTTCGAGCAGGCGTCGTTTATGTTTCAAAAGTTGATACACATCCGGAACTTATCACTCCCTTCCTCGGTGGCAACAACAACATTGCTAAGCCACTCAAGGTACTTGACCTCCCTTATTATGCCCGCTTCCGTTAATCATTGGACTTTGGTTTTAACAAACTTGTTCTTATGTGCCAAGAGGCTACGTTTTTTCTGCGGAATAGGCTTCACCTCCGGACACACTTTAAGGCTATGTTGGATTATACCAGGGTCCACCCCGGGCATATCATTCGGAGAGTAGGCAAATAGATCTTTGTTCATTAATAGAAGGGATACAGGCTTTTGCTTGTCTCCATCTGTTGGGTTTCGGGAGCCAAACAGCGCAGCGAAATTTAATCGAAACCCTCCAGGATCCAAGTGAAACGGGGTAAACCGGGTGTTCAAAAATTTCATACCTAATTTTCGGTTGAGATCTCTAACTCAACTATAGAGTCGAATCACAACACCTGAACAGTTGACGTGTTCAGGCTCTCTATGGTATCCACACGAGCCTCTCGGGATCACCATGCTTCCACCACGTCCCTCAGATGCGTTTCTCTTGCGCTCGCAGTGCTACCTTGCGTCCTCCAAGGAATTGCAAGAGAAGAGTGCGGTCTAGGGAATCACTTATGACACTCATATAACGATCCATGTAGTGTTCTCATGGTGGGTCGGTCCAGTACACAAGTTCTCCAACTTGTACCCATATGTAGACTACATATCTCATATTAGTCTCCACATATGCTAGTCATTATGTATTATTGCAACCCGCTCCATAATAATACTAGACTAGGGACGTTTAAGAATATCATTATTCTAGGGTTACAATTATGTTTATTACGTTACGCAGAAACAAAACAACAAACAAAATTGCTGGATTAATGCCTAAATAAAATATCATGACTCAATGTGCAAAAATACAATCATCTCATGATTGGCTTTTTGGGCACAACACTAACACCATCGGCCAGTTTTTCCCCACTCAGGTACTTCACCCTGGGACAAGCTCTACATCCTTTACTTCTATTTTTTTAGAGTCACTTTTCTCTCCTCCTATTGCCTCTTCATTGAGTATGCTCTTTTCTCCCGAAGTCTGCGCATGAACCTTCATTGGGCTTTGTCTTGCCTTCACGAAGACTTTCCTTACTTCAGCTTGATCTATGAATATCTCCACATCCCCTTCCCTCGTTCCAAACTGTTAGGTACTTCACATCTGGGCGAATGTAGAGGTTTCCTTATGTCTGCCTTCTGAAGATGGCATTGCCTAAAAAAGGGACATCTATAATGATGAACCTTGTCATTATGGAGCCAATGAGCTCTTTCTTGCTTTGAACCAAAGTTCCTTTTAGCATCACAGGTAGATCAATCAACCTGAGTATAGGGAGTTTGGACAGACGTACTCTAAAAGTTGGGGAGATAATAGGTTTGAGATTGCCTTTTAAGATGCCCAAGTTCGGCAACAAGTGGGAGAATAAAACATCGATGTTGGAGCCATCATTGATAAGCACTCTCTCAACGTCCCAGCTCCCTATCCTTGCCATGATTAGGAGGGGGTCATCATGAGGGAACTTCACGGGAGACCCATATTTCCGAACAAGCTTGTTTCATGGGTTTCCGAACTCCATCATTGAGATTTCCTGGACTTTACTTTTCCTCTTGGCTGAGGGTATCCCAGTGGTGATTGTTTGGATCACTACCGCCGGAGGTGGTGGATGTTTTCTAGGACTTCGGTTCTAACATCGGTCGGAATCATAGTCCTTATATTCCCTTTCCCTTTCATTTTCCCCTCTTCCTTTGGAGGATGGCATCCGCATGTAGCGTCGAAGTTGCCCCTACTTCATTAAAGATTCAATGTACTTTCTCAACTGGAAGCAGTCCTCGATGTCGTGCCCGGGGTCTCGGTGGAACTGGCAGAACTTTTTCATGTTCTTTTTGTTGTCTGAGGTCATGGCCTTCGGTCTCTGAATTGAAGTTCTTTGTCTCTCCAAGGCCATCAAAATGTTCATCCTTGTGGTGTTCAAGGGAGTGAACAACCTTGGTTTCTTCCCCCTTTGTTTCTGAGGTCTGCCCACACCCTTGGTTGGGTATTGAGGTTTGTGACTTTGACCCTCAGAGTGATTGTGATCAGACTTCGACCCTCCCATCCTCAGTTCTTCGGCTGTCATGTGCCGTCCTGCCCTTCGGTAGAATTGTCCGAGGGTGTAAAGGGATCTTTGGAGAACTTGTAAAAGAGTTGTGCTCTCTCCTAAGTCCCCTGATCATGGTGAGGATGAAGATTTTGGGGCGAAAGTTGGGCACACTCAACGCTTCTCGATTGAATCTCTCAACATAGCCCAAAATGGTCTCCCCATTCTTTTTGGCTATGTTAAACATTTCGACGGGCATCTTCGCCGTCTACTTCTAATGAATTGCTGGGTGAATGCAGCGGATAACTCCTAGAAGCCCATTATGGTTCCGGGAGCTAGGGACTGATACCATGCAGTTGCCAGCCCTGAAAGGGTGGCTTCGAAACACTTTCAAAGGGTGGCATCATCAGCATCATGCAACACCATGATGCGTCTATATTTCTTCAGATGAGCTTGGGGGTCACTGCGCCCATCATACATTTCCTGGCGCAGCACTCGAAAGTCACTTGGCATAGGTGCTTCCACTACTGCATGGATGAAGGGCGACTCTTTTATGGTGAAGGTCTCCAACAACCTTGACCAGACAGGTTTCTGAGAAATCTATTTTTCCACCTTCTCTGACCTTTCTAGGATCTTCTCCATGAGAGTGGTAGTACTGTCTTCTCCCCATTGCCTGGTAGTCACCAGCAACGGAGAGCAATGTCTTCTTTTTGGAGAGTAACTTCATCGACAGGGGGATTAGGACTTCCCGTACGAGAATGGACTTCGTCGGCAGGAAGTCCTAGGCTCTTTTGACACTATTTCTCCAGCGCGATGTCCTTTGGAGGGTACGTTCTCTGTTGATGAGTCATTGTGGGAACCCCTACTTCCGGAGCTCCGGCGTGGTAACCTAGGGCTTCCCTTTTACCGGGTGCCAGGAAAAAATGCCCTTCCACCTGGAGGTAGTTGTGACCACGTTTGGTTGAGCTGTTGAGCCATTTCAACTACAACAGAGCACTGAAAATCTTACAAAAAGCTCGTCGTGACTGTCAGAGGACGTTCGTCCTCCAGCAATGAAGTTTCTGCTGTAGGCTGTTTAGTCGCTGTTGGACCTTCCGATCGGACTGGGACTTTTGGAATTGCTTGTCCTTAGAACGCCGGCTCTCAACATCGGTGACCTAAGAATGGGTTCCTACAGACAGCACCAAATGATGCCCGGTGGCATCCTCATTATACGACATGCTAGCTTGAAGGAGAGACTTCCGATGTGAAGGTGTCTGCAAGACTTTGAAGAACCAAAGTTAAAGACTCCCCAAAGTGTGTTTTCGGGGGAGGAGCTCCGATGCCCAAGCCAGTATCTGAGAGTGGTGGAGAAGAGTAGAGAGTAGAGAGTAAAGAATGTTCTCTATGTCCTTACCAAGGTCCCTCCCAAGTATTTATAAGAGGGTGGAGGGAGGAGGGCGTTTGTCATAGCTGGCCTCAATTATGACACATGTTCTGTCAGATTCGATCTGTACCTTCAGAGGTAGGCATCACCAGCTGGTCGTAGGCTGTTCTAGCTAGAAGGCAAGGGCGTGTGCGAGGTCTCTCTGTTAGAGGCTCCTTAACCATTTTTGTCGTATCTTCGTAAGGCCCCTTCGAGGGGGCAGACATTTTTCCCAAGGGCTAGTGGGGAAGGCCCTTCGGCAGAGTAAGTCACCTTCGAGAGGTGTTTTCCTCTATGGAGGTTGGTAGATCTACTTTCTTGAGGTTGGTAAATCCGAAGGTGGTGAAAGACACCTTTTCCCGAAGTTGGTCATGTCACCTTTCCAAGGGTGGTGTCGATAGAGTGCCCCGCGGTTAGGGCTAAGTTCTTACCGAGGGTGGTTTCCGGATAGCTGATCAAGAGATCTTCGAGGGCCGTAGCCCTTCTGCTATCAGTCTTTATGACCTAGGCTATAGTAGTCCTACCATTGTGCCCCTGTACAACATAAGGGAGAGTTACAACTGGTGATTTATCACTAGTTGGGCTGGCAAGCTAAGCTTGCTAGATGACAAGGCAATGCCTTGTAGTTTAAGGACTAACTAGAAGACAAGTCCTAAGGGACAAAAATGTATGTGCATAGGTTTAGGATCATGATGTATGAGCTCACAGCAAATTACATATGATAATAGATGTGTTGTCCTTAGTATTTTCCTTGTAGGTGAAGATCCCTTACTGAGAATTACAATTTCTCACTCCCTTATCTTATGTCTTGCAATTTTTGACCGTGTTGAGCCAAAAAACCACTGAGGGTTGTCGTGGTAGTATTTTGTTGCAGATATATTGTTATGGGAATTTTTATGATTCTAGTTTTCTTTTTTACTTGTCGGTGAAGTAATAGTACTAACTATAGTATTTTCTTGGCCATAGAGGCTAGCAGTACGTGGATAGACTTTTGCAACTCACCACCAAGACTCATTTTCAAGGTGGTAGTCAGATCGGAGGATCTCAGTTGAGGTTGTACATGTCTATGCCTAGTTGCCTCCCGCTTTTATGTTTGGAGCTTTAGACTCTAGGTTTACTCTTAGGTGAGGGTCATTAGTCTACTTTTGTTGAACACCCTCACATGATTATTATGTGTAGTAATGATAACACAAATGTTGATTATGTATGCTTTGACCATTTAAACTTGATATATATAAAAAATGGCCTTGGCCAAGGGAATGTTTTATGGTTTTCATGTACTCTAGTCAAAGCTAAATGAGTAGGCATCTTGCATTTTCTAGGTTAATAAACTATTTTCATGAAATTTTAATTCGCGCACATATATAACTAGGTAATTGCAACCACCTTGAGACTCGTTCTCACAGGCTTCCTAGGTAGCGCCAAAGGCGGTTGTGTCAGTGGCTATGCTTGGGTGGTCAACTACCTCAATGGATTGTTTTAACTTTACCAATATGTCAGCTTCAATGTTCTCTTTCTGAGGTACCTTTTCTATCCTTACTTTGTCAAATTCTTGGATTAATTTTTTAACAAAGCCATCGTATTTTGCTAGGTTGGGATCCTTGGCACTGTATTCCTCCGTTGTCTTTCGGACAACTAGTTGGGAGTCACTTTAGGCCTTCGGATTCTTTACACCAACTCTTTTTTCCAATCATAATCCAACCACGAGGGCTTCAAATTCAGTGATGTTGTTGGGGACTTGGAATCCGAACGTAGTAGCTTTGGCCGCTTCCATCCCTTCGGTACCTCAAAGTATTATCCTAGCCCTCTAGAGTTCTGATCCTTCAGCACCATCCACATGTAATGCCTATTCAAGCTCCTTTTTTTCAAGGTTATTGAGGGTGTGCTCGATTTTAGGCAGTTCAACAATAATGTCTTTTAAAGCCCAACCTTTTATGGCCTTTATCAGTTCGTATGTGATGTCGTACTCTCCAAGCTCGATACACCATTTTGACAGTAAGCCAAAATGATCCACCTTCTTCATGACATCCTGAAGAGGTAGGCTACTTCAGACAGTGATAGAATGTCCCTAGAAGTAGAGCCAGAGCCTCCTACTTGCCATGACCAAAGCATAGATGGCTTTTTACAGTAGAGGGTACTTGACTTTGGCACCGTGCAAGGATTTGTTAACATAATATACTGGCCACTATTTTCTTCGTCATTCATCCCTCACTAGTACCGAACTTACCGCCTTTTCAGTGACTATGAGGTAGAGGATGAGAGGTTCACCTTCCCTTGGTTGCCAAAGTGTCCGCAAATGGGTTAAGTAACTTTTAACTTCACCCTAAGCCTTTTGGCATTCTTCGTTCCAAGAATGTTCCTCGGAGCCGAGGTTGCCTTCATTTTTCACAGCTTTGGTGAGTACTTTAAAGAATGGTCGGCAATGATCTCTATATCTGGAGATGAATCTACTGAGGGCCATTATTTTCCCTGTACGCCTTTGCACGTCCTTGGTAGCTGTGGGAGTTCGGAATCCCAGTAAGGCCTTAACCTTCTTTGGATTGCATCTACACCTCTTTCAAATACCATGAAGCCGAGAAATTTGCCCGTAGTCACCCCGAACACACACTTTTTGGGGTTAAGGTGGATTCCAAATTTTTGAAGTTGGTGAAATGTTACCCCCAAGTCGATGATATCATAACTAGGTATTTTACTCTTAACTATCATATCGTCAACATACACTTCCATAGGTCTCCCAATTTGGGAATTGACCACCTTATTCATTAGCCTTTGATATGTGACTCCTGCATTTTTAAGGCCAAAAGACATTATGATGTTACAATGGGCCCCAGTTCGATAATGAAGGCAATTTTTTCCTCATCCTCGGTATCCATCCTGTTAGTGTTGTGCCCAAAAGCCAATCATGGGATGATTGTGTTTTTGCACATTGAGTCGTGATATTTTATTAAGGCATTAATCCAGCAACTATATTTGTTGTTTTGTTTTTGTGTAATGTAATAAACATAATTGTAACACTAGAATAATGATATTCTCAAATGTTCCTAGTCTAGTATTATTATGAAGTAGGTTTCAATAATACATAACAACTAGCATATGTGGAGACTAATATGAGATATCTAGTCTACATATGGGTACAAGTTGGAGAACTTGTGTACTGGACCAACTCACCCTGAGAATGACACATGGATTGTTATATGAGCGTCATAAGTGATTCTCATAGTGATCATGGTATATGTAGTCCTTTGACCTAAGGTCATCAAGGTTCCCTACATGTGAGTCACAAACTTTGATACTTCCCTTTATTGCTCATAACTGAGTGAACTTGAAGGAGGTCATTGGGTATGTCACATATCATGTGGAGGGATTTGTATGATCAAGATGGGATTTGTCCCTCCTATGTAACGGGAGTGATATTTTCGGGCCCCTTAATAGAGTGAGACTTAGAAAATGCATGGCCATGCATGGATGAGTTGATATACGATATCAATGTCATCAATTTAAGTTACTCTACCCAGTAATCAAGAAACAAAAGATTGGGCTACAGGAGAGTAACACATTCCATGTCTCATGCCTAGTCTTGATATCTTGGACAAAGGGACAATGGCATATATGGGTGATGATCATAAAGGTTTAGTTGAATCATCGACAATCTTGTCACTTGAGTAGCAATGATGTGTTGCTAGATACCACTCAATGTTTATGATCATAAATGTGATTTATGATCACTGCCAACATGGTAAGAGCCTATTGGGTCTCACACATAAAGCTGTTTGGATTATTAGAGTGCATGCACTAATTATTTGGGTTATGGTTTCATGATAATTTCTTGTTAATAATTGGCCCAAAAGTTGAGCCATTATTAAGCCCAAAATTAAAGCCTAATTGTATTAGGGATTTGAAACCCATTAGGCCTAGAAGTTGAGTCTCACTATAAGTACAACATTTAGTGATAAATTCATTGCCTTGCCCTAGCCTCCCAAAAGAGATAACTGCACTCTTCTCTTGCAATTCCTTGGAGGACGCAAGCTAGCACTACGAGCGTAAGAGAAATGCATCTATCGGGTTGTGGTTGAAGCTTGGTGATCCTGAGAGGCTTATGTGGATACCAGAGAGAGCTTGAACACATCAACTATTCAAGTTTTTTTATTTGACTCAATAGTTGGGTGAGAGATCTCTACCGAAATTAGATATCAAAATTTTTGAACACCCGGTTTTCACCTTTTCACTTGGATCCTGGAGGGTTTCAGTTAAATTCCACTACACTTATTTGGCTCCCAAAACCCTACACATCTGAATCTAGTAGTATCCGCTAAAAGCATTGACGTAGCTAAGTAAACCATATTCAGAAGTGGAGTCTACAAATTGGCCTATTGTTGGCAGAGGATACGAGTCCTTTGGGTAGGTGCCATTAATATTTTGAAAGTCGATGCACATTCAGAGTTTATCGCTCTCTTTCTTTATGGCAACAATAACATTGCTAAGCCATTCAGGGTACTTGACTTTCCTTAGTATACATGCTTTCGTTAGTCTTTGGACTTCAATTTTAATGAAATTGTTCTTTATGTGTTGAAAGGATACACTTTTTTCTGCCAAACAGGCCTCACCATAGGGCATTCTTTAAGGCTGTGTTTAATTATACCCAGGTCTATTTCGGCCATATCCTTCGGAAAGTAAGCAAATGGATCTTTGTTCATTACTATAAGGCATACAAGTTTTCCCTTATCACCTTTGGCAAATTTTTTCCCCACTCAGGTACTTCGGCCAGGTACTAGTTCTATTTCCTTAGTTTCTATTTTTTCAAATCACCCTTTTTCAATTCTATTACTCCTTCACCAGTCGTGCTCTTTTCCCCAAAGTTTGTATGTGGACTTTGGCTGGGTTCTGCCTTACTTTAACAAACACTTTCCTAACTTCAACCTGGTCAATGAATATTTTTTCATCACCCTCCTTTGCCTCAAACACCACAGTTAGGTATTTCACATCTATTCGGATGTGAAGGCTACCTTGTGTCTATCTTCCGAGGATGGCATTATAAGAAGATAGGACATGTATGATGATGAACCTTGTCATGGTGGAAGCAAAGAGTTCTTCCTTGGTGTTGGCCGAGGTACCCCTAAGCATCAGGGGTAGATCAATCCATCCGAGTATTGAGAGTTTCGAAAGACCAACATTGAAGGTAGGCAAGGTCACAGGTTTAAGATCACCCTCAGCAATTCCCAGGTTTGGCAATAGGTGGGCGAACATGTTGTTAGCACAACCAACCCATAACTTTGGGTTAGCTTGTTCATCAGGTTGTCGAACTCCATCATTGCAATCTCCCTCACCTTTCTCTTTCTTTTAACGTAGGGTAGCCCAATGGTTATGTTTAGATAACCCCAGCTGAAGGTGGGGGTGTCTTTTGGGGCTTAAGTTGGTTCAGCACCTGTTGAAGTCATACTCCTCATCTTCTACTTTTCTTTCATCATCCACTTTTCTTAAGCCTTTGGCAACATCATCCGCAAGTAGCGCTGAAGTTGCCCTTATTTAATTAAGGATGCGATGTACTTCCTTAATTGGAAGCAATCCTCGGTGTCATGCCCGTGATCTTAGTGAAATTGGTAGTACTTCTTCCTATTTTTTCTATTATCCAAGGACATGGCCTTCAGATGTTTGATTAAAGTTCCCAACTTTTCCAAGGCCATGAGGATATTCATCCTTGAAGTGTTAAGGGGGGTGAATGTCACTAGCTTATTTCCCTTGGATTTTTGAGGTTTGCCTCTTCACTCGGATTGATATCAAGGTTGGTGACTATTACCTTTGGACTAGTGATGCTCAGACTTCGGCGCTCCCATTCTTAGTTCCTCAACTGTCATATGTTGCTCTACCCTTCAGTAGAATTCACCAAGGATGTCAAGGGGATCTTTTGAGAACTCATAGAAGAGCTATGAGTCCCTCCTCAGTCCTCTAATCATTGTGAGGATTTGGATTTCTAGGCAAAAGTTGGGAACACTCAGTGCTTATCTGTTGAATATCTCAATGTAGTCCCAAATGGTCTCTTCACCATTCTTTTAGGCCATATGAAACATTTAGACGGGCATCTTCACCATCAGCCTGCTCCTTATGAATTGTGGGGTAAAGGCAATAGATAATTCTTGGAAGCCCATTATGGTTCACGGTGCCAAAGAGTTGTAGAATGCAGTTGTTGGCCAAGATAAGGTGACCTCGACGCAGTTGTAAAGGGTGGCGTCATCGGCCCCATGCAACACCGTGCTCCTTCTATATTTTATTAAGTAGGCCTGAGGGGTATTTTGCCCATCATACAATCCCAAGCATGGTACTTGAATGCCACTGGCCATAAGGGATTCCAATATTAGGGAGACTCTTCTCCGGTGAAGGTCTTTGATAACCACGACCAAAATAGTTTTCGGGGGACCTGTTTCTCCACCTTATCCAACCTTTCCAAAAATTTTTCCATTAGGATGGAAGTACCATCCTTTCCCTGTTGTTTAAGGGTGATAGGCAAGAGAGAATGACATTTCTTCTCAGTGAATAACTTCAACGTCGTTGTGAGAGGGACTTCTCCGGCAGAGAAAGGCTTCGACTGTGGGAAGTCCTTGGCTTTTTTTGTCTAGACCCTACCATGTACTGCCCATGAGATGGAAGGTTCCTTGTTAAGAACTCCTCATGGAAACTCCTGTTTGGGGTACTCTGGCAAGATGACCGGCACCCCTTACATGAGACCATGCATGTGACCATCTTTGGTTGAGTTACTGCGTTATTTCGGCCACTATGGAGCACTAGAAGTTGCATAGAAGGCCCACAATGACCATCAAAAGACATTCACCCTCTATAAAGAAAGGCTCTGGGGGTGCTTGATTGACTGCTGATGGAGGCTCAAGCGTGGAATGGGACTTTAGAATGCCCTTATTGTTAGAACGCGGAGTCTCCACGACGGTGACTTGGGAACTCATTCCCACAGACCATGCCAAATAATGCTTTAACACATCTTTGATGTAGGACATGTTGAGCCTCTAGTAGACGTTTGCCTAAGTACTAGCTGTAGCAGTTGAAGAATAAGGGTTAGGAGCTCCCTATAGTGTGTTTCTGAGGGAGGGATCTCCAGCGCCCAAGTCAGTATACGAGAAGAGAATTCGTTAGGAGTTAAGAGTAGAGAATAGAATAGGAGGATATCTCTTGTGTCTTACCTAGGAGCCTCCCCCAACTATTTATAGGAGGCCGGGAGAAAAAAGCCATTATTCTTAGCCTGAGTAGATCAGGACACGTGTTCGGCTGTATTTGGTCCATACCATCGGGGAGAGGCATCTATAGCTGGCCATAGATGGTTATGCCTAGAAGGTTGGGGGTCTGTGAGGTTTATATCAAAGATTCCCCAACTGTATTTGTCATTTCTCTCTAAGACCCCTTGAGGATCTAAGACCCCTTTCGGACAAGGATTTCCCCCGAGGGTGACTAGAGAAAGCCCCTCAGATGTGCAGACCATTTTTGGGAAGCATTTCTTCTCTCTAGGATGATAGACCTACGTTTCCAAGGTTGATCATATACACTCCCGAGGATGGCAAAAAGTCTTTTTCCCAAAGTTAGTCGTATACCTTTCTGAGGGTGGTGTAGATCCTTCTCCCAAGGTTGGTCGTACAAATTCTCGATGGCGGTATCAGGTCTGCCAATAAGAAGGTCATGTGGGTGATAGCCCTTTAGCTATCAATGTGCATCATACTACTATGAGAATTTTTTATGGTGATACAGGAATGAGACAACTGGTTGTGAGATTTCTTGGCTATAAGGTATTTGAGAAAAAAAGTGATAAAGAATTGGTCACTTATTGGGTGTTTGAAGACATATTGAACGAACTTAGTTACACTATTAATGATGTGAGAAAAATATTCCATATAGTCCTTAGACTAACATTGCACGTAGGGCTAAAAGAATTATTTAATTATGCAAGTGCCATGGACGTGGTAGGTTGTTCTCTTTTGGGTAGGCAGGTGGAGGTATATGTGCAACATGCTGAGCATGTGAGTGTTGTGGGTGGCAATGACATTGCACATGAAGCTCACCCTAGCTTCATAAATGCTCCACTTTTTGGCAACATGGCTGAAGCAACAGACACAATAGCCATACCCTTGCGATCTCGGTTATAAGGATGAAGTAAATGCATTCCATTATGAAGACTTAAAAAAAGAGTTTGATGCTAATGATGCTGATGCAAACAATGATAGTGAAGAGTTGACAAAAGAATGTGATAAAGAACTTAACAATATTGAGGAGGCAATATTAGAGGTGATGACGAGGAAATCAAAGATGCAATTTAGAAAGTAAGGGAGTTCTATAATCCTTTTTCCTTTATAAGCAACGATACTTGCCTAGGAGAGTAGTTTGAAAGTGTAGGAAATGGAAGAAAAGAGGGGCTAGACAAAAGGTTCGGTGAATACATTCTTGTTGGTGATGGCATATTTTGTCAAGGAAACACAAAAATTCCCCAGGTATGTTGGGAATGCAAAAGAAGTGTTTTTATAAGATAGAGCTTCACTAATAATGAGCATTGCTGGAGGGCTTTCAAGAAATACAACACATGTCAGAGACATGGCTTTTAGTAGATCAAGAATAAGCCTACTAGGATAAGGGCAAAGTGTAAGTCAAAAGATTGTCCCTGGTTGTTCTTTGCCATTGTTGAGAATTTTCAAAACAAGGAGCACTTTATTGTTAAAAAATATATTGAGAGGCATGATGCTCATCAAATGTTCAAAGTTTTAGGAGCAAATTATCCATGGATTGGAAAAGCATTTCATTCTTTAATTAATGGTCACCATGGATAAAAAATTGGATTTATACAAGAAACAGTTAAAGAGCAATTCCATCTTGATATGGGCCGAATTAGTGCAAGTAAGCAAAAAGAAAGGTAAGGCACATGATAGAAAGAGATATTGGTCATCAGTATGCAAAGCTGCATGACTATGCAAAGGCCTTACTAGTTGCAAATCCAAGAAGCAACATAGATACTAAGGTTAAGTGCCGAGCTCCTAGCTGTACTCCATATTTCAAACGGTTTTATATGTATCTTGTTGTTGGAAAATTTATGAACAGTGAGATGTTTCCCTTACTATAGGTTATTGTTGAGGTTGATTCTACATCATTTTGTGAATGGTTCTTGGAACATCTGAAGGTTGACATACAAACAATGCATGGCTTAGCTTTGTGTTTCATGTTGGATCAGCCAAAGGTATACTTCTTCAATGTGTACATTTCTTTAACATGCTGATGGCCGAAGAGCTACCACTGCCTCTAAAAGCTAAAGCTTGAGCTGGAAAACCCTGAAACCTCTCTTTCCAAGAACAGAACAGACGCCAATATAATTAACAAGATAGTGTATACATACCGTAGTCTAAAGCAACTTTCATCTAGTTCGAGGGGGGCATGTGATGGCCGAAGGATTGCAACCAAATTAAATGGCTGAACTAGCATGATTGAACACTTGTGATAACCTATGTCAGATAGGGGAATTTAGACCTTAAATGACATAGGGCCAATCTGAGGTCCGTAGCCACCTTGGCTCTCTATTACAAGGACTTTGAAAATGAGTTCACATGGAGCTTGCAAGAACACCAACAAGACTGTTTGAATGCCACACTAGCAATGTGTCAAATAGTTGCCTCAAGCATGCTTAGACTAGCTGGCTAGCTAGCAAAGCCAGTTGCAGAGTACAGCCTCTGGATCCTCGAATCTAGCTAGCCATGTACCTAACCTTCCTCCTAGCAGGCCCAACTGTCCCATCCTATATCACCCTATAAATACCCTAGGACTTCTTCTATGTCAGATCATTCAAGCTTTCTATTCTCCCTAGCTCTCTCATATCTTCCTACTTACCTGATTTGAGCGTTGGAGGCCCTTTCCCCAAGAATACACTAGGGAACCCTATTAGCTCCATTTTTGCTACTTTGTAGGCCTTTTGATGACCGACCATCACCTAACATGCTATCCAAGACAAATATGTCCTACATAGATGATGTGCTAAAGCTTTACATGTGTTTGTATTTTGTTAATTCAGGTTTCTGAATTTTTTTTATTCAATGAATTATCAATTTGAAATGCAATGTGTTTTTTTTTAATTTAAATGCTTTTCTTGTTCGTGGGATTTCTAGTTCATCACTATGTGTTGTTGTTCCTCACTTTCCATAAGATTTTATTATTGTTTGATATTGACATGATAATCAAATTCACTTGATTCAAATGCCATCTATTTTTTTTTTAGTTTGTAGGTGTTTTGATTGTTTCCCTTAAATTGGAACATCATTTTTTTTATTCTCTTATATCTAGGAGTTTTAGATCATTTTAGTCATGTTTTTCTTGTATTTCTTATATCACTTTTTCATTGTAATAGCCTTTTTGTTGATTTTATCTTCAAATTGGAGGGCCTTATCAATCTAGATGAAGGTGATTTGCCAAGGGTTGAGCACAGATTATGTGCCAGCAATATATACACAAATTGGCATTCAAAGTATAGGGATGAGGCATGAGAACAAGCCTTTTATGTAGTAGCAAAAGAACAAAATGTGCATGCACTTTAGAAATGTCTAGATAACTTAGAAAGATTGAAGGTCGGTCCTAAATAACTTGTTATGTGAGTGGACAAGAGGAGGTGGGGTAAAGCATATTATTCACTAGCTATCAAGTGTGATTCAGTGGACAATAATAGCTATGAAGCCTTCAACTTTGTACTAGTCGCCTCAAAGAGGAAGCCAATTATCACAATTCTAGACGAGATGAGAGAATTCCTAATGGAGATAGCCATACAAAGAAGGAGGTTTGCTGCAAAATGCATAGAGGAATATAGTGATAGAATAATGGATATTTTACATGAAAGTGTTGCTATAAGCTACAAATGGAAGGTTAAATGGTAAGGGCAAAATGGATATGATGTTAGGTTTAGAATGACACAAAATGTTGTTCATTTGAATGCAAAGTTTGCAATTATAATAGCTGGTAATCATCTTGAACACCTTGTTTACATGTAATTTGAGCTATCCTATATAGCAAAGAAGATCCTAAGAACTACCTTGATAAGGTATACAAGATAGATATTTTCTTGAAAGATTATTGAAATTCAGTTGGTCCAACTCTAGGAGAGCAATTTTGTGAGGATAGTGCACTAGGTCAATTATTGCACCATCTTGATAGGCTAATTCTAGGTAGTCCATAAAAAAGGAGAAAGAGATCAACAAATGAGCCTATAAAGGGTAAGGTGAAGCTAGCTTGGTAAGGGAAAATGATGTGCTCAATATGCAAGAAAGCTAGCCATGCAAGGAAATCATGCTTGATGCAGGTAATGTTAAGTTTCTATTTTTTGATGTCTTATCAAGTATGTTAACTGTGCTCCTAAATTTATGTTATGTTATTTAACCTAAAGAAAGAACCAATTCAAGGGACTTCTTATATGTCAAAGCCCATATACATCAGAAACTGTCCTAAACATAAGTTTTTTTTTATCTTGAAATGCAATATGTGTACCTACATGCTTCAGTAAATCATTTTGTCAAACTTAAACAATATTTTTCTTGTTTGCCAACCTGGTATGCAAGATGATACCATGTTTTAAAATCAAAGGGTATTCATCCTGACAAATTATGTTTGTAAGCCATCAAGGGCCTGCTTGCAGGAAATCTATTGCCATAATGTTGGAAAAGTTGCTTAAGAGTTACCCACTTTGGGGTAGCTCAATTATGGTGCCAAAATTGTGCATTCAGACTCTCAGGATTGGTAATGTTCCGTAGGCCATTAGAACACTACCCTTAGTGTGTATACCCAAGTGGCCCTCTTGGGCACTAAGTAAACACATGCATATTGGTCCAGCCATCACACACATATTCATATTTGATGCACACCATGCCAGCAAAGAAGGAAAACACTAGCACAACTCTTAATCTTGGCTACTACACAATGGGCAATCTTGTTAAGTTCTAGTGACCAGCCACTGCACCTTTAACTTCCACTAATAAACTGTATCATTCTAGCCATGTACCCCCATGTTTTCATTGCTCCATTATCAATTAAATACTTAGAAAAAACCAAGGAATTTTGCTTCACATCAATAGCCCACCTATGTACCAAGTTATGGATTCTTGAAGTTGGTTACAAAATTCTGACCAAATGAACAGTAACTTAGCCAAATTTACAACACCATATCTTTGGCTACAAGGATCCAAATTCCAAAATTCGACATGCTAGTTCAACCTCTAGATGTTCTCTATGTGTGATCAAAATTTCATACAAATATTCTTTCTACACACGGAGATATAGAACTTTAAGTGCAGAGTTGAAATTCTAGTTGGTCACTTTATGACCATTTTAACCATACAAAATTTCATAAGTGTGCAAACACTTCATTTGAAAGGGGAAAGCCCTCCAAGGCTACCCCATATATGTCCATTACACATAGGAAATACATTCCCTTGCATTTAACAACCATATGTGGCTAAAACATAATTTACAAGTAAGCAGCCCATCATTCACACTTGGGCAGCTTTGCATCACATCACTTGCATAGCCAAAACATCAAAAAAATGTTCACATACTTGTCTCATTTTATATAAAATACATTTAAATTCCTGCATGCACTACAAAATGGTCTTAACTCAGCTTAATACGCACCCTAGGTTATAGGAGTGCCTGAGACACAATGGACTCCAGAACATGGTTCTGGACAGCTGCTGCACAACGCAATAAGTACCATCACTAAAAATACCAAATGTGCTCCTAAAATCACTAAAATTTCCAGATTAAAACTAGACATATGGAAGCTAAAGAAATTGAAATTTTAGGGCAAAAATCAAACCACAAAGGTTAGTTTGAAGGTGATCTTTCAGCTGGACTTGAAATGACAGAATTGAGGGGAACAAGTTTCATTGAGAAACTTAGTAAGGGTAGCACTTGGATTCAATAGGCAATGTAACCATTATTAAAACCTGAATCCAAAGACACTAAAATACAAAGACCACAATCAATATATACAAGATATAGCAGCCAAATGCAGCAGCAATTCACAACCAACAAACACTTGAAATGTGGGAGCAACATATACCATAGGTTAGTCCATCAAACATATAATAAACTTAAGTAAATCACTATGGCAGCCCTTCTCAAGCTAATGCTTGGTCTTTGGAGGATTTTAACACTAGTTAGTACTAACTTTGGGCTGCAGAAACCCCAATTTTTGCTGCCACCACTATGCTCTTCACACTAGGTCACAAAACCTTCAGTAAGTGCACTTCCCTCACTAAGCTTGGTTCATCAAGCTCATGGCTCTCTTCCAAGCTTAGCCCTAGCTCCATGGATGCTTGAAAATATAGTAAACAATCCATGAGAGCAAGAGAACCCTTACCTTAATGGGTATGTTGAAATTGGAGCTTGATCCTAGGTGCAGTCAAGCAATAGCACCAAATAGCTTCCAATTGTGCTTCCTTGACTTCAATTGCAAGTATTTTTCAGTTTGAAGGTATCGTGGCTATAGAGGAATTGTGGAGGAGATGGCTAGCTTTTTTTTGCTGGTGGAGGCCAAAATTTGGTGATAAGGACAAGAATGGACACTTATATGGTCTTAAGTGCACTAAACACACTTTACAAGCTTAACCAAGCTTTATGTCATTTTCCTTGCTACAAGACCATGGTTTCTTTAGCTTAATCTCTTGGACCACATTTGAATTCCTTATTGTTGGGTTTCGGGAGCCAAACAACGCAGCAGAATTTAACCGAAACCCTCCAGGATCCAAGTGAAACGGGGTAAACTGGGTGTTCGAAAATTCTCATACCTAATTTTCGGTTGGGATCTCTCACTCAACTGTAGAGTTGAATTACAAAACCTGAATAGTTGACGTGTTCAAGCTCTCTATGGTATCCACACGAGCCTTTCGGGATCACCACGCTTCCACCACGTCCCGGCAGATGCATTTTTCTTGCGCTCGCAGTGCTAGCTTGTGTCCTCCAAGGAATTGCAAGAGAAGAGTGCGACTGTCCTTTTGGGAGGCTAGGGCAAGGAGACCTGCGAATTTCTCACTTAAAAGTTGTATTTATAGTGAGACTCAACTTCCAGGCCTAATGGGTTTCAAAGCCCTAATCCAATTAGGATTTAATTTCGGGCTTAATAATGGCTCAACTCTTGGGCCCATTATTAATACGAAATTAAAGTGAAACCATAACCCAAATAATTAGCCCATGCACTCTAATGATTCAAATAGCTCTATGTGTGCGACCCAATAGGCTCTTACCACGTTGGCAATGATCATAAATCACATTTATGATCATAAGCAATGAGCGGTGTCTAGCAACACATCATTGCTACCCAAGTGACAAGATTGTCGATGATTCGACTAAACCTTTATGATCATCACCGATATATGCCATTGTCCCTTTGTCCAAGATATCAAGACTAAGCACGAGACATGGAATGTGTCACTCTCGTATAGCCCAATCTTTGGTTTCTTGATTACCGAGTAGACCAACTTAAACTGATGACATTGATATCGTATATCAACTCATCCGAGCATGGCCATGCATTTTCTAAGTCTCACTCTATCAAGGGGCCCGAAGATATCACTCCCGTTACATAGGAGGGACAAATCCCATCTTGATCATACAAATCCCTCCGCATGATATGTGACATACCCAATGACCTCCTTCAAGTTCACTCAGTTACGAGCAACAAAGGAAAGTATCAAAGTATGTGACTCACATGTAGGGAACCTTGATGATCTTAGGTCGAAGGACTACATATACCATGATCACTATGAGAATCACTTATGACACTCATATAACGATCCATGTAGTGTTCTCATGGTGGGTCGGTCCAGTACACAAGTTCTCCAACTTGTACCCATATGTAGACTACATATCTCATATTAGTCTCCACATATGCTAGTCGTTATGTATTATTGCAACCCGCTCCACAATAATACTAGACCAGGGACGTTTAAGAATATCATTATTCTAGGGTTACAATTATGTTTGTTAAGTTACGCAGAAACAAAACAACAAACATAATTGCTGGATTAATGCCTTAATAAAATATCATGACTCAATGTGCAAAAAATACAATCATCTCATGATTGGCCTTTTGGGCACAACACTAACAATCTCCCACTTGCACTAAAAGCCAATCATCCATGTATCTAATACCGATGGACCTAGAATGGCTATCATGCTTTTGCTGCGTAAGGGGCTTTGTCAGTGGATCAGCAATGTTGCTATCTGTCGAAGTCCTGCATATCCTTACATCACCCCTCTCGATGATCTCCCTGATGAGATGATAGCGTCGGAGTATGTGTTTGGATCGCTGGTGAGATCGAGGTTCCTTAGCCTGTGCGATTGCTCCATTGTTGTCACAATAGAGCTCTATCGGGTCGGCAATGCTTGGAACCACTCCAAGTTCAGTGATGAACTTCTTGATCCAAACTGCCTCCTTCGTAGCATCAGAGGCGGCAATGTACTCAGATTCTGTTGTAGAGTCAGCTACTGTCTCTTGCTTTGAACTCTTCCAGCTCACAGCACCACCACCAATACAAAACACATAACCAGATTGCGATCTAAAATCATCCTTATCGGATTGGAAGCTTGCATCGGTGTAACCCCTTACAACGAGCTCATCTTCACCTCCAAAGACCAAGAATGCATCCTTAGTCCTTCGTAAGTACTTAAGGATGTTCTTAACAGCTGTCCAGTGACTCTCACCGGGGTTCGATTGGTACCTACTCGTCATGCTCAAAGCATATGAGACATCGGGATGAGTACATATCATGGCATACATGATAGATCCAATTGCTGAGGCATATGGAATCTTACTCATGCGCTCTCTCTCCTCAGGTGTACTCGGACACTGAGATCTAGAAAGAGTGATACCATGTGACATGGGCAAGAATCCTTTCTTGGAATCTTGCATGCTAAACCTCTTTAGCACCTTGTCAATATATGTACTTTGACTTAGGCCAAGAAGCTTTCTAGATCTATCTCTATAGATCCTGATGCCTAACACATAGGCTGCTTCACCCAAGTCCTTCATAGAGAAACATTTCCCTAGCCAAGTCTTCACAGACTGTAGCTCAGGAATGTCATTCCCGATGAGTAGTATGTCATCTACATACAACACCAAGAAGACAATAGCGCTCCCACTAACCTTCTTGTAGACACAAGGTTCATCTTCATTTTTGATAAAACCAAACTCTTTGATTGCATCATCAAAATGAAGATTCCAACTTCGAGAAGCTTGCTTCAGTCCATAAATGGACCTTTGCAACTTGCACACTTTATTGGCATTCTCAGGAGTGACAAAACCCTCAGGTTGTGTCATGTACACATCCTCAAGTAGCTTTCCATTTAGGAATGCAGTTTTGACATCCATTTGCCATATCTCATAATCATAGTGTGCAGCAATAGCAAACAAAATTCGGATGGATTTAAGCATAGCAACTGGTGAAAAAGTTTCATCATAGTCAATACCATGAATTTGCTTGAAACCTTTTGCAACCAATCGTCCCTTAAAGGTAATCACATTACCATCCATGTCAGTTTTCTTCTTGAAAACCCATTTGCACCCTATGGGTTTTACCCCTTCAGGTGGGTCAACCAAAGTCCATACTTGGTTTTCATACATGGATTCCATCTCGGATTTCATGGCCACTAGCCACTTCTCAGAGTCAGGCCCTGACATAGCTTGTTGGTAGGTTGTGGGCTCATCCTGATCCATGAGCATCACATCACTGGTGTGAGTCACAAGAAATCCATATCTCTCAGGCTCACGCCGAATCCTACCAGACCTACGTGGGCTCTGTGCTACAGGAACAGACTCTTGAACCACAACATCTTGTGGTGTCTGTTCAGGTTCCATTTCAGGTTCGATGTCTCCTTGTTGTTCTTGAATTTCTTCAAGTTCTACTTTCCTCCCACTAGTTTCTTTAGAGATAAACTCTTTCTCTAAAAAGACACCAGTTCGAGCAACAAACACTTTTTGCTCAGAAGGATTGTAGAAATAGTAACCCTTTGTTTCTTTGGGATACCCAACAAAAAGGCATTTTTGAGATTTGGGCCCTAGTTTGTCAGAGGATTGACGTTTCACATAAGCGTCACAGCCCCAAATCTTCATAAAAGACAAATTGGGACGCCTCCCACTCCATATCTCATATGGTGTCTTTTGAACCGATTTAGATGGAACTCGGTTTAGTGTAAAAGCGGCTGTCTCTAGAGCATGTCCCCAGAAGGAGTTTGGAAGGTCAGCTTGACTCATCATAGAGCGAACCATGTCTAACAGAGTTCGATTTCTCCTTTCAGAAACACCATTCCATTGAGGTGTACCTGGTGGAGTGAGTTGTGATACTATACCACACTCCTTCAGATAGTCAAGGTATTCTCGATCCAAGTACTCTCCACCTCGATCTGATTGAAGCACTTTAATACTTTTCCCGAGTTGATTCTCTACTTCATTCTTGAATTCTTTGAACTTTTCAAAGGATTCTGACTTATGTCTCATGAGATACACATAGCCATATCTGCTGAAGTCATCAGTGAAAGTAATGAAGTATTGGAAACCTCCTCTAGCTTGTGTAGACATAGGGCCACATACATCACTATGTATGAGTCCTAGTAAGTCATTAGCCCTTTCACTTTGCCCTATGAATGGGGCTTTGGTCATCTTGCCCAACAAACATGACTCACATGTCTCATATGATTCAAAATCAAATGAGTCCAAGAGTCCATCCTTATGGAGCTTGGATATGCGGGTCTCATTTATATGGCCCAAGCGACAGTGCCAGAGATAGGTCAGGTTTGAATCATTTAATCTGACCTTCTTGGTATTCACATTATAGATTGGATCTTCGAGGTCTAGAACATACAACCCATTGCTAAGTTGAGCACTACCATAAAAGATTTCATTCAAATAAATAGAACAACATTTGTCCTTTATTATAAATGAAAAACCTTTCTTGTCCAAACAAGAAACAGAAATCAAATTTCTACTAATAGTAGGCACAAAGTAGCAGTTGTCTAATTCTAAAACTAATCCACTAGGTAAAGTGAGAACATAAGTCCCTACGGCTAAGGCAGCAACCCTTGCTCCATTTCCAACACGTAGGTCCACTTCACCTCGGGCCAATCTTCTACTTCTACTTCTACTTAGATCCTGCACATTTGCACAAATGTGAGATCCACATCCAGTATCCAATACCCAAGATGAGGAAGTAGAAAAGTTAGCCTCTATAACAAAAATACCTGAAGTGGAAGTCTTACTTCCCTTTTCCTTAGCAAGTTCTTCAAGATAGAGCTTGCAGTTGCGCTTCCAGTGTCCAGGTTGCTTACAATGGAAGCACTCCCCTTCCTTTGCCACACCACCCTTTGGTTTCAGTGCAGCTGAAGAAGAATTAGCATTGGACTTTCCATTAGCTTTATCCTTCTTCTTGTTGGCTTTTCCCTTTCCCTTGCCCTTTTGAACCATCAAAATGGGCTTAGCCTTCTTAAGGTTTTGCTCAGCAGTTCTCAACATGTTGAGCAATTCAGGGAGGGACTTGTCAAGGTCGTTCATGTTATAGTTCATGACGAACTGACTGTAGCTTTCAGGCAACGATTGCAAGACTACATCAATAGCCAACTCTTTCTGAAGAGCAAATCCCAAATTCTCAAGATTCTCAATGTACCCAATCATCTTGAGCACATGAGGACCCACGGGACTTCCCTCAGACATCTTGCACTGAAACAATGCCTTAGAGGTCTCAAACCTCTCATGCCTAGCTTGCTCTTGGAAAAGCATTTTGAGATGTTCGATCATATCGAACGCCCCCATGTTCTCATGTTGCTTCTGAAGCTCAGATTCCATGGTAATAAGCATGAGGCATGCAACATCCAAAGCATCATCAGAATGCCTCTTGTGAGCATCCCTTTCAGCTCTTGGAGCAGTGGCAGCAGGCTCATTCGGAATGGGCTGCTCTAGGACATAAGCCTTTCTCTCTTGTTTGAGGACTATCCTCAAGTTTCGGTACCATTTGAGAAAGTTGGTCCCATTCAGTTTTTCCTTCTCAAGGATCGATCGCAACGAAAGTGTCGATGTGTTTTGTGCCATGGTTATCTACAACAGTAAATATGCAGTGTAAGAGTCATGTATTTTAATTCATTTAATAAGGACTTTTATTAAACGATACTCCCACTATTTTCCTCAAAATAATAACCCTCGATATTATTTTGGAACACCTCGGCGCTAAGGTATTCTAGTGGGCCAAGATCCATATTTGACCACAACCTGAGTCAGCTTTGGCTTTTCTCTCAAGTTACAGCTATTTAGGTAGGCAACTCCTTGCCAATTGCATCTTATGCAACTCTTGGATAGTTGGGTGAACAACACTTGTCCAAGCTCATCTCATGAACTTAAGCCCAACTCTATGCCTCTAAGTCCCTAATCCTATTAGGATGACTTAGTTAAGTCGAACCCAAAGTTAGCAATTTGGATATCACTATTATCCCATCGCGCCTTACCAAGATGAACATAGGTGCTTTGCTTTGGCAAACCCACCTAATGTTGATCAAAGTCTTGACGAGTGCCAACATTTGGAAGGCATCACATTTAATGACTTAATATTTGTTTGAGGGATTTTTCTTTTGATCTCACCAATTTGTTATCTCCGGTTGTCTTATACATGCATCACATACAAATATAAAACATGCATCTCATGCTTACAAGAAAGTAAACGTGACATGGTTATAGCCCAAACTATGCGATATTCTCAAGCCAATGAGAATATCATAAAAGCCTAAGAAAAGAAAAGGGTCTTCACAAGCTCCTTCTCTTCCTTTCTTGGTTGCCCTTTTGTTGTCACCTCCTTGGACATACCACCTTGGATGATCCTTGGACATACCACCTTGGATGATCCCATAATGTACCATTACATCAATAATAGAAACCTCGAGTTACATTCGAGGGGAGTAAGGTGAGAAGAGAATGTACAATGAGAGTGATAAGAAAAGGCACGACTCGCAGGCCGTATTTACAAGTACAACCAATCAAGGGCTATAACCATGCACCATGCTACAAACACCAATCAGCATATCATGTCAAATCTCATTCAACAAAGATGCATGCCAATTTTTGCGCGTTGATTAACCAGTTTTTATTTATGTGGCGCTTCGCATACGGCGGTCCCGCTGGCCGGTCAGCGGACGGTGGTTCGTTGCGCGCTGGATCGGTCAGCAGACGAGGTCAACGGGAGCTGTCCTTGCAGGGGGTGTGGGGGGCAGCGCCTCCCGGCGCAAAAAATTCTCTTACAATTGCTTAGCCCGAACTCTTCTATTTCGCGCAAGTAGGCACCCGAGACTCCTCCATTTGAGCCACCAAAAATACCTTACTTTCGGTGCCCGAACAGGCCGAATCCGAACAAAGCTAGGGTTTTTGCAACTATTGCAAGAATCCTAATCCATATAGGTATCTCATACCATTCAATTTGAGATTAATCTCATTAACCAATTTGTGTCGTTTCTTCATATATCTCATATGTTCATTACGAATTCCAGTTTCATGCATCTTGAATCAATCTAATTAATCATGGCCGAAAAGCAACCGAACACATAGCATCATGCGATTCAACACTCAATCCCGATTTAGGGTTTCACCAGTAGCTCTGATACCACTGATGGGTTTCGGGAGCCAAACAGTGCAGTGGAATTTAACCGAAACCCTCTAGGATCCAAGTGAAACGGGGTAAACCGGGTGTTTGAAAATTTTCATACCTAATTTTCGGTTGAGATCTCTCACTCAACTATAGAGTCGAATCACAAAACTTGAACAGTTGACGTGTTCAAGCTCTCTATGGTATCCACACGAGCCTCTCGGGATCACCACGCTTCCACCACGTCCGACAGATGTGTTTCTCTTGCGCTCGCAGTGCTAGCTTGCGTCCTCCAAGGAATTGCAAGAGAAGAGTGTGGCTGTCCTTTTTGGAGGCTAGGGCAAGGAGACCTGCGAATTTCTCACTTAAAAGTTGTATTTATAGTGAAACTCAACTTCCAGGCCTAATGGGTTTCAAAGCCCTAATCCAATTAGGATTTAATTTCAGGCTTAATAATGGCTCAACTCTTGGGCCCATTATTAATATGAAATTAAAGTGAAACTATAACCCAAATAATTAGCCCATGCACTCTAGTGATCCAAATAGCTCTATGTGTGCGACCCAATAGGCTCTTGCCACGTTGGCAATGATCATAAATCACATTTATGATCATAAGCAATGAGCGGTGTCTAGCAACACATCATTGCTACCCAAGTGACAAGATTGTCGATGATTCGACTAAACCTTTATGATCATCACCGATATATGCCATTGTCCCTTTGTCCAAGATATCAAGACTAAGCACGAGACATGGAATGTGTCACTCTCGTATAGCCCAATCTTTGGTTTCTTGATTACCGAGTAGACCAACTTAAACTGATGACATTGATATCGTATATCAACTCATCCGAGCATGGCCATGCATTTTCTAAGTCTCACTCTATCAAGGGGCCCGAAGATATCACTCCCGTTACATAGGAGGGACAAATCCCATCTTGATCATACAAATCCCTCCGCATGATATGTGACATACCCAATGACCTCCTTCAAGTTCACTCAGTTACGAGCAACAAAGGAAAGTATCAAAGTATGTGACTCACATGTAGGGAACCTTGATGATCTTAGGTCGAAGGACTACATATACCCTGATCACTATGGGAATCACTTATGACACTCATATAACGATCCATGTAGTGTTCTCATGGTGGGTCGGTCCAGTACACAAGTTCTCCAACTTGTACCCATATGTAGACTACATATCTCATATTAGTCTCCACATATGCTAGTCGTTATGTATTACTGCAACTCGCTCCACAATAATACTAGACCAGGGACTTTTAAGAATATCATTATTCTAGGGTTACAATTATGTTTGTTAAGTTACGCAGGAACAAAACAACAAACATAATTGCTGGATTAATGCCTTAATAAAATATCATGACTCAATGTGCAAAAATACAATCATCTCATGATTGGCTTTTGGGCACAACACTAACACTTATCCCATGCCATAGTAGCCCTTCCTTATGTGGGATAACCCTAAAAAACTTCCATTTCACTTGAGTCATAAACATGGACAACCAAAGGCACACAATAGGACACTTATGTCCTTAAAGCCTTTTTGGATTTTCCTTTGTTCATACTTGTCTTCTATAAGCAATTTTACCCTGCAATAGCACTTTTATATCATTCATATCCTTCCCAAAACTCTCTAAATCTCTTTTGTGAAAGTTTTGCAATTGAATACCTAGATTTCCAAAATCTTACAAAAGAGTCCATATGTTGCTTGACAAACAAGCAATCCTTAAGGCTTTTTTTGGGGGCCAAGTTACTAACTTGGAACATTTTTACGGGGGTGTTAATCATGCCTTTTGCGCCTAACACTTCAATCACTATGGTGAGAATTACACAATATAATGGTTTTTAGCCATTATGACACTTGTAATTCTCCCATTTTTGTGAGGTGGTAACAATCCTCACCCCTTTAAAAATTTTGGTTCTCTAAAATAGCCTTTAGCTTTGGGTATTCTTCAGGATTCCTTTCCATAAGGTCTCTTTCAGTTTCCTAGGTGGGTTCTCTTTCAGAGTGGTGTGACCATTGAACTTTAACCATGGGAATGAGCTTGTTTCTTAACCTTCTGGAATCCTTGGCAAAAATAGCTATAGGTTTCTCTTCATATGTCAAGTTAGTTCCAACTGTATGTCTTCCACTACAATAGCATGCTTTGTGTCCAATAGACATTTCTTAAGCATACTGATGTGAAAAACATTATGAACACTTGACATGCTTGGCGGTAGAGCTAACCTGTATGCTACTATGCCAACTTTGTCCAGGATCTCATAATGACCTATGTATCTTGGAGCTAACTTTGTTGTTCTGCCAAATCTGACAGTGCCTTTGGTTGGTGCAATTTTCAGCCAAACATTGTCACCAACCTCAAATTTGAGTCTCTCAATCTTTTGTTCACACAGGCTGTGGTCCTTTCATTGGCTGCCTTTAATCTCTCTTGAGTTTTCTTGATTTTGGCAATAGTCTCTTCAATAATTTTGGGACCCAACTCTAGCCTGTTTGAGGCTTCCACCCAACAGTGGGGTGTCATGCACCTTCTTCCATATAATGCTTCATAAGGTGCCATGCCAATGGTACTTTGGTGACTATTGTTATATGAGAATTCTATAAGTGTTCTGCCCAAAAGCCAATCATGAGATGATTATATTTTTGCACATTGAGTTATGATATTTATTAAGGCATTAATCCAGTAATTATGTTTGTTGTTTTTTGTCTGCCTAACATAATAAATATAATTGTAACCCTAGAATAATGATATTCTCAAATGCCCCTATTCTAGTATTATTATGGAGCGGGACAATAATACATAATGACTAGCACTTGTGGAGACTAATATGAGATTTGTAGTCTACATATAGGTACGAGTTGGAGAACTTGTTACTAGACTGACCCACCATGAGAATGCTACATGGATCGTTACATGAGTGTCATAAGTGATTCTCATAGTGATCATGGTATATGTAGTCCTTTGACTTAAGATCATCAAGGTTCCCTACATGTGAGTCACATACTTTGATACTTCCCTTTATTGCTTGTAACTAAGTGAACTTGAGAGAGGTCATTGGGTATGTCACATATCATGCAGAGGGTTTTGTATGATCAAGATGGGATTTTCCCTTCCCATGTAACGGGAGTGATATCTTCAGGCACCTTGATAGAGTGAGATTTAGAAAATACATGGGCATGCTCGGATGAGTTGATATACGATATCAATGTCATCAATTTCAGTTAGTCCACCTGGTAATCAAGAAACCAAAGATTGGGCTATATGAAAGTGACACATTCCATGTCTCGTGCTTAGTCTTGATATCTTGGACAAAGGCACAATGGCATATATCGATAATGATCATAAAGGTTTAGTCGAATCATCAACAATCTTGTTACTTGGGTAGCAATGATGTGTTGCTAGACACCGCTCGTTGCTTATGATAATGAATGTGATTTAAGATCATTGCCAACATGATAAGAGCCTATTGGGTCCCACACATAAAGCTATTTGGATTATTAGAGTACATGGGCTAATAATTTGGGTTATGGTTTCATGATAATTTTGTGTTAATAATTGCCAAAAAGTTGAGCCATTATTAAGCCCAAAATTAAAGCCTAATTGGATTAGGGCTTTGAAACCCATTAGGCATAGAAGTTGAGTCTCATTATAAATAAAACTTTTAGTGAGAAATTTGCTACCTTGCCCTAGCTTCCCAAAAAGGACAGCTGTACTTTTCTTTTGCAATTCCTTGGAGGATGCAAGCTAGTACTACAAGTGCAAGAGAAATACATCTGCTAGGATGTGGTGGAAGCGTGGTGATCCCAAGAGGCTCGTGTGGATACCATATAGAGCTTGAACATGTCAACTGTTCAGGTTTTGTGATTCGACTCTACAATTGGTTAAAAGATCACAACTGAAATTAGGTATAAAAATTTTTAAACACCCAGTTTACCCCATTTCACTTAGATCCTGAAGGGTTTCAGTTAAATTTCAATGTGCTTGTTTGGCTCCTAAAACATTACAAATTCCACCAATGGCAAGTGTTTGTCCTATTCACCTTTGAAATCCAACACACAACTCCTGAGCATGTCTTCCAATATTTGTATCAACCTTTCAGATTGCCCATTTGTTTGAGGATGATAAGCAATACTCAGGTGGATTTTGGTTCCTAGTGCTTTAAGAAAAGCACTCCAAAATCGAGCTGTAAATCTTGGATCTCTATCAGATACAATAGAGTCTAGCACTCCATTTAGTCTCACTATCTCCTGGACATGCATCTGAGCTAACTTCTCCAAAGAGTTTGTGAGTTTCATAGGTAAGAAGTGGGCACATTTGGTTAGCCTTTCCAAAATGACCTAGATTGTGTCATACTTTAATCTGGTCATAGGCAACCTAGTCAAAAAGTCCATGGTTATGTTGCCTCACTTCCTCATTGGTATACGTAGAGTCTGTAGGGTACCAGCTGGCTTATGGTGCTCTTCCTTTACCTTCTGGCATGTGCCACATTTGGAGACATAAGTAACTATGTCTCTCCTCATGTTTGGCCACTAGAAGTGAGTCTTTAAGTCTTTATGCAATTTCTCACTTCCTAGATATATGTTCAACTTGCTTGTGTGAGCTTCTTCAAGTATTTCATCCCTGAGCTTTGCTCCTTTAGGCACATAGATTCAGTCCTTGAAATACAGTAATCCTTGCTTGTAGGCAAAGGATTGATACAAGGAACCTTTTTCCTCTCCTGAAATCTTTTTCAGATTAGGATCTGTCTCCTGTGCCTTTCTGGCTTCTTCAATCCATCCAAACTGAATTGTCAATGTGTAAATTTGGGCTTCCTCCCACTTATGCCATTTATGCCATAGGCACAGCAGACTATTCCACTCATCATGATCAGCTATGGATCCTCATTTCAGAAGTCCTGTGTACTTCCTGCTCAAGGCTTCTGCTACTTGATTGCCTTTTCCCTCTGTGTACTGTATACTGCAGTCATAGTCCTTGATGTACTCTAACCATATCATTTGCCTCATGTTCAACTCTTTCTGAATGAACAAGTACTTTAGGCTTTTGTAGTCAATGTAGATCACAAAGGAACTACCCATCAAGTAATGCCTCCATTGTTTAAGAGCAAAAATCACTACTACCAATTCTAGGTCATGGGTACGATAAATTTGCTCATGGAGTCTTAACTGCCTTGACCCAGAAGCAATGACATTTCTGTCTTGCATAAGCACACAACCTAACCTAGATTTAGATGCATCTGTATATATGATGTGGGGCTTACTTGGATTAAGAAGTATCAATACTGGAGCTTCAATCAACCTCTGCTTGAGCTCCTGGAAAATCTTTCCACACTTCTCAGTCTACTCAAATCTTTGACCCTTCTTGGTTAGATGAGTAAGAACTGAGGCAATCATGGAAAAGCCTTATACAAATCTCCTGTAGTATCCAGCTAATCCTAGGAAACTTCTGATTTCCTTCACAGTCTTTGGTCTTTCCCATTCTTGCACTGCTTTGACCTTTTCAGGGTCTGCCTTAAGGCCTTGTACATCTATGATGTGTCCTAGAAAAGACACTTCCCTTATCTAGAATTCACACTTGGATAACTTAGCCTAAATCTTATGCTGCAATAGAGTCTTTAAGACAATTTTCAGATGATGTTCATGTTCATTTTCATCCTTAGAATACACTAGGATGTCATCAATGAACACAACCATAAATTTTTCCAGATGTGGTTTGAACACCCTGTTCATTGAGTCCATAAAAATAGTTGGGGCATTAGTCAAACCAAATGGCATGACTGTGTACTCATAATGCCCATATCTGGTCTTGAATACAGTCTTAGGAATATCCTCTTCCTTTACTCTCAACTGGAAGTATCCAGATCTCAAATCTATCTTGGAGAAGATGTTAGCTCCCTTGAGTTGATAAAAAAGATCCTCAATCCTAAGGAGTGGATACTTGTTCTTGATAGTCACTGCATTAAGTTTCCTGTAGTTAGTGCATAGTCTCAAAGATCCATCGTTCCTTTTCACAAAGAGAATAGGAGCTCCCCATGGTGAAACACTTGGCCTTATGAACCGTTTTTCAAGAAGTTCACCAAGTTGTTTATTGAGCTCATTCATCTTTGTGATTGGCATTCTGTAAGGAGGTATGGATATTGGACTAGCTTCTAGTTGCAGCTTGATTTCAAACTCAATCTCCCATTGTGGAGGAATACCTGGCAAGTCTTTAGGAAAGACTTATGGAAAGTCTCTCACTATAGGTATTCTATCCACTTCTTCTTCATAGTGCAATTGATTCAATGCATAACAATAATCATGCTCGGAAATCACTAGTATCTCATCTAGTACTTCTAGCTCTATGTCATGCATTTCATACACTAATTCCTTAGAATTCATTAATGCATGCACTTCACCATCAGGAAATGTGATTTCCCTCTTAGCACAATCAATTCTTATGTTATGCGTAGCAAGTCAATTCATACCTAGCACTAAATCATACTTAGGAATGTCCAACACTAGTAGATTAGTCATAACCTTAGTCTTTCCTACTACTAGCTCACAATCCTTAGCTAGGTCATTAGTGAAAAAACATTGACTACCTGCTGTTTTCACTAAGGATATCCTAGGCATGATTTCAGTAGGCAATTTCATGGCATCAACAAATTTCCTAGCCACTATAGACACAGATGCACTAGTATCAAATAGAACACTAACAGGCATACCATTAAGGTAAATGCTACCTCTTAGTGCTCCTCCCTGCTCTAATGTCTTTAGCTTCTCCACTTGGAAGACTCTGACAGCTCTCTGCCCTAGAGGCCAAGGCACTAGAGGAACTGGCATCAGCTGTCCCTCCCTAGATGCTCCCCCTTTAGGTCCTGCCTCAATAGCCCTTACTGGACCTTGGTCTTTCGGCCTCTGTTGATCCTGTGGGTAGTCTTTGATCCAATGATCCATGGATCCGCATCTTAGACACGCTTGGGTGTCAAAATAGCAAGGTTTCTTTCCATGAAACTTCTTGCATTTAAGGCACCATAGGCCAGGGAACTTCCCCTTAACCTTGCCCTCACCACCAAGATGAGAATTCTTGGCAATTTCTTTGTCATATGGTGGCTTCTTCTACTTGCCTCCTACCTGATTATTTTCCCCTGGTCCACCAAGAAAGTACTTAGTCTCATACTCTTGCTCTACTAATAGAGCTTTCTGTACTGCTTCATAGTATGTAACTACTCCAAAAGGTCTAACAGCCTTTCTAATGTCTCACCTTAGGCTTCTAACAAATCTTTTGGCCTTCAACTCCTCCAGTCCATGATATTGAGGAGCATACCTCACCAATTGATTGAATTTGTGCTAATACTTTAAGACACTGAGGTTGTCCTGCCTTAGAGGATCAAATTCAGCTTGCCTCATATCCTTGATGGCATCACTGATGTACTGTTCCTGGAACAGCTGTGTGAACTACGGTAAGCTCATCTTAATATTTCTTTATAGCCTTCTGCCCTTCTGGAAAATGTACCTGTCCCTGGCGTTTCTCCACCACATCTCTACACTACCTACCAAGTTGTAAGTAGCTAGTGACACCTTCTTGGTGGAGCTGAGTGGCATCCTCTCAAACATCTTTTCTATGAAGATTAACCACTCTTCAGTTCTCGCTAGCCCAGCTCTTCCATCAAACTGTGGAAGTCTTAAGCCTTGGAACCTCTCCAACAGTCTAACTTCATCTAGGCCTTCCAGATCCTTTGATTTGTGTCTCCTGGATCTATGAGAGCCCTCTGTATGGTTATGCTCTCTATGATCTCTCTGCCTTTTCCGGGATCTTCTCTCATGGCCTTCCTCAATCTCATTCCTAGTGGAGGAATGGTCATAGACTGAAGGATTGGTCCTGGACACCTGACGAATCTTAGATCTTACACTTCTGCCTCTCGGATTTCTCCTATCCTCATCTTCCACCTTAATGGTCTTATCATTTGTGTCTTCTAAGCTTCCAGAAGGGACATATTCAGATGTGTTCCTAGTATCCTCTTCTGGTTGTTGCTGTGCATCCTAAACTGGTTCTGTTGGAGCTACTTGGACTCCTTGCTGTTGTGCTTGAATCAGTCTTACTAAGTTTTCATTGATTAGAGCTAAGTTCCTTTAAAGCTCTAACCAAACCTAAGGCACTTCAGGGTTTGCTACCCCCTGTTGAGCATGATTCCCTCTATTCTGTCCATTTCTTTGTTGCCCAGAGTCAGTACCAGGCGTTCGGGGTGATTCCCCTCTCCTTGTGGCAACCATGTTTACTTCCTGCATTGATGATCCATCATAGGGCACATATAAAGATCATAGGTATTTCAATCGTACTTGACACTAGTAGCTGACCAAACTAAGTTCAAGTATGTAGGTGCATGCAGTGAAACTATATGCTATGTACATGTATAAACCACACTCTGATACCAAATTCTATTACCCACTTCGAGGTAATCCAATTATGGTGCCAAAACTATGTATTTAAACTCCCAGGATTGGTGTGTCCTGTAGGTCATTAGAACAACACCCCTAGTGTACATACTCAAGTGACTCTCTTGAGCACTATGTAAATACATGCATATTGGTCTAACCATAACACACATGTTCTCATTTATGCACACTATGGAAGTTAAGAAGAAAAACACTAGCACAAGTCTTAGTTTTGGCTTCCATACATTAAGCATTCATACTAGGTTCAAAAATTCCAGCCACTGCACCCAAACTTCCTACAATAAACTATATCATTCTAGCCATGTAACCACATATTTTATTTGCTCAATTATCAAGTAGAGACTTAGGGAAAATCAAAGAATTTTTTTTTACATAAATAGCCCACTTATGGACCAAGTTATGGATTTTTTAAGTTGGTTACAAAATTCTAACTAAATGAACAGTAACTTAGCCAATTTTGTAACGTCATAAATTTGGCTATAGGGCTCTAAATCCAGAAATTGAAAAATCCCAATTAAACCTCTAGATGTCCTCCAGGTTTATCCAAAATTTCATGCCAATATTAATTCTACAAAGGGAGATATTCAACTTTAGCTACAGGGTCAAAACTCTGGCAACTTTTGGACCATTTTGCCCATACAATTTTTCCAAACCATTCAAACACTTCATTTGCAAAGATAAAGCCCTCCAAGGCTATTCCATATATGTCCAATACACATATGAATTAAATTCTCTTTCATCTAGCAACTTTATGTGGCCAAACTAGAATTTACAAGTAAGCAGCCAATCATTCACACTTAGGCAGCACTGTACCACATCACATACATAGCCAAAACGTTACTCAAATGTTCACATACTTCCCTCATTTTACATATACTACATGTACATGCATACATGCACTAAAAAATTATCCTAACTCAGCTAAATACGCACCCTAAGTTACAGGAGTGCCTGAAATGCAATGGACTCTAGAAATAGGATGCTAGACAACTGCTGCACAACACAGTAAGTACCACCATTAAAAATGCCAAACGCGCTCCAAAAATCACGAAAATTTCCAGATCATAACTGGACATATGGATTTTATGTACATAAAATTTCAGATCAAAACTCAAACCAAAAATTTCATTTTGAATGAGATCTTTCTGCTAGACCTAAAATGACAGAATTGAGGGGATTAACTTTCATTGAGAAACTTAGTAAGGGTAGCACTGGGATCCAATAGCCAATGTAACCATCCTTAAAACCTGCATCCAAAGACACTAAAACACAAGAACCATAATGCATATATACAAGATATAGCAACCAAATGCAGTAGCCATTCACAACCAACAAACACATGAAATGCAGTGGCACCATACACCATAGGTTAGTCCATAAAACATGCCATAAACTTAAATCACTATCACAGCCCTCCTCAAGCTAATGCTTGGCCTTAAGAGGATTTTAGCAGTAGTTAGTACTAACCTTTGGGCTCTAGAAACCCAGAAATTTACTGCCATCACTGTGCACTTAACACTAGGTCACAAAACCTTCAATAAGTGCACTCCCCTCACTAAGCTTGGTTCATCAAGCTCATGGATCTCTTCCAAGCTTAGCCCTAGCTCCATGGTTGCTTGAAAATACAGAAAATAACCCATGAGAGCAAGAGAACCCTTACCTTGATGGGTATGCTGAAATTGGAGCTTGATCCTAGGTGCACTCAAGCAATAGCACCGAATAGCTTCCAATTGTGCTTCCTTGACATCAATTGCAAGTAGTTTTGGGTTTGAAGGTATGGTGGCTATGGAGGAATTGTGGAGGAGAGGGCTAGCTTCCTTTTTTCTAGTGGAGGCTGAAATTTGGGAGATAAGGACAAGAATGGACACTTATATGGTCTTAAGTGCATTAAACACACTTAACAAGCTTAACTAAGTTTTATGTCATTTTCCTTGGTACAAGACCATGGTTTCTTTACCTTAATCTCTGGCCCACATTTAACTTCCTTCTCGCATGCCATTGTAGCCCCTTCTTTTGTGGGATAGGCTCACAAAACTTCCATTTGACCTAATTCATAAGCATGGACAACAAAAGGCACACAATAGGACACTTAAGTCCTTAAAGCCTTTTTGTGTTTTCCTTTGTCCATACTTGTCTTCTATAAGTAATTTGGCCCTCTAATAGCACTTTCGTACCATTCATATCCTTCCAATAACTCTCCAAATCTCTTTTGTGAAAGTTTTGCGATTGAGTACCTAAATTTCCAAAATCTTACAAAAAAGCTCTTTGTCATAAGTGGGATAATTCAATGTAGCACCATTTAACTTCTCACTAAAGTATGCAATGGGTCATCCTACTTGCATTAGGACAGCTCCAATGCCTATACCTGAAGTATCACACTTAATTTCAAAAGTATTAGTAATGTTAGGCAAAGCTAAAAGTGTTGCATTACACAACCTCTTCTTAAGCAACTCAAAAGCCTTTTCTTGAGCTTTTCCCCACTCAAACCCCACATTCTTCTTTATAACTTCTGTTAGAGGTGCAGCAATGGAAGAAAAATTCCTTACAAACCTCCTATAGAAGCTAGCTAACCCATGGAATGATTTCACCTCAAGTATGGATGCTGGCATCGGCCATTCTTGTATGGCTCCCACCTTCTCTTGATCTACCTCAATTCCATGTGAACTCACAACAAAACCAAGGAAAATAACTTTATCAACACAAAAATAGCACTTCTTTAAGTTAGCATACAACTTTTGATCTTTTAAAGTGCTTAGTACTTGTGTGAGGTGTCCAACATGCACTTCTAGGTTTTTGCTATATACTAACATATCATCAAAGTAGACAGCCACAAACCTTCCAATCAAGTCACGCAAGACGTGATTCATAAGTCTCATGAAAGTACTAGGAGTAGTAGTTAATCCAAAAGGCATAACTAACCATTCATAAAGTCCAAACTTTGTTTTGAAAGCAGTTTTCCATTCATCCCCCTCCCTAACCCGAATTTGATGGTACCCACTTTTCAAATCAATATTTGAAAACAAAGTAGAACCATGCAACAAGTTTAAAAAGAACTGGAAACATTCAAAACTTGTTTCAAAAGAACTAGAAACATTCACAACTAGTTTCAAAAGAACTGGAAATATTCACAACATGTTTTGAACGAAGAGGAAATATTCACAATTGGTTTGAATGGTACAGACACATTCACAACTTGGTTGGAATGAAATGGGAACTTTAACAATTAGTTTTGAATGAAATGGAAATAATCACAACTTGTTTGGAGTGTAATGCAAACATTCACAAGTAGTTTTTAATGAAATAAAAACATTCATAACTAGTTTCGCATGAAATGGGAACATTCATGACTTGCTTGGAATGAAATGGAAACATTCATGACTTGCTTGGAATGAAATGGAAATATTGAAAACTTGTTTAGAATGAAATGGAAACATTCACCACTTACTTGCAATGAAATGAAACCCTTCAAAACTTGTTTGGAATGAATTGGAAACATTTACCACTTGTTTCAAATGAAATGGAAACATTCACAACTTGTTTCGAATGAATTGGAAACATTCACAACTTGTGTGGAATGAAATGGAAACATTCACAATTTCTTTGGAAGGAAATCAATGAAGTTTTCAGGATCTTATGATAACATACTTTTATGTTATCTTTCTTCTTGTATATGCCACATGCATATTCGTTCATTTCAATTCAACATAAGCATGCATAACATGTTATATAACATATCAAGATCACATACATGTTGTGTTAAATAAATCCTAGCATGCTACTAAGAACATACATAAGAAATGAAACCTAACATGCTACTAAACCAAGAAAAGATGTGCACCTTTCTTCTTGGTTATCTTTGGCAAAACCTTGAGGGAGAACTTGATCTTAGAGGGGCACCTTGAAGCTTGAATAGAGATGAACAATCTCTATGTAAATCCACCCACAATGCTCTCAAGAAGTGTTTAATATTTCGGCCTCTAAAGGAAATAGGAGGAGAACAATTTTCTCTCAAGAAAAATGGAGCAAATGGAGTGCAAATTCGTGCTTAAAATGGCCAGCCACTAAAGGCTATTTATAGATGACCAAAAGGCACACCTTTACACCAAGAAAGGTGTCTTTTAAGCCAAAGAACACTTCCTTTGGCTAAGGGTCATGTATGGTGGCGAAAATACATGTCTTTTAGCCAAGAAACACTTCCTTTGGCCTATAACCACCCATAACTACCTTATGGGCGAAAATACATGTCTTTTAGAGCCAAGGAACACTTCCTTTGGCCTATAACCACCCATAACTACCTTATGGGCGAAAATACATGTCTTTTAGAGCCAAGGAACACTTCCTTTGGCCTATAACCACCCATAACTACCTTATGGGCGAAAATACATGTCTTTTAGAGCCAAGGAACACTTCCTTTGGCCTATAACCACCCATAACTACCTTATGGGCGAAAATACATGTCTTTTAGAGCCAAGGAACACTTCCTTTGGATGAAAGGACATGTTCTTTTAGCCAATAGTCATCTCTTTTGATGAAGAGACATACCTTTACATAAAAGATGTGTCTCTTGGTGGTTTTGAGCTAAAAGCAAGGTGAGCTGGCACAAAGCTAGCTCACTATGCTACTTATGCACCATTGAGCTCCTTTGAGCTCCAACCAAGCACCATGAACTGAGGTCCAGCTCCTAGAGCTGACCTTGAGCTGGAGTTAGCTGCTCTCAGCTGAAGTGAACTGAAGTCCAGCTACACTCAGCTACCAGAAGCTGAAGTGAGCTGACTTGAGCTGACTTGAGCTAACTTGAGCTGAAGTCCAGCTACTTTGAGCTACTTATAGCTTTGAGCTGAGAGCTGAGCTGAAGTCTGACTTGAGCTGAGCTGACTTGAGCTGAAGTCCAGCTACTCTGAGCTACTTATAGCTGCAGTGAGCTGACATAAGCTAACTTGAGCTAAAGGGAGCTACTTCTAGCTGCCTTAGATAGCTGTTCAAGCTAGAGTTAGCTCAATGAGCTCAAATCCTACCTTAAAAGGATCTTGGTGCGCCAAGAATTCCAACAATCAAAACATTCACAACTGTTTGGAATGAAATGGAAACATTCACAACTTGTTTGGAAAGGAAATGGAAACATTCACAACTTGTTTGGAATGAAATGGAAACATTCACAACTTGTTTGGAATGAAATGGAAACATTCACAACTTGTTTTGAATGAAATGGAAACATTCACAACTTGTTTGGAATGAAATGGAAACATTCACAACTTGTTTGGAATGAAATGGAAACATTCACAACTTAATTTGGAATGAAATGGAAACATTCACAACTCATTTGGAATGAAATGGAAACATTCACAACTTGTTTGGAATGAAATGGAAACATTCACAACTTGTTTGGAATGAAATGGAAACATTCACAACTAGTTTGGAATGAAATGGAAACATTCACAACTTGTTTGGAATGAAATGGAAACATTCACAACTTGTTTGGAATGAAATGGAAACATTCACAACTTGTTTGGAATGAAATGGAAACATTCACAACTTGTTTGGAATGAAATGGAAACATTCACAACTTGTTTGGAATGAAATGGAAACATTCACAACTTGTTTGGAATGAAATGGAAACATTCACAACTAGTTTGGAATGAAATGGAAACATTCACAACTTGTTTGGAATGAAATGGAAACATTCACAACTTGTTTGGAATGAAATGGAAACATTCACAACTAGTTTGGAATGAAATGGAAACATTCACAACTTGTTTGGAATGAAATGGAAACATTCACAACTAGTTTGGAATGAAATGGAAACATTCACAACTAGTTTGGAATGAAATGGAAACATTCACAACTTGTTTGGAATGAAATGGAAACATTCACAACTAGTTTTGGAATGAAATGGAAACATTCACAACTAGTTTGGAATGAAATGGAAACATTCACAACTTGTTTGGAATGAAATGGAAACATTCACAACTAGTTTGGAATGAAATGGAAACATTCACAACTAGTTTGGAATGAAATGGAAACATTCACAACTTGTTTGGAATGAAAATGGGAAACATTCACAACTTGTTTGGAATGAAATGGAAACATTCACAACTAGTTTGGAATGAAATGGAAACATTCACAACTTGTTTGGAATGAAATGGAAACATTCACAACTTGTTTGGAATGAAATGGAAACATTCACAACTAGTTTGGAATGAAATGGAAACATTCACAACTAGTTTGGAATGAAATGGAAACATTCACAACTTGTTTGGAATGAAATGGAAACATTCACAACTTGTTTGGAATGAAATGGAAACATTCACAACTAGTTTGGAATGAAATGGAAACATTCACAACTTGTTTGGAATGAAATGGAAACATTCACAACTAGTTTGGAATGAAATGGAAACATTCACAACTTGTTTTGAATGAAATGGAAACATTCACAACTAGTTTGGAATGAAATGGAAACATTCACAACTTGTTTGGAATGAAATGGAAACATTCACAACTAGTTTGGAATGAAATGGAAACATTCACAACTTGTTTGGAATGAAATGGAAACATTCACAACTTGTTTGGAATGAAATGGAAACATTCACAACTAGTTTGGAATGAAATGGAAACATTCACAACTAGTTTGGAATGAAATGGAAACATTCACAACTAGTTTGGAATGAAATGGAAACATTCACAACTTGTTTGGAATGAAATGGAAACATTCACAACTTGTTTGGAATGAAATGGAAACATTCACAACTTGTTTGGAATGAAATGGAAACATTCACAACTAGTTTGGAATGAAATGGAAACATTCACAACTTGTTTTGGAATGAAATGGAAACATTCACAACTAGTTTGGAATGAAATGGAAACATTCACAACTTGTTTGGAATGAAATGGAAACATTCACAACTTGTTTGGAAAATGGAAACATTCACAACTTGTTTGGAATGGAAACATTCACAACTTGTTTGGAATGAAATGGAAACATTCACAACTAGTTTGGAATGAAATGGAAACATTCACAACTTGTTTGGAATGAAATGGAAACATTCACAACTTGTTTGGAATGAAATGGAAACATTCACAACTTGTTTGGAATGAAATGGAAACATTCACAACTAGTTTGGAATGAAATGGAAACATTCACAACTTGTTTGGAATGAAATGGAAACATTCACAACTAGTTTGGAATGAAATGGAAACATTCACAACTAGTTTGGAATGAAATGGAAACATTCACAACTTGTTTGGAATGAAATGGAAACATTCACAACTAGTTTGGAATGAAATGGAAACATTCACAACTTGTTTGGAATGAAATGGAAACATTCACAACTTGTTTGGAATGAAATGGAAACATTCACAACTTGTTTGGAATGAAATGGAAACACATTCACAACTCCAATGTTTGGAATGAAATGGAAACATTCACAACTTGTTTGGAATGAAATGGAAACATTCACAACTAGTTTGGAATGAAATGGAAACATTCACAACTTGTTTGGAATGAAATGGAAACATTCACAACTTGTTTGGAATGAAATGGAAACATTCACAACTAGTTTGGAATGAAATGGAAACATTCACAACTAGTTTGGAATGAAATGGAAACATTCACAACTAGTTTGGAATGAAATGGAAACATTCACAACTTGTTTTGGAATGAAATGGAAACATTCACAACTTGTTTGGAATGAAAAAATGGAAACATTCACAACTTGTTTGGAATGAAATGGAAACATTCACAACTAGTTTGGAATGAAATGGAAACATTCACAACTTGTTTGGAATGAAATGGAAACATTCACAACTAGTTTTGGAATGAAATGGAAACATTCACAACTTGTTTGGAATGAAATGGAAACATTCACAACTTGTTTGGAATGAAATGGAAACATTCACAACTTGTTTGGAATGAAATGGAAACATTCACAACTAGTTTGGAATGAAATGGAAACATTCACAACTTGTTTGGAATGAAATGGAAACATTCACAACTAGTTTGGAATGAAATGGAAACATTCACAACTTGTTTGGAATGAAATGGAAACATTCACAACTAGTTTGGAATGAAATGGAAACATTCACAACTTGTTTGGAATGAAATGGAAACATTCACAACTAGTTTGGAATGAAATGGAAACATTCACAACTTGTTTGGAATGAAATGGAAACATTCACAACTTGTTTGGAATGAAATGGAAACATTCACAACTTGTTTTTGGAATGAAATGGAAACATTCACAACTTGTTTGGAATGAAATGGAAACATTCACAACTTGTTTGGAATGAAATGGAAACATTCACAACTTGTTTGGAATGAAATGGAAACATTCACAACTTGTTTGGAATGAAATGGAAACATTCACAACTTGTTTGGAATGAAATGGAAACATTCACAACTTGTTTGGAATGAAATGAAACATTCACAACTTGTTTGGAATGAAATGGAAAAATTCACAACTTGTTTTGAAATGAAATGGAAACATTCACAACTTGTTTGGAATGAAATGGAAACATTCACAACTTGTTTGGAATGAAATGGAAACATTCACAACTTGTTTGGAATGAAATGGAAACATTCACAACTAGTTTGGAATGAAATGGAAACATTCACAACTAGTTTGGAATGAAATGGAAACATTCACAACTAGTTTGGAATGAAATGGAAACATTCACAACTAGTTTGGAATGAAATGGAAACATTCACAACTAGTTTGGAATGAAATGGAAACATTCACAACTTGTTTGGAATGAATGGATGGAAACATTCACAACTTGTTTGGAATGAAATGGAAACATTCACAACTAGTTTGGAATGAAATGGAAACATTCACAACTTGTTTGGAATGAAATGGAAACATTCACAACTTGTTTGGAATGAAATGGAAACATTCACAACTTGTTTGGAATGAAATGGAAACATTCACAACTAGTTTGGAATGAAATGGAAACATTCACAACTAGTTTGGAATGAAATGGAAACATTCACAACAAGTTTGGAATGAAATGGAAACATTCACAACTAGTTTGGAATGAAATGGAAACATTCACAACTTGTTTGGAATGAAATGGAAACATTCACAACTTGTTTGGAATGAAATGGAAACATTCACAACTAGTTTGGAATGAAATGGAAACATTCACAACTTGTTTGGAATGAAATGGAAACATTCACAACTTGTTTGGAATGAAATGGAAACATTCACAACAACTAGTTTGGAATGAAATGGAAACATTCACAACTTGTTTGGAATGAAATGGAAACATTCACAACTAGTTTGGAATGAAATGGAAACATTCACAACTTGTTTGGAATGAAATGGAAACATTCACAACTTGTTTGGAATGAAATGGAAACATTCACAACTAGTTTGGAATGAAATGGAAACATTCACAACTTGTTTGGAAATGAAATGGAAACATTCACAACTTGTTTGGAATGAAATGGAAACATTCACAACTTGTTTGGAATGAAATGGAAACATTCACAACTTGTTTGGAATGAAATGGAAACATTCACAACTAGTTTGGAATGAAATGGAAACATTCACAACTAGTTTGGAATGAAATGGAAACATTCACAACTAGTTTGGAATGAAATGGAAACATTCACAACTTGTTTGGAATGAAATGGAAACATTCACAACTAGTTTGGAATGAAATGGAAACATTCACAACTTGTTTGGAATGAAATGGAAACATTCACAACTTGTTTGGAATGAAATGGAAACATTCACAACTAGTTTGGAATGAAATGGAAACATTCACAACTTGTTTGGAATGAAATGGAAACATTCACAACTAGTTTGGAAAGAAATGGAAACATTCACAACTTGTTTGGAATGAAATGGAAACATTCACAACTAAGTTTGGAATGAAATGGAAACATTCACAACTTGTTTGGAATGAAATGGAAACATTCACAACTAGTTTGGAATGAAATGGAAACATTCACAACTAGTTTGGAATGAAATGGAAACATTCACAACTTGTTTGGAATGAAATGGAAACATTCACAACTAGTTTGGAATGAAATGGAAACATTCACAACTTGTTTGGAATGAAATGGAAACATTCACAACTAGTTTGGAATGAAATGGAAACATTCACAACTTGTTTGGAATGAAATGGAAACATTCACAACTTGTTTGAAATGAAATGGAAACATTCACAACTTGTTTGGAATGAAATGGAAACATTCACAACTTGTTTGGAATGAAATGGAAACATTCACAACTAGTTTGGAATGAAATGGAAACATTCACAACTAGTTTGGAATGAAATGGAAACATTCACAACTAGTTTGGAATGAAATGGAAACATTCACAACTTGTTTGGAATGAAATGGAAACATTCACAACTTGTTTGGAATGAAATGGAAACATTCACAACTTGTTTGGAATGAAATGGAAACATTCACAACTTGTTTGGAATGAAATGGAAACATTCACAACTAGTTTGGAATGAAATGGAAACATTCACAACTAGTTTTGGAATGAAATGGAAACATTCACAACTTGTTTGGAATGAAATGGAAACAATCACGACTAGTTTGGAATGAAAACTTGTTTGGAATGAAAGGGAAACATTCACAACTTAGTTTGGAATGAAATGGAAACATTCACAACTTGTTTGGAATGAAATGGAAACATTCACAACTTGTTTGGAATGAAATGGAAACATTCACAACTAGTTTGGAATGAAATGGAAACATTCACAACTTGTTTGGAATGAAATGGAAACATTCACAACTTATTTGGAATGAAATGGAAACATTCACAACTTGTTTGGAATGAAATGGAAACATTCACAACTTGTTTGGAATGAAATGGAAACATTCACAACTTGTTTGGAATGAAATGGAAACATTCACAACTTGTTTGGAATGAAATGGAAACATTCACAACTTGTTTGGAATGAAATGGAAACATTCACAACTTGTTTGGAATGAAATGGAAACATTCACAACTAGTTTGGAATGAAATGGAAACATTCACAACTTGTTTGGAATGAAATGGAAACATTCACAACTAGTTTGGAATGAAATGGAAACATTCACAACTTGTTTGGAATGAAATGGAAACATTCACAACTAGTTTGGAATGAAATGGAAACATTCACAACTTGTTTGGAATGAAATGGAAACATTCACAACTTGTTTGGAATGAAATGGAAACATTCACAACTTGTTTGGAATGAAATGGAAACATTCACAACTTGTTTGGAATGAAATGGAAACATTCACAACTTGTTTGGAATGAAATGGAAACATTCACAACTTGTTTGGAATGAAATGGAAACATTCACAACTTGTTTGGAATGAAATGGAAACATTCACAACTAGTTTTTGGAATGAAATGGAAACATTCACAACTTGTTTGGAATGAAATGGAAACATTCACAACTTGTTTGGAATGAAATGGAAACATTCACAACTTGTTTGGAATGAAATGGAAACATTCACAACTTGTTTGGAATGAAATGGAAACATTCACAACTTGTTTGGAATGAAATGGAAACATTCACAACTAGTTTGGAATGAAATGGAAACATTCACAACTTGTTTGGAATGAAATGGAAACATTCACAACTTGTTTGGAATGAATGAAATGGAAACATTCACAACTTGTTTGGAATGAAATGGAAACATTCACAACTTGTTTGGAATGAAATGGAAACATTCACAACTTGTTTGGAATGAAATGGAAACATTCACAACTTGTTTGGAATGAAATGGAAACATTCACAACTTGTTTGGAATGAAATGGAAACATTCACAACTAGTTTGGAATGAAATGGAAACATTCACAACTTGTTTTCACATCCAAATGGATAACCCCTTCACAACATAACCAAGGAATGAAATGGAAACATCCACAACTTGTTTGGAATGAAATGGAAACATTCACAACTATTTGGAACATAAATGGAAACATTCACAACAAGTTTGGAATAAATAGCTTAACATTCACAACTCTTCTTCCATAACTCATATGGAGAAGAGTTCACAACTTCTTTGGAATGAAATGGGTACTTCACAACTAGTTTGGAATGAAATGCACACAGCAGTGCATCACTCCAATAAATGAAATCTAAACATTGGCCTTTTGGAATCAAAACGTAACATGTCACAAGAGTTCTATTCTTCCTCTCAAACACTCATTCTGTTTGGGTGTGAAATGGAAGAGTGAACTCTTGTTCAATACCCTTCAAGTCACAACTTGTTTGGAATGCATTTGGAAACTCTCCACCCCTATCTTGGAAGGACTTAAACATCTTACAACTTGGTTCTCAACCAAGTGGAAACTTCTCAAAACATGCCAAGGCCTCTGCCTTGGAAACTTAGTAACTAGATGTGGGTGAATCGAAACATACAACATCTTTGAATGTGATGAAACACTTGAATCCATTTTGGAATTCAACCCTCATTGGCCCACAACTAGGTTGGAATGAACTAAACTTAGTGCCTCACTTCTTTTGCTTTGCCAAAAAAAGGCTTTTTGTGGCTTTGCCCTCTAGGCATTCATTGGCAACTTGGAAGGACAACCTTGGTCAAGGAACCTAGCAAGCCACTCTTGGCTAAACATTCACAACTTGTATCTTGACCAATATGACCTAACATTCATGCAATCTTATTTCATTTGTGAAATGGAAACATTCAACTAGGACTTGCAACAGAATGGTTGGAATGAAATTCAACTCATAAAGCCCATTATTAACTGAAAGTGGAAACTATCTTATTATCTTTAATAATAGACACATTATTATTAAAGAAATTAAAGCAATAATTGTACTTCAACATACAACTTATAGAAATCAAATTTCTACAAATGTTTGGTACATACAATACATCTATTAGATACAAATATCCAATATCTATTTGGAATTCTACATGTTCCTATGCCTTCTACTTCCAGCCTGGCATCATTTCCCACTGAAACATGCTTAGCTCCTTTTGAGAGCTTCCTGTAGGCCACAAACCAGGACCTGTCCCGGGCTATGTGGTCTGTTGCTCCCGAGTCTACAATCCACAAAGAATTGCACTCAGTTAGTAATGTACATGACACAACATGTACAATGGAAGTAGAAGGGTATGTATGTACCTTGGGTGGACCCTTGCAATCTTTTGCAAAGTGTCCTTTATAATGACAGTTGAAGCACTTCACAACTTGCTTATGTCCCGCTTCTTCATGAACTTTTTCTTGGAAGCAGGACCTTTTCCCTTGCCCTTCCTTGGCCCTCCTTTGCCACCATTCTTCTTCCATCCCTTCTGGATAGAAGATGAGGCAATATATGCCTTAGAATGGTCCTTGAGGGCCATTACCTCAGCCTCAAGGAGGAGGTGACGAGCAATGTCATCAAATGACATTATTTGAGGGTTATGGCGTAAGTTGACCTTCATCAACTGCCATTCCTCATCGGGCAAGGAACGGATTATTGCTTGCACTTGTTGCTCATCAGTGAGCACATGCCCTGCTGTCTTGAGTTGGTGGATCATGCGTGACATCTCACGCAAGTGAGCACTCATAGAGTGATCAGCACGCTTCACATAATTCTCAAACCTGAGAATCATTGAGCGTTGTTTCTCTACAGAAACATCTCCATACTTGGCCTTGACTGAGTCCCATATGGCCTTAGCCCCCTCAAGCATGGAGAATTCCACCATAATCTCATCCACCATAGTGGAGAGGAGAGTGACTCTACACATAGAGTTCTTCTTTAGGAATGCCTCATAGGCAGTCCTATCCTGTCCCTCAGCAGGAGGCATGATCTCTTGAGTGAGCACATCAAGAGTATCTTGCTCAGTTAAAATGAATTTGACCTTCTGTTGCCAAATTGAATAGTTTTCACCATCCAATTTGAGGTCACGGTTTAATTCAGCAACTATATTCTTACAAGCCATCTACATTGATGCAATTCACATGTTTTAGTTCAATTTACACAACAAGACTCAACAAAGCAACATGTGTATGAAACAACTTCTAACATGCTCATATATGGCAAAAGAGATGCATATAGCATTCAATCAGAAATACACAAACATGCCTTCATTGCTTCATACACATATCCTTCATTAGCCTTTATCAAAATCATACACATATGTATGATCCTAAATCATGCTTACTACATGCAACATATACATTTTCATGACCTAGGCTCTGATACCAATTGAAGATTTCAGGATCTTATGATAACATACTTTTATGTTATCTACTCATGTATATGCCACATGCATATTTGTTCATTTGAATTCAACATGGATATAGGTATGCATAATTCTAATTCTTTAACATATTATTCATGCATTTGATATAACATGCTATATAACAAATCAATTTTACATACATGTTGTGTCAAATAAATCCTAGCATGCTACTAAGAACATACATAAAATAATGAAACCTAACATGCTACTAAACCAAGAAAAGATGTGCACCTTTCTTCTTGGTTATCTTTGGCAAAAACTTGAGGGAGAACTTGATCTTAGAGGAGCACCTTGAAGCTTGAATAGAGATGAACAATCTCTATGTAAATCCACCCACAATGCTCTCAAAAAGTGTTTAATATTTCGGCCTCTAAAGGAAATAGGAGGAGAACATTTTCTCTCAAGAAAAATGGTGCAAATTGAGTGTAAAATTCGTGCTTCAAATGGCCAGCCACTAAAGGCTATTTATAGATGACCAAAAGGCACACCTTTACACCAAGAAAGGTGTCTTTTAAGCCAAAGAACACTTCCTTTGGCTAAGGGTCATGTATGGTGGCGAAAATACATGTCTTTTAGCCAAGGAACACTTCCTTTGGCCTATAACCACCCATAACTACCTTATGGGCGAAAATACATGTCTTTTAAGTCAAGGAACACTTCCTTTGGCCTATAACCACCCATAACTACCTTATGGGCGAAAATACATGTCTTTTAAGTCCAAAGGACATCACATTTGGTGCAATAACTTGTCTTTTGAGGTCAAAAGACATCACTCTTGGTGCTATAAGCACCCTATGGCCGAATATACATGTCCATTCACCCAAGGAACACTTCCTTTGGATGAAAGGACATGTTCTTTTAGCCAAGAGTTATTTCTTTTGATGAAGAGACATACCTTTACACAAAAGATGTGTCTCTTGGTGGTTTTGAGCTAAAAACAAGGTGAGCTGGCACAAAGCTAGCTCACTATGCTACTTATGCACCATTGAGCTCCTTTGAGCTCCAACCAAGCACCATGAACTGAGGTCCAGCTCCTAGAGCTGACCTTGAGCTGGAGTTAGCTGCTCTCAGCTGAAGTGAACTGAAGTCCAGCTACACTCAGCTACCAAAAGCTGAAGTGAGCTGACTTGAGCTGACTTGAGCTAACTTGAGCTGAAGTCCAGCTACTTTGAGCTACTTATAGCTGAAGTGAGCTGACTTGAGCTGACTTGAGCTGACATGAGCTGAAGTGAGCTGACTTGAGCTAACTTGAGCTGAAGTCCAGCTACTTTGAGCTACTTATAGCTGAAGTGAGCTGACTTGAGCTGAAGTCCAGCTACTTTGAGCTACTTATAGCTGCAGTGAGCTGACATAAGCTAACTTGAGCTAAAGGGAGCTACTTCTAGCTGCCTTAGATAGCTGTTCAAGCTAGAGTTAGCTCAATGAGCTCAAATCCTACCTTAAAAGGATCTTGGTGCGCCAAGAATTCCAAAAAGGAAACATTCACAACTAGTTTGGAATGAAATGGAAACATTCACAACTAGTTTGGAATGAAATGGAAACATTCACAACTTGTTTGGAATGAAATGGAAACATTCACAACTAGTTTGGAATGAAATGGAAACATTCACAACTTGTTTGGAATGAAATGGAAACATTCACAACTTGTTTGGAATGAAATGGAAACATTCACAACTAGTTTGGAATGAAATGGAAACATTCACAACTTGTTTGAATGAAAACATTCACAATGGAAACATTTCACAACTTGTTTGGAATGAAATGGAAACATTCACAACTAGTTTGGAATGAAATGGAAACATTCACAACTTGTTTGGAATGAAATGGAAACATTCACAACTTGTTTGGAATGAAATGGAAACATTCACAACTAGTTTGGAATGAAATGGAAACATTCACAACTTGTTTGGAATGAAATGGAAACATTCACAACTAGTTTGGAATGAAATGGAAACATTCACAACTTGTTTGGAATGAAATGGAAACATTCACAACTTGTTTGGAATGAAATGGAAACATTCACAACTTGTTTTGGAATGAAATGGAAACATTCACAACTTGTTTGGAATGAAATGGAAACATTCACAACTTGTTTGGAATGAAATGGAAACATTCACAACTTGTTTGGAATGAAATGGAAACATTCACAACTTGTTTGGAATGAAATGGAAACATTCACAACTTGTTTGGAATGAAATGGAAACATTCACAACTTGTTTGGAATGAATGAAACATTCAAACATTTGGAAAAATTGAAACATTGGAATGAAATGGAAACATTCACAACTTGTTTGGAATGAAATGGAAACATTCACAACTAGTTTGGAATGAAATGGAAACATTCACAACTAGTTTGGAATGAAATGGAAACATTCACAACTTGTTTGGAATGAAATGGAAACATTCACAACTAGTTTGGAATGAAATGGAAACATTCACAACTTGTTTTGGAAACATTCACAACTAGTTTGGAATGAAATGGAAACATTCACAACTAGTTTGGAATGAAATGGAAACATTCACAACTTGTTTGGAATGAAATGGAAACATTCACAACTTGTTTGGAATGAAATGGAAACATTCACAACTTGTTTGGAATGAAATGGAAACATTCACAACTAGTTTGGAATGAAATGGAAACATTCACAACTTGTTTGGAATGAAATGGAAACATTCACAACTTGTTTGGAATGAAATGGAAACATTCACAACTTGTTTGGAATGAAATGGAAACATTCACAACTTGTTTGGAATGAAATGGAAACATTCACAACTTGTTTGGAATGAAATGGAAACATTCACAACTAGTTTGGAATGAAATGGAAACATTCACAACTTGTTTGGAATGAAATGGAAACATTCACAACTTGTTTGGAATGAAATGGAAACATTCACAACTTGTTTGGAATGAAATGGAAACATTCACAACTTGTTTGGAATGAAATGGAAACATTCACAACTTGTTTGGAATGAAATGGAAACATTCACAACTTGTTTGGAATGAAATGGAAACATTCACAACTTGTTTGGAATGAAATGGAAACATTCACAACTAGTTTGGAATGAAATGGAAACATTCACAACTTGTTTGGAATGAAATGGAAACATTCACAACTAGTTTGGAATGAAATGGAAACATTCACAACTTGTTTGGAATGAAATGGAAACATTCACAACTTGTTTGGAATGAAATGGAAACATTCACAACTAGTTTGGAATGAAATGGAAACATTCACAACTAGTTTGGAATGAAATGGAAACATTCACAACTTGTTTGGAATGAAATGGAAACATTCACAACTAGTTTGGAATGAAATGGAAACATTCACAACTAGTTTGGAATGAAATGGAAACATTCACAACTAGTTTGGAATGAAATGGAAACATTCACAACTTGTTTGGAATGAAATGGAAACATTCACAACTAGTTTGGAATGAAATGGAAACATTCACAACTTGTTTGGAATGAAATGGAAACATTCACAACTAGTTTGGAATGAAATGGAAACATTCACAACTAGTTTGGAATGAAATGGAAACATTCACAACTAGTTTGGAATGAAATGGAAACATTCACAACTAGTTTGGAATGAAATGGAAACATTCACAACTAGTTTGGAATGAAATGGAAACATTCACAACTTGTTTGGAATGAAATGGAAACATTCACAACTTGTTTGGAATGAAATGGAAACATTCACAACTTGTTTGGAATGAAATGGAAACATTCACAACTAGTTTGGAATGAAATGGAAACATTCACAACTTGTTTGGAATGAAATGGAAACATTCACAACTTGTTTGGAATGAAATGGAAACATTCACAACTTGTTTGGAATGAAATGGAAACATTCACAACTAGTTTGGAATGAAATGGAAACATTCACAACTTGTTTGGAATGAAATGGAAACATTCACAACTTGTTTGGAATGAAATGGAAACATTCACAACTAGTTTGGAATGAAATGGAAACATTCACAACTTGTTTGGAATGAAATGGAAACATTCACAACTTGTTTTGGAATGGAATGGAAACATTCACAACTAGTTTGGAAAGAAATGGAAACATTCACAACTAGTTTGGAATGAAATGGAAACATTCACAACTTGTTTGGAATGAAATGGAAACATTCACAACTAGTTTGGAATGAAATGGAAACATTCACAACTTGTTTGGAATGAAATGGAAACATTCACAACTAGTTTGGAATGAAATGGAAACATTCACAACTAGTTTGGAATGAAATGGAAACATTCACAACTTGTTTGGAATGAAATGGAAACATTCACAACTTGTTTGGAATGAAATGGAAACATTCACAACTAGTTTGGAATGAAATGGAAACATTCACAACTTGTTTGGAATGAAATGGAAACATTCACAACTTGTTTGGAATGAAATGGAAACATTCACAACTTGTTTGGAATGAAATGGAAACATTCACAACTTGTTTTGGAATGAAATGGAAACATTCACAACTAGTTTGGAATGAAATGGAAACATTCACAACTAGTTTGGAATGAAATGGAAACATTCACAACTTGTTTGGAATGAAATGGAAACATTCACAACTTTTTGGAATGAAATGGAAACATTCACAACTTGTTTGGAATGAAATGGAAACATTCACAACTAGTTTGGAATGAAATGGAAACATTCACAACTTGTTTGGAATGAAATGGAAACATTCACAACTAGTTTGGAATGAAATGGAAACATTCACAACTAGTTTGGAATGAAATGGAAACATTCACAACTAGTTTGGAATGAAATGGAAACATTCACAACTTGTTTGGAATGAAATGGAAACATTCACAACTTGTTTGGAATGAAATGGAAACATTCACAACTTGTTTGGAATGAAATGGAAACATTCACAACTTGTTTGGAATGAAATGGAAACATTCACAACTTGTTTGGAATGAAATGGAAACATTCACAACTTGTTTGGAATGAAATGGAAACATTCACAACTTGTTTGGAATGAAATGAAAACATTCACAACTTGTTTGGAATGAAATGGAAACATTCACAACTTGTTTGGAATGAAATGGAAACATTCACAACTAGTTTGGAATGAAATGGAAACATTCACAACTTGTTTGGAATGAAATGGAAACATTCACAACTAGTTTGGAATGAAATGGAAACATTCACAACTATTTTGGAATGAAATGGAAACATTCACAACTTGTTTTCAATGAAATGAAAACATTCACAACTTGTTTGGAATGAAATGGAAACATTCACAACTAGTTTGGAATGAAATGGAAACATTCACAACTTGTTTGGAATGAAATGGAAACATTCACAACA